>JARHVA010000721.1:3450000-4047500 GCA_037957365.1 Torreya grandis | reverse complement strand
TCCTATATGCTTTCAATGGTCCTATCCAAGTGCACTTTTACCCCCAATGATCAGTTCCTTCTAGTCCCCCATCCCTATCCTTGTTAGCCTAATGTGAGCACATCTAACCCATGACCAATAGATCCCTATAAAAGCCCATTTAAATATCATTTGGAAGGGGTGGGATAATATCACTAAGTAAGCAAGAATACAAGCAAGACTACTCAATTAATCTTTCATATTCTCTGCATATAGCTAGACAATACACTTACAAGCTTATTCAAATCTTTACACTAGTTTCTCACCACTTTAAGCACATCTAGTTTAGTATTTTACATATTCATACACTCTATTTCACAAAGCACATCATGTGGGAGAACTACATATGGCTTGATCCCTCTTCAGAGTATTAGTATGTAGGCAGTGTGCCTACACAAAAGGTGTGGATACACATTTAGTGAATTTTTCACACACTAACCCCCCCCCCCCCGCTCTTTCTCAAAATTGTTTAAATCATATTGGAGTATAGGGTTTGAAGACAAAATCTACTCTATAGGGATATTTAAATACTTTCAACTACCGAAACTTCACAAACAGGGTCACATAGGCATAGCGAACAAAACCCAAAAAGTTCAAATCTCCTAGACAATAATGGTAGAGGTGGACTACAGTGCCGGTACCACTCCTATCCACTTTTGATGCTCCTATCCAATCATAAAATGAAGGTTATATTTTATTTTATGACAATGTTCCAGTCCTACACAATGAATCTCAGACCCTATCTCAGCCATATCAGTTAGTTTTTAGCTAAGTCTTATTTTCTCCCTCATATTACTATTTTTTAAAATATCAAAATTACAATCTAATTTACACAAATTAGTAGCTTAATTATTGAATATTTATTTACTAATTTTACTACCTTAGACCCTTTAACTAAATTATGAATAATACACTAATATTCCCAAATAAGTTAAATCATTTAGTGAACTCGACTTACTTCATTTACACATAAAAACCCTTAAAACCCTAGGGTAAAATTCCTACTATTTTTTATATATTTTTCTAATTTTTTACCTGCATAATACAATAAAAAATTAGTATTAAATTTTAAAATTTCATGTTAATTTTAAAATAAATTTCTTGTAAACCCTAGTTGCCCATATTAGGTCCCAATATTTTCCCAGTAATTTTTCAATATTTTTTTGATTTTTTACTAGCTTATTTAAATCAAAAATACACTTCAAAATTCAAAATTCAATAGTAATTTTCAAAAATAACTATTTTTCAAAACTCTAGTTGTACATACTAGATCCCATTCAATCACAAATTTTCCAATAAATTTTTGATTTTTTACTTGCATATTTCACTCTGAAATTCACTTTAAATATCAAATTTTCACAGTAATTTTCAAAATAATCATCTTTCAAACCCTAGTTTCATCTACTAGGTCTCATTAAATCACAAATTTTCTAATAAATTTATGATTTTTTACTTGCATACCTAACTCAAAAATTCACTTCAAATTTCAAAACTCAATAGTAATTTTCAAAAATAATTATTTTTCAAAACCCTAGTTGCATATACTAGGTCCTATTCAATCAAGCATTTTCCAATAATTTTCTAAATTTTTAGTTGCATATTTCACTTTAAATTTCAAACTTTCATAGTAATTTTCTTATTATTTTTCTTTCAAACCCTAGCTGCATATACTAGGTCCCATTGCATCTTGAGGTATCACCTTATATGTTTATGATCTTTGTATCTTTTTTACACAATTTCTAGTTCATTTTTTTGTAGGACTTTACATTTCCTATATTCAATACTTTATTTCTCTAGAACTTTGTCTATTATAAATTATTGCAACAAAATAAATTGTTTTCCTACCTTAACAATGGCCCAATACACCGATTTTAATGAAACTGATAAAAGGAAGCTTCAAGAACTCTTAATTAAACACTCTAAAATGCAATATGACATGCTTAAAATACTACAAGAAGAAGAACAAAAATTAAAAAATGGTCAATCTTCTCAAACCATAGATCAGCCAGTTACAAATGACACTATAGAGGCAACTATGTCTCAACAACCCCCTATAGCAGCCCAACCTACCTCTATGCCACTAACTACAACTAGTACATATTTGTCTCCTAATGTGGCAGCCCTTTTGCAAGAGATAAGATATCAACAATCCAAGGTGCTACATTTTAAGCAAGGTGACTCTAGACCTACACAAGCTTTGGATTCTTTTGTTTTACTGCATACACCATTGGCATGTCACATTATTTTTACACCCTTGCCACAAGGTTTTTCTCAACCCAAGGTTACTCTATATGATGACAAGGTTGATTTAGAGACACATTTGAGATCTTTTCATGTAGCATGATATTGGCTACTTACCAAGCTATTTTCATAAAGCCTAAAGGATTATGATTTATAATGATTCTGTAGTATACCAAATCAATCGATCAATGCATTTAATCTTTTATCCAACATGTTCTTAGATCATTTCAGCATTAACATTAGTGATAAGGTTTTATATGCCCAAGCTGAAAAATAGAAACAAACATCAAATGAGCATCTCATAGATTATGTTCTTTGATATAGCACTATTTTGGCTAAGATGACTAGCCCCATGGCCGATTAAGAGTTACAAGATCTCTTCAAAAAGATTCTTCTATCAGCTTTTCATGAATCAATTATGTTCAAAATATTCTCTTCCTTCACTAAATTATGTCACACACTAAAGAAAATAAAATTCAAACTAATTTCAATGGGCAAACTCAAGTACATAAGTATCTCAGACATAAAAAACAAGAGTAACAACAAAGCTCCATACAGAGTCAAGGTCAATGATAGTAAGAGTTAGAATCAATCGACAGTTAATGTGGCTTTCAAGCCCCCTCAACATGTGGTATTATCAACACCTGCTTGGTAAACCTTTACCAATTTATCCAGCTAGAGATTTACAATAGCTATTAGAATGTATCATCATATATCTCCCTCATATTCAATAATTTGACCCAACAAAGCCTCTTCCATGGGATATGATTAGCATGCAATTTGTAAGTTTCACAAGGCACTAGGCCATATAATAAATAGATGCCTTAGTTTGAGACACAAGATATAAGATTTAACAGATGGAAATCATATTGATCTTGGTACTTTAGTTGAGCCTCCTCACATAAAGCAAACATAGGATAAAGCTTTGAAAATATTATTAGATCCCTTTTTACAACACTCTAAACAAGAGACAAGGGACACATTAGGGGTTCACCATGCATATCATACACATCTACCACTAGATACATATAGGGAACTTTCAATTGAGACATATCCTTTGAGTAACATCATTGGTGTATACAATTCTAGAGTTCCAGCTAGACCTTCTATCTCCTCAGAGAAAGAGATCATTGAGGATGATTCAGATCATCATGTACTCTTTATCAGAGCTTACATTCATAATCATCTTAATCATAGTGTTCTCATAGACAATGGATCCAATGTGAACATGTGCACTATGACATTATTGCAAAATTTAGGATATTCAAAATAGTATATTACCCTCTGACAGACATAGTTATTAGTGGATTCAATTGGCACATATAGAGTTCATTAGGTGAGATTTTACTTCCTCTATAGGTTGGTCCAACACACGTGGCCACACCATTCACTATTATTCCTAGTGTAAAAGTCTTTGATATGTTACTTGGTTAAACATGGATTCAAAAACTTTGATTATTAAATTCTATAGTTCATATATGCATGAAATTCATTCACGCTAATCAGGTTGTTATAGTTGGTGGAGTTCCAAATGAGTTACCACTCCCCACTTTAGAGCTGTCTACTATTCCACAATCACAAGTTTTAATTTTGCCACCAATTATAGTTCCTCCTCTAGCTATGATTTAGACACAATTGATGTATTCATAATCAACATAGAAATTTCATATACCTCCATAGCTTCAAAATTCTAGATAGCTTCCAGTTATAGTTTTCACACCCAAGGCAGTATCATTGAGATCTCATGCATCTACTCATAGAGCACATGTTCAAATAGCTTCTCCTACTACCAAATGGGTCCCTAAGAGACCTCAAATTACATACACTTCTTATATTTATGGGGGACCCCACATTATATTTCTAATTTATATATTTTAGAGCATTTACAGCATATATAGCTTTTAGAGCCATAGTCTTAGCCCTTCCATCATGCTTCACAGTGACACATGATTCCTCTCCTTAATATAGGACACCATGATAGAGAGTTTCCCATGAGACTCATCAATTAGTATCATCCCTTCCCACCTTAATTTTACATATTGATTTTCATTTTTTGTACATAATTCTCCATATGATTGATTGTACATAGCTTCAAATAACTCAAAATACAAAAACATTCAAATATGTCAAAACACCAAAAATATTTCAATTGTATGCATCATCTATGCTTTATATTTTACTATAATGCTAGACTTAAATTTTTTATTATATGCTATTTTTTATCAATTTATCTACATTACCATGATTTAATTGATCTTCTTTGAGTGTGTGCAATGACATCCAAATCCTTGATTTCTTCACTCTACCCATTGAGGGGGCATCCCACTTCTACATTAGAGAAACACATTAATATATCTACCCACTGGGGGTATCTTATACATGACTACACCATCTAGGTTATGTCATTCATAAACCAAAAACTCTAGTTATCATGATTATGTACATTATTTACTAGCTTAATGTTAGTAATTTGACCTATCAAGGTCAAATTACTACCCCTATCATACAAAACTTTCCTAAAACCGGTCATTAACCCTTTGCAATTGATCAAACCAAGGAATTATGCCATAAAATCACTAATTTTGATTAAAAAATAATATCAAAAAAATTATTTTAAATTATTCATTGTCATTTCAAAATATCATTGTCAAGTTCAAATATGCAAACAATCCATGCATAGGGGTCAATTTTAAGAGAAAATTGAGATTTTTGGGAGCTATAGGTGGTTTCAAGACCTAAAATTTTGTACACAAGGTCATCATGGCTTGAATAACATTTTTAAAAAATTTAATGGCTATTGGATGAGTGGATATACTCTCTTTTTTGTAACATTCCTCAACATGTTTGTTAGAAATCACCATTGGAGCATGCATCATTCTAGAGTGCCATAGAGGTTTATAAGTCCAATTAAAAGTTTTAAAAATTTTTATTATTTTTTTACATCATAATAAGACCTTAAAATTATGTCAAAATTCTAAATTTTAAGCAAACTTTGCTCATACAGGCTTTTGCAAGCAAACAACCATATTGGCTAAAAAAGGGGTTTTTTGACTTTTCAAGCAAAATGTGATTTTAGAGTGAATTAATAACATGGTATAGATGCAATTATTTATTTTTTATGAATTTATAAGTATTTTAATATTTATTTTTTTGATGATTTTTTCATTTTTTACAGTTATAGACACCCTTCCAAGTTCCTTATTCAGATGCTCATATATTTCACCACATGTGGAGTTTATCCAAATGCTATTAATATGTTTTTATAACCCATATTTTATTATAATTAATAAAAAAAATTAGACCATTTTATATGATTTGATTTATGATCAATCGTTAAGAGCATAGGCAGCTTAGAATGCAGTCAAAACCCCACAAGCATATTTCTCCATGTGATAAATTTTTATATATTTTGCATGGGAACCCAATATTTTTAGGAATTTTATGAGAGAAAGTTTTATACACCTAAATTAAAATATTTTGGTATTTTGAGGTATTTACTTCATGAACCATCATTTTGAAGATTCAGCTTCAAAGCCCTCCTAAACCCTTTAAAAACTAGTTTTGAAAAAAAATAATTTTATTTATATAAAATAATCTTGAATAAACCTAAAAAAATTTCAAATTTAAATTAAACTTAGATAATATTCTATAAATTTTAATATTCTGTATGCATTTATACGAATGAGGGAATAAATCCTATTTTTTGTGTATAAAAGCATGTAAAATGAAGTAAAAGACACTTCAATGAAATATAATCATTGGAGCTCAAATCCTAAAATTTTAATTTATTCATAAATAATCCCATAATTATCCTAAATATCTCAATCAAAATGGCCAATCTGTAGGAAAATGGATAAAAATAGGCCTAGTCAACCCTATTGATTGAAGGGCGAGTGTTTTCTCATCAAAATAAAATACATTGTGATGAAAAAAGTTTTTTCAAGTTTATTTAATTATTTTTTTTAGGTTTCATGACATATTTTTTCAGGTTTAATGGATTCTAAATGCAATAAAATGGGCTATTAGGCCTAATTGGCCTAATAGGCTTAATTGGTCAATCAAGCAAGTAAAGAATGGCATTGAAAATATATAAAATGAATTAATTTGGGATTTACCACATGAAATATATGTTTATTAATTTAATATATCATTATCAAGTCAATCCACAAGTTTCAATTCACGTAAGTTGAGTTCAAGTTGCGTTAACTATTCCTTAAGGGTTAGATCTCTTTGGTTGACTAGTTTCATGCATCTCCCATGCTTTCCATGCAAGATAAGTAAATTAAAGAACTTAAACACACTTTTAATATGGATTTATATTCTAATTTATGAAATTATTTTCATGCAAGGAAGGTTGACAAGTCAATATGGACCCACCACTTCTCAATTATATGCCAAAAATGAAGAACATGCATTTTTTGATGACTTGGAAGATTTTAAAGCCTTTAATTAATATTTTAAAAGGATTTTAGTCTCATTTCAACTCAAATAAGACTAATCCTTATATTTTTATGTCAATTTGGATTTATTAAGGTTTTAGACTTATAGATTGGCTTTTTGAAGCCATTTTTCATTTATTCCTGAAGCCGAGCAAAAATTGTAATTGACACCATTTATCAAATAAATAAGATTTTTTGCAT
This sequence comes from Torreya grandis, assembly GCA_037957365.1. NCBI lineage: Eukaryota > Viridiplantae > Streptophyta > Pinopsida > Cupressales > Taxaceae > Torreya > Torreya grandis. Next base: position 4,040,601 of record JARHVA010000721.1, on the reverse strand, counting down.
ATGTTTTTTAGATAAAAATAGAGTGTAATTTGATTGTGTACCAGCATAAAATTTTCATCTACTTTCCCTTTTTACATGTCCTTTCCACATCTACTGTGAAAATCTCATCCTCTACAAGTCATTTGAAGAGCTAGGATTTGAATTTGCTTTACAAACTTTTTTTAGACTTTCTTTTGAAACATTGATGTTCAGGATTGAATGAAGAGTTTTATTTTAGATTCATGTGTGTCTTACTCAATTTTACAAATATTTCAAATAATATCAATCCTTTAGGTTCATGACTCCATTTAGATAGGATTTTCTATTTTAGTTTCCTTCTCCCTTTTTATCCAAAAAATCAAAATAGTTTAGTTTTAATAAATAAATCTTAAAAGAACCAGCCCTCTCTAGAGTTTTTTATCATCATAGAGTCACCCACACTCTAATAATTTCCCATTGTATCAATTGAAGAGAAGGTGTACCTGGTACATCTTCAAACAAGGTGCTCTCTAGAGTGATAACACTTACACAAATTACTCTATCAATACTCACTAGTATATAACACTTTTGTATTTCCTAGCATATACCTAGTCTTAAACTAACATGTATTTCATACTTTCACATTATTTATTTTATTATTTATATATTATTATATTTCTAGCATTCACATGCTTCCCTTTCTTATTTTGTATATCTAGATTGATTGCATTTCTCAATTTTTGTTTTTTCTGTTGTGTGTGCCTTAGGACATTTTCCAATGTCCTTTACTTCTATTCATGTGTGTGCATTAGGAAATTTTCCAATGTCCTTTGTTTTTACTCTTCTATGTGATTGTGGCTTTCATTCCAACCTTGTATTTTTTAATTATATGTGTATGTGTCATTTGAACATGCCTTGTATGCTTGCCTTCCAATTTGAGTGACATGTGCCCATGTCCCTTATATGCTTGGCCCTTTGGCACCCTTGTATATTTCTTAATTTTTGCCTTGTGTGCTTGTTTCTTGATTGATTTTTGATTATTTGAAATTCCATGATCCACATCATTCATTATCTTGATTTTTTAGATGCCATGATGGACATCATACTCCATCCCTCCTTAACAACTAACCAGACTTCTAAATCCAATTCAGTACATTACACATGTTATTACATATATATATATATATATATATATATATATATATATATATATATTCATATCCGTGTTGATCTAATAATCTCTCAATACAAACCATGTTATATCTTAATGTATCTTGTCAATTATCATTGTTATATCATTTATCTTTATAGCATAACACACTTGCAGGGCTCTTTCTTCTAAGGGTAGTAATTTTAGGGTTTTCATTCCTACCCTCAAAAGAGGGGGAAAAAAATAAGGTTTTTTCATAGAGGTCAAAGCTCCTAACAGTCAAAAATCCAACATTTAAAACACCCAGAATAGAAACTAAACATCAAACTAGTCAGAATAGACCAAGTAGATAGTGAAAATGTTAGAATAGTTACCATATTTTCCCTAGGATGATATCACTAAGATAGGACTATAGCATTGGTGAAACTACTATCCATTTTTTGTGCTCCTATCCAAATAAAAAAAAACTAAACTTTTAAGAAGCAAGCAAAAAATCAGGTTCAATTATAGTTTTGCACAATCAGACCAATTTAGAAGCAAAAAATTTTAGTACACTTTTGCTCAAAAAATATAGATATAAGGGGCATTATGCATGAAATTATGTCTCTCACTTCCAATTTTAGATACGGTAGTTGGTATAAATTCTAGATCAGAATCCATGTTTCAAACACCAATGATTGGGGGAAATGTGCATAACACACATGTTTTCTTTTCTTTCCAAATTTATCATTACCCAGGTATTCTCAAAAGTTACATGCATTATTTTATCTATAGGTGGTTGGCATCATTTTTAGTGGCTTTCATATAAGCCTAGTGAACCAATTTTAGAGTGGCTTTCATACAAGCCTAATCTCCATCTTTCAAAGTGGCCAAGAGTGGCCTAGTTTTTATCATACATTTAGCTATCCATGCTAAACATTATCAAATCATAGTGCATTCATGAGATTTAAGAGCCATCTAATATGACACACATTTTATACTAGTATCAGTTCATAACTTCACTTTATAGGGTAATAATGGAGCCATAGGACTAGCTAACCTTTATATTCTTGAGCCACCTACTCAGAGGGATTAGACACATAATCCAGACATCAATTAGTACATGCATGACCACTTAACTTCACTTAGTGGGTGATGATAGATCTAAAGGGCCAACCTTTGCATTTTTGAGCCACTCTCAAAGAATTGAGCACTCATCTCTATTCATGATATTAATCTTGGTTCAACACATATCCAACATCACTCAACATCACAATAGGTTTTATATTGGTCTGTATACCTGATGAGGTGTATTCATTCCTTTCTCTTTCTCTCTTTCTTACCTAGATTTGTACACTCTTATTTTATATATAATTTATCTAGTAAGAATTGATCTACTCTTTATTTTTATTATAAATTCATACTTCATATCATGTTCTCTCTAAGCACACCCAACATCGCATAATTTCATGAACTTCACCCTTGTAGGTAAGTTCAAGTACACTTTATATTTTTCTTTTATCTTAGTATTTCATTTTGTTGCATCACTAGATTAAAGGGGGGGTAAATATAGTATTATAAAATGCAAAAATTAGTAACTTGATTGTGGCTTGTAACACCTAACCCATAGGTCCCTCTTACTTGTTTTCATGACCCTCATAGGCATATTTTCACTAATTCTTAGTCATCCATAGCCTTCTATACTTAATAATAGCTCATCCAGACTACTCTTTCCATGACTAATCTATCCCCTTAGGCCCCGTTAGCTTAGGACAATAGCACCACACTTGGACTACAACACCGGTATCACTCCTATCCACTTTTGGTGATCCTATCCAATTGCATTTTTGGCCCTAAAAATTAATTACTTCTATCTTCCCATCCTTCTCCTTGTCATCCTAATGTGAGCACATCCAACCCATGACCAATAGATCCCTATAAAATCCCATTCAAAGATCATTTAGAAAGGGTGGGAAAATATCACTAAGAAAATAAGAATATAAACAAGATTAATCAAGCAGTCTTCCCTATTCTCTACATACAACTAGCCAATACACTTACAATCTTATTCGAATCTTTACACTAGTCCCTATCCACCTCAAGCACATCTAGTTTAGTATTTATATATTCATACACTTTATTTCACAAAACACTTCAAGTGGAAAAACTACATATGGATTGATCCCTCTTCAGAGTATTGGTATGTAGGTAGCATACCCACATAAGGGCTGTGGATACACATTTAGTGAATCTTACACACACTAACCCCCCACCTTTTTCTCAAAATTATTAAAATAATAATGTATTATATGGTTTGAAGAGAAAATATACTCTACAAGAATCTCTACAAACTTCCAGTTGTTGAAACTTCATAGACAGGGTCACACAGATATAGTGAATAAAATCTAGAAAGCTCAAATCTCCTAGAAAACAATGATTGGGGTGGATTACAGTGTCAATGCCACTCCTATCCACTTTTGTAACTCCTATCTAATCATAAAATAAAGGTTAGATCCTAGTTTGTGATAATGTCCCAGTCTTATATAGTGAACCTCAGACCCCGTCTCAATCGTATTATTTAGTTTCTAGCAAGTATTATTTTCTCCCTCATTTTATTATTTTTATAAAGGCCAAAATTGCAATCTAATTTACACAAATTAGTAGCTTAGTTATTTTATATTTATTTATTTATTTTAATACTTAGACCCTTTAACTAAATTAGGAATAATACATCAATATTCTCAAATAGGTTAAATCAAAATGCATATATTGTTTGATGATTAAATTATTTTATGTGATATAACTAAAGAATATGGAAGTATCTATTTACTTGATTTATTAAGGCTATAATGTGTGTAATGGCTGAAAATACTTCAAATTGAATAGTATTTGATTAGAACAAACCATATAGTTATGGGTTAGTTTCTATAATATCTTATGAATGTAATTTTTTCACATACAAAATTAATTAATAAGCTATTAAATGTTATTTCATAGATGAATAACCTTAAGTTAGAGTTACATGATAGTATGTTGATAATTTGATGCCATGATTTATATATGTTACTTGGATGGTTTGATTATATTGATGATAGTTTTGAAATTTGTGTGTGTATCTGATTGTATTGTAAAAAATTATAAAATTAGATGTTTGTATTTATTACATTTTATTTGATGGATTAAATGAATGTATTGGGATTTCCTTTCTTAGCACATATAATATCTGCTAGTAGGGAAAACCCATTAGAAATATGGTGTTTTTTATATTTTAAATATATAAACCAAATCTCATATTAATGACCCTAATTAAGTAAGTGAGATGGATTCCACTTGCTTAATTAGTGTCACTAATATGATAGATAATGTGTAATCTAATTGAGTGGTGTGTATGAAATTGATTGATCCATGATATCAATAACTATATGAAAAATTTGCGTAAAGTAGTGTTTATAGTTAAACATTTTCATTTAATTTGTTTGATTTAGTTTACATGTTTGTACGATATCATGTTAGAATGAGTTTTCTTTATGTTATACATCATGTATTAGTTATCTTACAACACATGGATTCTAGTTTATCACTTTGGATTCTCACATCATTATTATCTACCCATCCATGAAGGGTGGGCTATTCCCTAGTTGATAGATTATGTGAGGGATTGATGGTATGTGGTTGGTGTGGAAAAATAATTGGATGATTATCTCCCTCCCCTCAATAGTACTACACTAGAGACTATACTTTATATTACTTATGGATGTTATGAGTTCATTGAGAATCACATACTCTGTCAAGCTTTGTATCATTGTATATTATTATTAAGATATTTATTATGATAAAACTATACTTTTATCTATATGTACAATCACAACAGTTTGCTATAATAATGTATCAGTTATGATTGAATTTGTAATAATACTTTTATGAAATAGAAGTACTCTTCATTTCTATATTTATCATTATACTTATTCTTGATATTGATATTGATATTATGATAATTAACTAAATAGATTAGATATAAGGCCTTTTTATGGTTTGTTGAGACTATTTTATTTAGTTAAAGACCACTCTATGTAGGTTTATTCATGATAGAATATGTTAGTTGAATTTGTGTAATTATTTAAAAAATAATTACCATATTCTAGTAAAACCTAGTAAGGTTGTCACATGTCAACTTTATTAGGAAAGAAATAGAGTTGTTAGGCCTAAAACTATATGGGCTTGGGTTGATGGGTTCTATAACATGCACTAAATTACTAATGGGGTTGACTTGGTTGACATATTATAAAATGTGGTAAAAGAGGGTTTTTTATAGATATGGGCTATTTTGGATGGTGAATTACTTAGGGGAGTGTAGAAGTGGGTTTTTAATGGTTATGGAATTGAATAAGAGTATCTTGTATTGGTTTTAGGTAATGGTATTAGGTCTAAAAATCCTAAAAACTACTAAAGGTTTATCAGCCCCTTTCTTGGTGCACCCTTTAAGGCATGCACTCAAAGAGATTGAGATTTTTTGTGTTTTTGCAAGAGAGAAAGCATCATTAACTAATAAAGTTTAAAAATATTATGTGTATATATCTACATCACTCAAAACTCATCACATATCACATGAGTGTAACATGGTATGGTGATTAAATAAAGAACATATCAACACACTAACTGAGCTAGCTAAAAATTAAATACTAAAATTAATATTGAAATGAAATGAAATTAATTGAAAGTACCATATACATACCTTAACTTACCTTTTTTTTGAATAACTACATGCAAATATCCTAATCTTATTCATGGAGGGTATAGTACCTACATTTGAGAAACTCTAGGGATATAAGACTAATAATATAATCAATGTGTGCATACATAGGATGGTCAAAGTAGTAATGAATAACTCTCAAAATTTATTAAATTACTTATAAAAATTATCAAGTCATGATTTTTAAGGCTAAGTTGGAACCAAAAGACCAAGCATGTAAATGACAAAATGATAAGAAATGATTTTATAACACATTAAATCACATTTGGAAGCATGTAAAACATAAATGAAAAAATGAATGTAAAACATACTAAATCACATTTGGAATCATGTAAAACATAAATGAAAAAAAGGAATACATAACATACTAAATCTCATTAGGAAGCATGTAAAACATGAATGACTAAAAGGAATGAAATATAGAACACACTAAATCATGTTAGGAATCATGTAAAACATTATAAGTAAATGAAATACCATGCAATAAAAATTTAACAAAGATATGTAAGAAAGTGAAAGGTAATTTTTATAGCCTAAATTTTCACCCTAGATCATTCAATTATACCTTCTCAAATTTGGGATAACATAGAACTATCTCTACATATAGACAAGCTACTACAAGAGATAGATCTCTATATTATGGGCTATCTCCCTTGATCTATATTTTAGGCTCACACACTACACTCAGACTAATCATTATCAGGGATTAAAATGGAATAAGAAAACATAAAATTAATCTACACTAATGGAGGTGATACACCAAATATATCTCCACAAATAAACTTGCACTTGCACTAAGGCAGACTACTAAAATTGATCTCAACTCAAAGGTTCCTCTAACATAAGTGTTTCTACATGGAGGTAGATTTCCATGTAATTCAAAAGGTGGTTAACTAGGAGTTCTAATATTAGACACTACTAATATCTCTCACACTTCATTATACACATTAAAAACATATACACTTCATGAGACCTATTAGAAAAATTGTCACTCACATAATGCATACAAGAGCATAATGGAAGCAAGGATAAACATTGTCATACAAATAGAAAACTTGACATACTTAGGCAAAATTATTAGAGATTAAACTAGCTTGAGAAAACTTTACTCAAAGGCAAAACAAGATGTCAAAACCAGTAGGGCTTTGCCATACCAATTGTGGATAGTTTATAATCCCAAAATGGCTTCAATATTTAGAGCATAAGAGAGGAGAGATAAAGGGTAGCATTGAAGAGTCACCATGACAAGTGTCAATTCTTGAAAAATATTTACAATGAAATAAGGAGAAGTTAGAAAATAGTTCATAAGGTTGTCATGAACATGTGTCAATAACAAACAAGACATCTCCTAAAGCTATTATAGGGATCTTCATTATCCTTATTAAAACTTCCTTCTTGATGAGGAGTCCACCTATTTGTCTTGAATTTACTTATAATTCATTAACACAAATTAATTTACTTTTGAATGTGGAAACATGATTTTTGGTGTCATTATACATCCCTCAATTGATGACCTTCTCTTTTCCAATTGTCATTACTTCCTTATAGTTACTCACTAGCCCTCTAGGCTTGAATTCTCACACTTGTCACTATTGTGAATTGCACACACTAAAGGAGATTAATTTTAGATATGTGAGACCTATCTATACATTATTTTACCTCTATTATATCATATATACTTCAATAAAACTCAATATTACACCTCTCACTTCTAATTTGGTAGTCACCTTCTTTATCACTGTTCCATTCAAGACTGCTTGCAACAAATAGTTTAGAAAAGGAATTTTCATACATAATTGGGGTGAGAATAAGGTTTTAGGATTTTAAATACATATCCATACACCTTCCATAATGGATCTCACCTATTAATTCACTTATGTACCTTCAAATCACTTCAAATACTTAAAAAACATAAAATTTGGCCTATCCATACAAGTGATGGTGCAAAAACATTGAGTGGTATGAAGACTGAGAGAGTGTTAATTAGGTCCAAATTATATTCCTATATAATTAACCCCTTATATCAATTTATGTTCATATCTTCTTCATCAAGTTCTTATGAGGGTTTTAGGGGGGTTTTAGGTCATTAGGTTTTAATAATGATTCATAAAGGTTAAGCCCTTAACCCTCAAACAAATGTCATTTATTTTGATTAAATTACCCCTCTAAACTACCCATAAGTTATTGAGACACCATGCACATTATTTGTACATATATGAGTGAAATAAATTAGCTTCTTGATTAGCTACTTGCATTCTAGACACCCCTGAGGCAAATTTAGGCCAAAATGACTAGTTCTAAGTTGATCTATAAAAATTGATAATTATTATAAATCCTAAAATATCCCATTAATTATCCTAAACTTATTTTTAATATCATATTATCATATTAGTGTCATTATAATCCATGAGGATTCATGCTTAGTTCTAGGCCTAATAGGCATATACAGTGTATTCAAGTATATGACCACCTGTGAGTGATCACAGTGAATGTAATACCTTATAAAACTTTGTTAACTTTTAATTAATCCATATAAATCATCCAAAAATTCTTAAATTCTCTTCCATTCTATTCATTCACCATGACTTTCACTAGGGCTGCAAACTGTCTTGATTGTGAAGTGCCTATGGTCTAAGACAAAATAGTGGACACTTCCCATGTTAGTCTAACCAAAATGATACCATATCAGTATTTATAAACTATTGAAGACACATTTTATCAAGTTTCAAATTCATATCATACCTCTAAAGGCCTTAACACTTTAAATTCTCTAAGACTAGCTATAGGTATGTTTATTAGGGTAGGGTTCTAGTTGACTAAGTATGATGTTTAAAACCCAATTTAATTCATCTTCACTCTATTTCCTTTATCTAAGAATCACATGGAGTGTGATATAATAAATTTTATAGTGGAATCAACATGTCCATTTCATCTTACATTTTTATCAAACTCCCAAACCTGCATTCTCCATTTGCTTAGGCTAGTTTGAGTATGAGTCAAATTATAGGTGTCAATTAGGGAATATGAGAGATTCATGTATGTGGTGATATGTGTTTGACTAATTTAATTTACTCTTTTGGTTCCATATTAAGGTGACTAGGACCATCTCACACCTTTATGGGTTCATCTCTATCTTGAGATAATGTTATCATCTCTCTATCACCAATGCACTATAGGTTTGCAAGTTCTAGGTTCATTTGGGTTCAATGGCACTGTAGTTTTTTAATTATTTTCATTGGAAATTTGACTGAGTTAAAACCTCACTTAACCATTAGTATATTAACCTAACCACCTCATATTGTGTTAATATGATACCTATAGGCTTAGCATACAAGAATTAATCCACTAAGCTTACATAGACCTCATAAACCTCCACCATGAGATGACATTATATGGAGTAGGATCTCTTTAAAATAAGTTAAGGTAAAACTTCTCATTTTCAACTTTAATCAACTTGACTGACTATAGGCATTGATTTAGGGGGTCTTGACTATGTTCATGAACCCTAAATGAATTTATAACTCCATTCAATTCTTGAAATTATACATAACCCCTCTCTTGGGTTTTGGATAGTCTTACAATTATTCATACATACCTACAGGTGACTGTAGGTGATTGTGCACATTAGGGATCTAGTTAGTTTTTATTTAGTGTCTTATAACCCTATCTCAATCAACCTCCATGTCCTTAAATGGATAATTATTAATAATCCATGATCTGAGGGGTTAAACACAGGTGTATTATTATTTTCTTGAAGCCACTCACAAAAAGATGAAACTCTATAATTTATAAACACTATTTGTATAGACCATGATGGCATTCACTTCTAACATAATGAGATTATTTTGATTACCCTCTATGTCCACAAATTCCAAACTATTTGAAATCAACATGAAAAGGATGAACATTCTCTAAAATTATATATGCATCATTTGATTCACATAGACCAATGCAAACAAATGAGAAAACTAGGCCATTAGGGTTGCATAGGTAGTTTGGGGGTGTTAACAATAGTAGTGACTATTCATAAAGTACAAACCATCAATATTAAAAATATTACCATGAAATGTAATTAAATAGGGACCCCTAACATCCACCAAGTTCACTCAATCCCACTCTGCTTCTCTTATCTGTACCAAGAAAAATCATTGACCCTTCTTGACCTATCCAAGAGAGTGATAAGAGAGAGAGAAACTATTTTTCACCAATTTTGGATATGTTGAAATTATATCAGCCTATAAATAACCTATATGGATGCCATAACATCTTCCTAAATCCTTCAAACATGTCATATGGGTCACCTCAATCCATAAAACATCTAAAACTACCCTTTTTGTAGTTGATATTATGATATCTATATTAAACCTATAGCATTTTAGTTTCAAAAATGTCTATAACACTTCCTTGACATGTGGTACATTACATTTCATCTTGACACATTTTTATTTTGTGTATAATCATAAAATTCATTAAAATTTCTAAAAGGTGGCATAAGATGACATTATTACAAGTGGACAAATGTGGCAAAGGTTTAAAACATATTTTATGACCATCAAAATATAACTTAACCTCATTTAATAACTTGGTGAACATTTCAAACCTAGAAGGACCTTATGAAAAGTTTGAATATGCAGGGGGGGTTGAACCAATTTGACCTAGTATCATAACTACCAAATCAAAATTTAGAATCCTTAGGTAGTATAAGAATGCATAATTGCGGGTGGGCTTAATGACTTGAGGATCCTATCCCAATTTTTTTAAAATCTATAGTTGAAGTCTACCATAAATTCTTGGGGATACCTCTTAATTATGTTAAGTTGATCTACCAAAGAGAGATGGTTAGTCCAATCTTCAAAGTGCTTACACAAATTTTCCCCAAACTCATCCTACGTGTTGATAGATGTACGTGTTAATCCCCTATACCACTAAAGTGCCTTACCCTTTAAGGAGATTTCTAATAGTCTCATATCCACATTCTCTTATGACACATTATAGATAGATAACAAATTGGCTATGTCGACAATATGTTATATAGGGGTGGTTGATTCCTCTCCTATGAAATAGGGAAGGATTTTGAATGCATCATCAGGTATGTCATCATACTAATTGAGGTTCAAGGGGTTGCCACCATTGAAAGGCATAAAAGCTTGCATTTTAAGCCTAGACATTGGAGGCATAGGATTTGTATCATTATTTGTATGGTAATAATTATAGGAGTTAGGGGGTGTAGGATTTGGATTAAACCTAGGATATCTCTTTATCCTTGCAATGTCCAATGAAAACTCAAAAAACTCAGTGTCCTTGCCTTTTGAGGAAGATATTGTGACCATTTTTTGCATGTAACTTGATTGTAGATTTTCCATCAAATTAATTAAAACTTAATGATTTTTTCCAAGACTAACAATGCATGCTCTAAGTCACTTGAATGTTGGTCCCACTAAAAATTCCTAAACTATTAGCACTCCAAGCTACACCCTTTGAAGGAGATAGCTCAATTGTCTTCAAGCTTGGACTAACATGGGATTGGCCTAAAGGTTATGGGTGACCTATAGTAAGACCAAACATATAGTTTATGGGGATAGATACCATAGTAAATTAACTTAAGTTCTCTTAATAATACCTACCGATGTTGGGATGAAAAGAGATAAAATGAAAACATGAAAAGAAACCTATTCTAGGATGGGGATGCACCAATGGTCATTTATCCTCTCTTGACTAATCTTCAAACACACTTTGTGAATCAAATGAAATACTATTGAATAAATAATATTCTCAACACACTCTTAAACACAATTTTTTCATGTGGAGGTTATGTGTAAGGTCTACAAATTGAAGGTAATGGAAATAAGGTCTACTTGAGACACTATCAACCAGCTCACTCTTCAATACAACTGCCACACTCTTAACATTTCACATGACCTTCATAGTATGTCATTACAATAGTTAGGTGGATTTTAGGACCTAAAAATGGTAACAAAAATCACACTTTATATAATTAAACAACCATAACACACTAATGCTAACAAGTAGTCTATAAATAGTCTTTTTTGTATTGATTCTCAAGGTTCAAGATACAATTTGGCAAAGTTTTACTACACCTAGCCCAGGGATGTGAAGAAATGCATCAAGGCCTAAATATATATAAATTTGATCAATATATAGGAGGTAATTTTGTCATATAAGTGGCATTAATAGGCCATAATGGTCATCATCCACTCATTCATTAGTAACAACAACCTTTCATACTCCATGTGTTACTTTGGCTGACTAGTGCCTTGAATGATAACCTTGGAGCATTAAGGTCTAATTTTAAAAAAAATTGACCCATGATGATCCCATTCATGCCATATTTATTAAATTCCCTCTCCCTTCATTAGTTACCAAGCATTTAAAATGTCCCATTAGCCCTCTTTCATGAAGCGTTAAGTAGTTTCCCTTACCTACACATTGACCATGTTCAAGAAACCACCTAAAATAATTCATAATGCCCATAAATATGGATATTTATCACCTAAATGGGTATTTACATGTGTATTATTATGGAACATTAACTCCATATCAATTTTCTATGCCCATAAGCATCTTTATTTTGTTGATTAAATGGCTTACTAGACAAGCAATCTAGTCTCTTGTTCATTCACTATTTAGATGATTGTGAGAACTAGATAAAATCCTATAACCTAATTGAATTATCTTTTTGTCAATATAAACCAACCTTATACATCAATATATAGGCCACTATAAACATTTCACACTTTCAAACTTACTCTACTTAGGTGACTACGTCACCTCTTTCATGAATTATAAGACTACCTATTTGGTTAAGGTTTGTAGAACTATTTCAAAGTAGATTTTTTGACATATTATGATAAGGTGAAACAATTCTCAAAAAAATCCTTCTAATTATTGGTAAACTATGACCAAATCTTGCACTTCATCCCCTGCTTAAAAACTTGAAAACTTATAATTTTTAGAGGTGTTTGTTACATTATTTGTATAGACTAGAAGCCTTCTCTAAGTGGAATACATGACCCAAGTTTTTTCCAAGTTATTCCAATTCCTTTGGAGTTATTTTCTCTAAAATATTTCTAATCAAGTCATTATTAGGGTTTTAAGAAGGTTTAAGAGGTCTTGGACTATTAACAATGGTTCATAGTTTAGGGCCTTAACCTCTTATCCAATACCAATAATATATTGTGGATAAATCCCCCCACATCTCCTAAAGTGATTAATCCCCATGCATAAATTCCCTACAATTTTGATCTTGTCAAGTTGCCTTTTGGGTGATAAGAATGTATTATGGGCAATTTTGAGGTGTCTACAAGTTAAAATTACCAACTTTGACCTCTTACCTACAAACTAAAGTGGCCTACACATTTTAAACAACATGATAAACATCTATATGAATATTTGAGATGTCAATTGATGCCCTTTTATCCTCTGTTATATCTCTTAAGTGACATTACCTAGAAGAAGGTGCTAGACTAATATGTCTGATGGTAGGGTTTTTGAGTGTTGACCCTAGGCTATTATTTTAAGGTGCTTAGCCACTTCCTCTAACATATAAATCACCCTTGAGGGCCCTTAGAGTATCTATGTTGGTTTGATCAAGCCATTTACCTCTTGTTGTATTCATATAGTCTCTCACTTGGACACCCAAGTCTATCTTCAAGGGTTACCAATCATGGGAGACCCTATAGGTGACTAATGTGAAATCATTTGATAACTTTGGGTCCCTGTCTTTCATCATAAACCCATGGTATATGTAAATACTCTTCAATTCCTTATTCATAGGATTAAAATGACTTTAATAAGCCTTATCCATATAGTATATCCCCTGAAAATTCCATCCAATATGTGAAATTAGTGCTTAGGGGACTTATGAATACCATTAATACCCTTTCATAGCTTAATCACTCAATTTGGATGCATTTTGGGTCTTAATTCCTCCATCAGGTCTAAACCAAGGTTTAGGAAGGGTTTTGGAGATCCACCATCTTAATGATGGTTCATACAGTATGGACCTCCAAACCAAAACCTCTTATCATGAATTTATATTTCACTAACCCCTTCATCTCTCCTAAATAGCTTAGGGTGCCATACAAAGTATGTGTGGAGATATGAGTAGAGGATAGTGTGTCTCAAGCTCCCTATTAGGCAAAATGTGTAGGTTAACTTCTTAACATTAATTCATAAATATGGGCCCCTCAACCCCACTCATTTTTTATGAATTTTGAGTCTATAAGGGTGCTCAATTTTCCCTAAGATCTCTAGGTTTGAGTACTTTTATGATGATAGATATGAGTGTTTGAAAGTGCAACTTGACATATCTACTTAAGTAATGGAGCTTGAGAGGGATCTAAACCTAAAAATTAACTATTTCATTACATTCCCCTATTTTCAAATACCTTTTATATGGTCTCAAACACCTCCAAATACCCCCACACTTTATTAAACTTGTCTATAGTTTTGGACTTGCTATTAAGGTGGAGGTAGGGTCTTAGAACTGAGAGAAGGGCATAGGCCTTATAGGCTCAAACTAGGTTTTATGGACCTTCAATCATAGTTGGATGAATCTATGGATTTCATGTTTCCTTAAAACCTTCCTCAATCCATTTTCCACATTCTTCATATACTTCTATCTTCTTAGACCATCTTCGTAACCCTACTTTCCCTTAAGCTTGCCTTGGATACATTATCTTGTGTACGATATTGAAATAGTTGATATTGAAAACCTAAGAAATCTTGTTGGCTCTTTAAAAGGGTGTGATTAGGGTTAAAACGTCATGTTTAAAATCTTGATCATATCCCTAAGGATCATCTTCCCTAACTCTGCCAACTAGGTTCCTCTACATAGTCACACATAAGGCATCTGTGTCTTGAGTATAAAACTAAGACTAGTCAGTCACCCTAGACTGGTATCACCATCATGTGAAAGCTTGATATAAATATGTGTCTTCATCACCTTGATACTAAATTTTATATGCTCTAGGCATGTCCATTCATTTCAATCATGTATTCCAAATTGATTGAGCAAGGCTAGCTAATTATATATGCTTGCACCATTCTATCTGGTCACCTACTCAAACCATTTTGCTAGTCCTTAATACCATGATATTCATGTCTTAACCACATTATTAGTTTGATTTCTCTCCACATGGCACTATCTTACTTAAGTTTTAGGGTGCAAACCATCAATAATACTTTAAATATTCGGTCATGTGTACTAATTGTCTACAAGTATGTTGAATAGATCCTTGAGTTAAAAAATATCCTTCATTGCCATGCTTGAGGTCCCTATGTCCTTCATTATGCTTGATTATATCTTATCAATACATATATATTCACATTCATACACTTTCTCATGTCTAGGGCTTATCTGCATATGATGAATTTGAATAACTTTGCAAGGTAGATCTAGGTCATTTCCTATATGTGGTGATTTACTCTCTCAATAGGGTTTATAACTTTATGTACCCATTTCTTCCTAACACCAATGATGTTTAATATCATGATGGAGTATCTAAACCTTTTTTACATGACTTGGACCTGATTATACGATAGTGTAATATGGATGATTACTATAAAGTCATATGGATCTTGAAACTTGAAATGTAGGGCTTGAACTAAGGTAGGTTGATAGTGAAGAGGTTGTCCAAAGGTAGAGGCCCTGTCAGGGATTGGATTTAATTTTGAACCCATAACCAACATGATCTATTGGGTTCTTAATCATCTCCACACACATACCTAATATAATTTAACACTTTGAGGTCATTAATGAGACATACACAGTGAAAAATGGAAACCTAAGACTTTCCAAAAATCTCAACATTTTATAAATAACCTTAACATATGCTAAACAAGACTATGAAGGTGGTTGAGAGATAAATGATGGTTTATTGGCATGTGAGTACTATGTTAAGGTCTGAAGGTCTTGAGAAAATGTAATTTAAGTTGGATACAATAATCCTTATTTGTATTTTATAGTGTTTTGATAACCTCCAAACCAAAATTATACAACATACTGCCTTCTTTTGTAGTGGGACCCAAATCTAAAGGCAATCTCACTTAGAAGCACCATTTTGGAGGATTGAAGATCCATATGAGCATTCAACCTGAACTAAGGCTATGAATAACTTTAAGACACCATTGTTTCACTTTCAAAAATTATTCACCTTCAAGAATATGCATTGAATACTCTTACTTACCAATGAAATTTTGTTTATAGCCTATAGATAGTGTTAGCTTAGACATCTCTCACTCCTATATGCCCACATGTGTAATCCAAAGGTTTAATGTGCCATGGAAAGACCCTAAAAGGATGTAGAGAACAAGAATAATCACTTTTTTCATTAAATGAGCAAATAATGTCTTGAAACTATCCCTTTTATTTTACCCTATGTAGATGAAGATGTCAACCAAATAACTCAACTTCTTAGTGTTTATTCATATATCCTAAGAGATTAATCTTGAAAAAAATTCCATTATTGGAAGGTCATCAATCTACTTTCTTTTCCTAAGAGCATGAACCTTTACTCTCTCTATCATGTATAGACTAAGCACAAACTTGAAGTGATTTCCATGTCTACCAAAGAGCTCAGTGGAGGAAGTGAACTAGTTTTTTGTTGTTTGGACCCTAAAACACTTGGATCTCTTCATCATATGCCTATGTTGAACTCCCCTTGAAAACCCCTGACTCTAGTTTAGTAAATCTATAATGTAAAGATCTATACCACTCTAGAAACTCTTAAAACTTGAAATTTTCTTATGTTTTCAAATGTTTCAAATCAAAAATCATTATTGGTGATTAGGAGGAAAAATAGGGTTTAGATAATGTCTAAAAGTTCATGGTATGGCTTGGGGATTTGAAGAGACAAGTTTTCATATGTGCGGGGCCCATTTAGTGGTAAGTAGAGGTGTTGACTTGTAAAAATGACTTCATTATTACATGAAATTATTGTTTATGGACTAATGAAACTCATGAAGTATTTTGAGGATATGAATGGTGGTCTTAGTGGCATTTTAAGGTCAAATAATATCACATTAAGGTCAAATATTTCATTTTTAGACAATATACATGGCTTTAAGAGGGGATTTCAAATGAATATCATTTAAACACTTATAAAAAGACATTATAACATACTAAAGGCTTTAATTAGGCTCCCATTTACCTTCACACCATCCTCAAACTTATAATCAAGCCTAACTTTCACACCTTGAATCCACTAAAAAAGGTCATGTTGAGTCATCAGCTGCAACATTTAATCATCTCCATCATGGTACATTTTAAATTTTGAGATGACTCCTAGGCTTGTTATGGACCTTAACATATGTATAAACACTAGGATTACTCTTGAAACATGTTTAAATAGGGAGTCAAGATAACCACCATGATATTTTCTTGGCATGACACAACACTAGACCTATTGTCCTTGACATGACAACTAGTGACCTTGATTTGGGATATCCTAACCCCTTAATAACATAAGAAATATGCCCAGAATTGATTTTTTGGCATTCTTATGCATGGTTTAACTCCTTTATATGATTGAGGGTAGAAACTAGTCAACAAGAACCAAATATGAGTAGCTTGTATTTGTTTTAGGTAATGGTATAGGGGGCAACAATTCTATTAAGCACCAAAGGTCTGCCAACACCTTTTGTGGTGTACCATTTAAGACATGCACTTAGAGAAATTGATATTTTATGGATTCTTACAAGAGATAAAACATTAGTAACTGATAAATTTTATGATTATTATGCATACAACATCAGGCAACTTAGTGAAAACCATCATACCAAGACCTAGTACATTTAGACATTAGGGAAGCATTTTCTTCATGGTCTCTTCTTCATTTTAGGAGAGGTAGAGCCTAACAAACCTTACCTATTATAAGTTGTGTCAAAACACTGATTAACATATTTGGCACTATAAGGAGGGCATGTGAATCATGGGTTGATTTTCCATCCAAATTTTAAACTAAGACATTTTAGAAACCTTCAATTTCATTGAGCTAAACTATGTCTTAAGCTATAAAATAAGAGGATAAACACTCAATCGAAGTTTTTTGGGGATAGATTTGAGCTCTCAGTACTTATTGATTATAGAATATCAAAATAAAGAGCTAAAATAGAAAATAAAAGAATAATCCTAATCAATCAATCAGTAATTTACCTATGATCATAAGTCCCCTTTTGGTTAGCCCATTTGCACTTCCCCAACATATACCAATGGCTAATACCATAGCCTAGATTAGGAAAGGAAGTTATTTCCCTATGATTTTCCTAGGGATAAATCATGATTTTCCAAAAATCCTAAACAAATTTGATCTTAAATTCATAATTAGAGGTGTCAAAATAGTAGAGGAACATATTCAATCCTTTAAGGACACATTAATCAAAACATAGGTTTAACACAAAGATGTTGCCTATAGATTGTTCCCATATTCTGTAGGTGAAACCATGTATGCCTAGTACCTAGGGCTACCCCATGGGTCTATTACTTCTTGGGATGGCCTATAAACCATCTTTATGAACCATTTTAGGTTTCTAATTGACCCTATTGTTCTATATAATTATTTTATAACTACTAAAAGAGAGCCAAACAAACCCATGAGCATGTTTAATGCTTAGTTTCAAAATTTATATTAGAGGATAAAAGTCCCACATCTTAGTAGAAGGTCCATCCATCTAGACCTACCTGAGGGCCCTAGATTATTAGACATTAATGTTTATTATAAGGACCATAGTTACAATTGATTCTCTATCATTGGCTTATAATGAGGCCATGAACATATAACTCCAAATGGTACCACAAAGATATTATTAACCAAATTTGACTTTTAGGTCAAATTGGGGCACCCCTAGTAAGAAATTTATTTTTAGGCCTATAAGGGGGTATAATGTATTTTCATGATGTGTTTTATAGGTCATTTTATGTCTATTAATGTTGTAATAGATTTGGTCAATTAGTTTCTAGGTATATTTATCAATTTGGGTCATTTTAAGGGTCAACAATGGTGCATTTAATGCTTTATATAGGTTTTTTGGAAATGTGAAAGTTTAAAAACATGATTTCATGCCCCATGTGTCCACAAAGGTCTTAAGTAACTGATAAAACTAAAAAGTTGTAGGTTCATCAAAATAAAATTAGTTTTCTTAAAGAAAAAGAAGAAAATGACATGTATAGCTCCTTGAGAAGTGTGCCATGTGTGAGGAGGCCATGTAACATCTATCCATCTTCCTAAAGCTCATTTACACACTCGAGTTGTTTCTAAAGTGTCAAAATTGGTCCACAACCATTTTTCTCTCTTTTCACCCTTATAGACATGCAAA
This sequence comes from Torreya grandis, assembly GCA_037957365.1. Taxonomy (NCBI): domain Eukaryota; kingdom Viridiplantae; phylum Streptophyta; class Pinopsida; order Cupressales; family Taxaceae; genus Torreya; species Torreya grandis. The sequence goes on along the minus strand of JARHVA010000721.1, from coordinate 4,021,429 downwards.
AGTGACTTGTAGATTTTTTCTTGGTATGACTAGCACAAGGGGCTTCAAGAAAAATGCTCATGTAGGCATATTATACACTCTGATAGATTAAAATAAATATAAGGAGTTTTATAAATGGTAAATTTTTCTTCATGAACCATCCATTTGGAATTTAGCTTCCAAAACTACCTGCTCAAAATTTGTAGTCTCAAGAGGTACTAACAAAGGACTAAGAGCACATATTTGGTAATGTTGAAGCAACTTAAAACTCTCTTAGAGGTCCTAACATATTATGGTCTCATTTAAACTTGTTTAAAGTATCAATAAGACAAAATTTAAAATGTAAAACATCTCCTATGAGGATGATAGTGTTTGGATCCACCATCCCTGAATTGTCTAAATAGAGGTCTAGATGGTTTTTACAAACTTCCTAAAACATGTTTTCAAGCTTTTTATAAACACATAGATTGATGAGTTTCATTTCCTATAGTATAGAGGAAAGACATGCTAAAGATAAAGTTATGAAAGTCAAGGAAGGATGTATTTTGAAAGCCCTAAAAGTACCCTCAAAAGCACTGAAATCAAACAATTGTATCAACAAGTTTGAACTATAAAGAGGTTATTTTCACCAAGGCTATAGTTTATATTTTATTTCCATGGTAGAAAGGTTTTTAATAGTTAAAAGGGTTATTTTTGACCCAAAATTGATCAATAAATCTCATGTATTGTTTCTTAGACCTACTTACTCACCCATTAATCCATACCAATGGCATGGTCACACTCATCTACAGGCAACATGAAGATTAAGCAAAGAAGGTGATTGTTTCTTTCAATACATAATTGTTAGGTTTTATTCATGTTTAAATAAGGGGATTGAAATATTTCTCAAAATTTAAATTATATTAACATGTAAGTTTATTATTTTTCAAACCCTTTCCAACCTATAGGTGACCTTAAATAAGGAAAAAAGGTACAATCAGCTAAAATAAAGTAGACAGTGACTTAGACAATGGGATTTGATAGTGTTAGTCATCTAAAGTGGGTATAAAGTGAATGATACTATAAAAATATGATATAATACCTAAATGGGAAGTTCATCCAATGTTTTTAAAGGCCCAAATAAACTAAAGTAACCTACAACATGGGTTATTAAGGAAGATGTCTCAGTCAAGGTAGAAAGGGGGCTCAATTGGAGAAAAAGTGCATAAGAAGGGTTAAGAAAAGTTAAAATGGCTTTAAAAAGTTTGTGAGTACCTTCATTAGATTCATGATGACTTAATCAAAAATTTTAATGCATGAAACAAAATTCTAATCCTCTCAAAATCCTCTATATGCAACCTACAGTCATGTGCTAACTAATATAGATAGTAGACTAAAAAATATAAGTTTTAGAAATGACTAAGTAAGGTGTGGAAGTGACCAAAACATAAGATGAGATATATGTTATTATAAATGGGATATTAACACTATCTACAACCTAATTCATGTAAGTAACCTACAAGTGCACCTTTTATGTAAGGAAGCATAGTTAAGTGATAAAACATAGCCTTGTAGATTCAAAAGATGAAGGATATGTAAAAGGTCAAAGCGTTCAATGGAGATAGGATCCCTTAAAAAAATGATCATGATATTATTATTAATTTCTCATGAGAGATAATAATCAAGGAAAGATATGTTAATCTAGATCACTAAGCCCACACTTTAGGACCCTGCACAGTTCATTCTACACAAGCCTATTTTGAGGCTTTACTAAAGATGGAAGGTCTAGAATTAAGAAAATGGATTAAAATATTTTATAGGTAATCCATAAGAATTTTATAATCCCTTAAATAATTCATAATTTTCTATGAAAACATGGGAGTAACCTTTGTTTTGTCTCAGATAGAGGGCATTCCTTTGCACCTAAAACTAACAGTTTTAAACATAAGGGTGATAAAAGATGATATATAAGTTTAGAGGACAATATTTTAATATTTAATAATCTTAGTTACACATTAAAACATGTAAATGATCTCACAAGGGTATGTAAATAAGCAGGGTGGTCTGGACACCAAAATGTGCAAGTAGACCTAGTAAACAAAAAATAGGTCAAATAGCCAAACAGAGGATCATGTTCATTCCCAACCTTGGAAGATCTTCCTAATTTATTGGGTCATGTATATTGGATGTATATATGTGTTTTAAATATATGTAAATGAAATAAGACCAATAGGAAATCCTAGAACACCAAAAGCTGTAGATAGACTTCTAGGCAAAGATCAACATAGTGCCCAAAGAGAAGGTCATTCACACTTTTGATATTATTTATGGATTGAAACCTATGGTAACTTATTCATGAGATCACTACAGAGGTTTTAAAACTCTAAGAGTGTATAATAAACCTTGGAGAAGCCATTTTGGGGTCTAAAAGCAACTCAAGCCTATGAAAATAAGAAAGACAAGCTTGATAGGCCATCTTTCGAAGCTCATATCTTTCATGAGGATCTGCATGGGAGATATAAGAGTTTAGGAAATTTATAATAAGTTTTTAAAAACCAATTTATTTAATTTTTTATAAACTTTGATGTTGGATCTTTATGAACCAACCTTAAGACCAAAAACTAGCTAAAACCCTTGATAAACCCTGATTAGGACCAATTTTGGAAAATGGAGTTGGAGATGAAACCAAATGGACTATTTTGATTATTAAACCTATTATAAATTTTATATAACTATATTAGGATACTCAAAATTCTTTGTAGTTGTACATAATTATATGGATGGGGGAATAAATAGGATTTTTCTCATTTTTTTATGTGTTTTTTAGGTTGTAGGAGGTTTCAAGAGATAAAAAAAAGTTTGGGTGGAATATTAATAATTAATATAATTTACCATATTAACTTACTTCCATGAAACAACTTATAATTTCCCCAACTAGGTGATTCAATTTAGCTAGTCAAATTTTGTATATTGGGCAAGCTAGTGAAGAAGATGAAGAACTTCATGTGGACTCATTTTAAGGTGGCCCTAATTCTTATAATTATATTAATGGTATTTAAAATTTTCATAAACTCCATCCCATATATTTTCATGGATAAATAATCCCAATTTTGAGGCCAAGTGTGCAGGGTTCATGAAAGGGTAGTTTTCTAGATAGCAGGTGATGAAAGCTTAATTTGGGATGATTATAAAAGACCAAGCATGAAACCAATTCATAGAGAGGAATTTATAATATAATCCCCTTACATTATAATCATTATACCTAATCCTCATTAGTTAAAATATTTTCAAAGAGGCCTAATCATGAAGGCAGATTTTTTTTGCAAAAGGAGGAGTTTTGTGCCACTTTGCATAACTTTGATGTCTTGTATGGACACTTAGAATTCCAAAAATTTCATGTTTAATCCCACATACTATTAAAATTCATAATTAAATCCTTTTATAATCTTTACAATTGTCCTTTTGATGCTTGAACTTCTCTATTTCTCTCTATCTCAAACTCTATAAGAGTTAGCCATTTTGGCATTGTATGACATGTTCCACTTGAGTATGGAAAAACCCTGATAAATTGTATACCTCTTTATAAATAAAATTAATAATTTTTAAATCTTCCATGAATATAATTATTTTTTTTAATTTATTTTTTTATTTTTCTTAAGTGACACTCTTGTTTCCTTAGCATGTTAAATCATTCTTGAAACCTATTTGTAGCTGGAAAACTTCTTCTTGTAGGGAATGTGAAGTGTTATTTGGATATGTCAAGGATTAAGTGATTTTTTCTACTCATTAGTTTCATTCAAGGCCTATTTTATATTCCTCATATCCTATATGTTCATCTTGAACTCACAATGTAACATTGATGTGAGAAGTTGTAGATAGGGAAGTGTATGTTTGGTTTATTATTTGATCTCAAGTGTAATATGCATATGGTTAGATGTCATCAGTCAATTTAGTGTATCACCTCATTTATTTTTGATTTTATTTTATTTTATTTCTCCCTTTTCACCCCCTAAAGTTATTCCTAGTTGTAATCCTAAGTGGTACATCAAGGGAGTTATCTCTATCTAGAGACTCACCTCATTCCTTAGGCAGCCCACAAGCCTAGAGGTGATTCCATTATGCCACTTGGATGAAGAGAGCATTGGAATATCCTAAAAGTTTTCATGTCCAACTAAAAAAATTCCTTGGCATCCCTAATGGGACTCTTGTTCTAAGAGTTGGAATATTTTTGGTGTTGTCCTTCAACACATCAGCCTTTAGAGGCATTTATTCAAACATCAATGACAACTCTAATGTTGTCTCAGCTAGTCAAGCAACCCAAGTATTCTTTTGAAGATTATTTATTATAATTTATTATTAACTTTATTCCAAATTAAGGTTTCATGACTGAATTTTGTGTTGATTTTTGTTCCCTACAAGTTGGTGAAACCTTCTAAGCTTGTGTTATTCCCTATCAATGTGAACAAGTTCTTAATGAGCCTTGGTGTGACTATAGTCAACCTTATCATGAAGTATACCAATCCTATAATCATATTTTATATGAACCACACTTTTCCCCTCAACATCCCTATTATCCATGGCAGCCATATATCCCTTCATTTCCCTCTCCATATAAACATCAAGTTGTTGAACAATCCTATGAGAATGGCTAACAAAAAACACCCTTCTATCAACCTCAATATAAGCCATATCATTCATTCCATGATGCCTATCATCCTTAATAATATGCCTATAAATATTTTAATATGAAATATTAGGTTCCCATGAGATTTACACAAAGATATCATTGGAAAAATGTAGCTCCTACTCATGTTGATACTTCTCCTAACAAGCCCAAGGATTCACTTCCATATGAGCTCACTAGTGCCTTCCTCTTTTATAAATCCATTCATAATACTTATCCTTCATTCCACACTCCATATTCAATCCTTTCACCTTCCATTACATATCATGTCTTATCTCTTTCACCTCAGATCCATGAGCCTATCCATCAACCTTTCACTTCACCCCTTCTCAAGGAGGAACCTATTTTGAGAGAGGCAAGTAAAGAAGAGCAAATCCAATTCATGGTTGATCAACAAGATTTCATGAGTGATTATTAGTATTCAATAACCATAGGGAATCCCCTTGCTTAAAAAAAGGAAAATATAGTAGCTAATGTCTCTATGTTGGAAGAGATGTGTGCCCATGGAGAAGCCTCTACACTCCACCCTCAATTGAATTTTGAGTTTTATGTGCCACCTCCACCAACTAGTTTATGTTTCCCTCACCCCATCACACTTTGTATTTATGGACCTAACCTAAGGAGGATCAGTTGGTGGGTAAATAAATATAACTCTTTATTTAATAAAACTTACCTCCTTGGTAGCCTCATTAGGCTAGATCACATGATTTCAAGATGCCTAGTCTTGGCATCACCATGAAGGAGAAAGAGATAGAAAATATTGTATCCCTTGAAGAAGAATTTACATTTGATCCAAATGTTGAATATTATCATCTCAAAAATGAAGTGTAATATGCTATCAAGGATCAAGAACACGTTCAAGTCATATCTCAAGAAGTGGTAGTCCTAGATGAGACTCATGAGACCAAGATAGAGGAAATAATTCCTGAAGATGGCATCCATGAGGAAGATGATTTATGGTATAAGTTCAATGCCATTTTTATGGATTTTGATGAGTTGTGTAAATATTTTCCCTCTCCAAAATATTACACACCTGATGGCAAGCTTGTTGATGGACCTAATGAATATGATCTTAAATGTGTAATCAAACATAAAGATGGAGTTATTTCTACTAATCAAGGATCTGCTATCATGAGGCCACTTAATAATGCATTATAGCTAGAGGAACATCAGCTTGATGAAATCATACATCAAGAAGAGAATATGGAATAGGTAGAAGTTAAAAAGGATAAAGAGGAAAAGGATGATTAGAAACTGTAAATGGAGCTACTTCAAGAACTTGGAGATATTTACCAAGTTGAAGGTCAAGTATATGATAAGGTAAAAGTAAAAGTTTCCATGAAAGGCAATGATCAAGACTGGATAGAGTTTTAAAAGCTCCTTGATGAGCTAAAAGATCTTGTAGCTAAGAAGAAGCATAATGTTGTTGAGATAACTATGGAAGACAGTAAGGTATGACTTGTTCAATCATGATTTAAGGTTGCAATCGAAGATATACATGACAAGGTTGAAGATGTTTAGATGCAAGAAGAATATGTCAACATTGGAGACCTATTTGAAGATGATCTACTTGAAAGTATGACAGAAAGTGTCAAATAACAATTCTAATCCATAAAGAATACAATCTAAGGAGAAGCATGTTTTGCACCATGTTCCATCTCATGAAGAAGGTGATGCTTCAAACTTCACTTTTGATCTGGGAGGGAGGTATCCTTATTTGTACATAGTAGTTGTTCTTTTCTTCTCCTAAGTGCTTAGAGCACATGTGTGTGTGTCTTGTGTGTTTGCTTTCTTTGTTATGTGTGTCTTTTTCTTTTTGTGGTAGAGGTAGCCATTAGTGTCTTGTCTTAATCAATGATTTGTGTTCAATGGTCAAAGTTCTCTTATTTTTTCAGTCTATAGATGACTCCTAATCCCAATAGACTAATAAGGCTACTAGTTTAGTTAGTATAGTTTGAATACTAACCCTATGAGTCACCAATTTATTGACCAAATTTGACTTTTAGGTCAAATTGGGGCACCCCTAGTAAAAAATGATATTTATGCCTATAAGGGGGTATAATTTATTGTCATGAGGTGTTTTATAGGTCATCTGATGTCTATTAATGTGTACTAGCTTTGGTCAATTAGTTTCTAGGTCCATTTATCATTTTAGGTCATTTTAAGGGTCAAAATTAGTGCATTTAATGTTTTGTACAAGTTTTTTGGGAAATGTACAAGTGTAAAAACATAATTTCATTCCCCATGTCTCCACAAAGGTCTTAAGTAATTGAAAATTTTTAAAAGTTGTAGGTTCATCAAAAAATCAATTTTCTTAAAGAAAAGGAAGAAAATGACACATATACAGCTCTTTGGGAAGTGTGCCACATGTGAGGAAGCCATGGAATGTCTCTCCATACTCCTAAAGATCATTTCCATGATTTAGTTATTTTTTACGTGTCAAAATTGGTCCAAAACCATTTTTCTCTATTTTCACCCTTCTAGACATAAAGAAGTGACTTGTAGGTTTTTGCTTGGTATGGCCAACATAAGGGGTTTAAGGAAAAATGCTCCTAGGAGAATACTCTAAATTTTGATACCTTAAAATCAATATAATTAGTTTGAGAAATGGTTAATTTTTCTTCATGAACCATCCATTTGAAGTTCAACTTCCAAAACTACTTGCTCAAAATGTGCACTCTCAGGTGGTTTTAATAGAGGACTGAAAGCACATATTTGGTAATGTTAAAGAAACTTAAAACTCTCTTAGAGGTCCTAAAATATGATGGTATCATTTTAACATGTTTTAAGTATCAATGAGACAAAAGGTAAAAGGTAAACCATCTCCTATGAGGATGATAGTGTTTGGATCCACCATCCCTGAAGTGTCCAAATAGAGGTCTAGAGGGTTTTTATAGACTTCTTAAAACATGTTTGAAAGATTTTTCCAAACACATAGTTTGATGAGTTTCATTGCCTCTAGTACATAGGAAATACATGAAAAATATAAAGTTAGGAAATTCAAGTAATGATGGCTTCTGAAAGCCCTAAAAGTACCCTTAAAAGCACTAAAATCAAATAATTTCATCTACATGTTTAAACTATAAAGAGGCCCTTTTCACCAAGGCTGTAATTTAGATTGTGTTTCCATGGTCAAAAGATTTTTAATATTTAAAAGGGTTATCTATGACCCAATAGTGATCAAAAAATATCATGGACTATGTCTTGGACCTACTTTCTCACCCATCAATCCGTATAAATGGCCTGGGCAAACTCATCTATAGCCAATATGAATTTTAATAAAAGAAGTTGTTTATTTCTTGTAATACATAATTGTTAGGGTTTGTCATGATTTTATAATGGAATTGAAATATTTCTCAAAAGTTCAAGTATATTAACATTTAACATGATGACCTTTTAAACCCTTTCCAACCTATAGGTGACCTTCCCCAAGGAAAAAAGGTACAATCAACTGAAATAAAGTAGATAATGACGTAGACAATGGGATTTGATAGTGTTAGTCATCTAAAGTGGGTCTAAAGTGAATGATAATATAAAAATTTGATATAATAACTAAAATTTAAGTTCATCCAAGGTTTTTAAAGGCCCAAACAAACTAAAGTAACCTATAATAGGGGTTATTAACGAAGGTCTCTTAATCAAGGTAGAGAGGGGGCTCAGTTGGAGTAAAAGTGCATAGGAAGGGTTAAGAAAATTTAGAATGGCTTAAACAAGTTTTTGAGTACCTTTATTAGAATCATGATGACTTAATAAAAAAATTTAATGCATGAAACAGACTTCTAAGCCTCTCAAAATCCTCTATATGCAACCTACAGTCATGTGCTAACTGAGATAGACAGTGGACTAAGAAATATAAGTATTGGAAATGACTGAGTAAGGTGTGGAAGTAACTAGGGCATAAGATGAGACTGAGATGGATATAAATGGGTTATGAACACTATCTTATACCTAATTCATGTAAGTAACCTATAGGTGAACCTTTTCTCTAAGGAAGCACAATAAGTGATAAAACACAGCCTTGTGGATTCAAAAGATGAAGGGTATGTAAAAGGTCAAAGTGTTAAATGAAGATAAGATCCCTTAAAAACATGATCATGATATTCTTATTAATTTATCATGAGAGATAAAAAACAAGGAAAGAGATGTTAATCTAGATCACTAAGCCCACACTTTAGGACCTTGCATAGTTCATTCTAAGCAAGCCTATTTTGAGGCTTTGTTGAAGATGGAAGGTCTAGGATTAAGAATAGGGATTAATTTTTTTTAAAGGGAATACATATGACTTTGATAATAACCTAAATCATTCATCATTATCTATGAAAACATGGGATTTCCCTTTTCTTTGTCTCAGATAGAGGGCACTCCTTTGTGCCTGAAACTAACAGTTTTGAACATAAGGCTTATAAAAGATGATATAGAAGTTATGAGGACCCTATTGTAAGATTTAATAAGTTGATTTACACATATTAAAACATGTAAATAATATCACAATGGTATGGAAACAAGTAAGGTGGTTTGGATACCAAAATGTGCAGGCAGACCTAGTAAGCAAGAAATAGGTCAAATATCCAAACAGAGGATCATGTTCATTCCCAACCTTGGTAGATATTCCAAATTTATTGGGTCATTTATATGGGATGTATATATGTTTTAAATCTATTTCAATTCAATAAAACTAATATGAAATCTTAGAACACCAAAATTTGCAAATAGACGTCTAGGCAAAGATCAAACCTAGTGCCTAAAGAGAAGGTCATTCATACTTTTGGCCTTATTTATGCATTAAAACCTATGGGAACGTGTTAATGAGGTCACTATGGATATTTTTAAACTCTCTTCATGTAGAATAAACCTTGGATAATCCATTTTTGGGTCCAAAATTAATTAAAGCCTATGAATATAAGAAAGACAAGCTTGATAGGCCATCTTTTGAAGCTCATGTCTTTCATGAGGATTTGTATTGAAGCCAAAGGAGTTTATGAAAGTTAGAAGAGGTATTGAAAAAAACATTTGTGTAATTTTTTATTATCTTATATTTTGGATATTTATGAACCAACCTTAAGACCAAAAACTAGATAAAACCCTAATTAGGACTAATTTTAGAAAATGGAGTTGGAGATGCAACCATATGAACCATTTTGATCAGTTAACCTATTATAACTTGTATAGGACTTGTTGACCATTTATTTCATGAATATTTTGTGTTTTCCCTTTGGATATTTTCATTTCTCCCTTGCTCATTTTCTATGTTTGATCACTTGCTTTATTGCTTGTCTTTTCCCTTCGGCCTCTCCTGCTTCGAGCTCTTCTCCCTTATTCTTTATTTTTTCCCTTTATCTTATTTTCCTTAGCCTTTCTTTCTTTCTTTTTTCCATAAATTTCCATTTAAAAAAAAATTCTAAGTGCCACTTACCTTCTAAGTGCCCATTGGAAAATTTTGAAGGGCCTTTCTTGCCTTGCCTTCCCCCCAAGTGTCCCTTTGAACTTTTTTGAAGGGCATTTTGTTATCCAACTGACCCTAAAAAACTTTTCTAAAGAGAAATTTTGCTCATTTTATTTCTAAGTTATAGGCATTTTACTGGGCATGTAAGACACACAAAGTGATAGCAAGTGATTTTTTATCCTTGTGCTCTCTATCCTTCGTTATTTTAAGTAAAGAGTTGATCCAACAGGTCATGTAGAGTACATTCTACTTATATGAGATTTTGCACATGTGTAACCCTTTTCTACACTATACAAGTTATCTTTCTAGTTACTTACCTTATGTGAACTCATTCATTTTGTCTCTACATTGAAATACTTATGTTGGAATCTTCTAGAGCTTGAGGTATAGACTATATTCTATTGTGTTATGCATAAGTATAAGGCATACATGTGGATCCTAATTCTTGGTGTATCACCATTTTAGACTAGGATATTGATTTATTCAAACTTATGACTCTTTCCACTCATATAAACTAGTTCAGTAGTTTTATTTCACAAAAAACTAATATAGGGAGCTAGCCCTTTCAACCTAGAGGTTCATTTCCACTTATAGGCACACTCACATGTCTAGAAATGTCCAACATTGCCCAAATTTTGAGGAGGCCTAAACAACCCTCTTCTAGGGTGAAATATTTGGAGATAACAATTTTGGCACACCTAATGGGACCCAAATTATTGCTAAGTCAAGGTGAATGTTGGTCTTGATAAGCCTAAAGTAGTATAAATACCCCTAACCCAACATTTGGAAACTCTAAAAGGGTGTGAATCCCTAGTTCTAGACCAAGTTTTATACATTATCCTACATGGTCCTTAAGAATTTCTAATCAAGCCCCTTTAGTTGAAGCTCTTCCTAAAGAAAAACACCTTGAAAAAATCCTAGCCCTATTAAATCCTTGGCAACGAGGTTTTGGGGAAGAAGAGGAAGAGGTTGAATAAGTTCAAGGAGAAGACTAATTTGAAGAAGAGGAAGAAATAGAGGATCAAATGGGAAGAAGAGAAACAGGGGAAAGGGGAGAGATATAGACATCAACCTTTCCCTGCTTTTAATACCCAAAACCCAATAGAGCTTCCTACATATGACCCCATCCCTCTAAATGCTACCAAAAATATTCCTAGTTTCAATGGGGAGGGCACTATTACCCCATCCGAAAATATTATAGACATCTCTAATTTCTATAATTTCCATAATGTTACTAGGGCCAACATAGCCATTAGGCTGCTTGCTATGTCTTTAAGAGGTAAAGCACTTGACTGATATAAAATGTTAGAGGGGGGATACATTATAGGTTGGGATGAATTTAGAGACCTATTAGTGACAAGATTTGAAAATCAGAGTGATCATGCTTCCCTATTACACTACTTGAATGTAATAATAAGAGGTTCAAATGAATCCATAGGGGATTTCAATGAGATATTTCAAAGAACATGGTATAGGCTGCCACCAATCATGAGATCTCCTCCTAGATTTATGTTTCTAACATAACTCAAAGGGATTGGTACTAATTTTTTTGTTATGTTATATTCAATGAGGGGATTCACTCTTCTAGGTGTATATGAGCTAGCAATTGAGGTTGAAAATAGCTTGATTCAAGATGGAAGACTCCCTCCAAGAATTTTCATGACTTTGTTGTCCCACAATTTGATTAAATCTCCAAGCATGTCACAAGTTCCCAATTCCAATGTGAATCCAAGAGCCTTTCCCAAGAAGGTGGATAACATTGTGGACAAGGATGAAGAAATCAGATCATTAAGAGCTCATCTCAAGCAAGCTCAATATTAGGCAAGTGTTCCTCCTAATGCACAATAATATCTTGAATAAGGATATAGAGCTCCATCCAAATACAATTATCAAGGTAGAGGACAAAATAAACAAGGTTATAGAAGGAATCCCCATTCATATAATCCAAATTTTACTCCTCTCATAAAGGTTATTGTTCTAGTTCATGCAAATTTAGTGCATGGAGAAGATCATGTGGACCAATGGGGGTAGCCTCAAGGTCAATTTTACACATGATTATGGAGGAACCAACTACATTTTTACTACACAAGAGGAAGCTACTCCTTACATGATATTATAAGAATCATGTCCCAGCCAAAGGGATAGTCATGGAGAAGGTAGCAGCCTAAGTGTGGGAATGATGAATTTTCAAGTAAGAGATGATTTTGTGTTGAATCAAGGCATGTCAATTTCATATAATACAATTTAAAATAAGAGAGCATTGGGAGAAGTCTAGGAACCATGAATAGCTCCAAGTGATTCCTCTCCAAATCCACAAAGTGCTAATCAAAGTGTTGCACCTTCTACAAGCCATCTTCCTCAACAAAATTAGAATGTAAATGTGGCTACAAATATTGCAACATAGTAGGCTATAGCTCCTTTATTACCATCAAAATTTCAAGAGAAAGTGAATACTCCATCTCTAAATACTATGGACTCATTAAAGATAACTAAGACAAGCATATCCCTTTGGGAGGTTCTACATATACCTAGTCAAAAGGAGATTTTGCAAGAGAAGTTAGCAAGCATGCATGTGGCTCCTCAATCTTCAAATAATCATAGTATGTCTCTCACAAATTCTCAAAATCACCTTTTGTATCCTTCTAATAAATTTTAAAATCCTCCACCTTTCTACCTCACACTCATTGTGGGAGATAAGTTGGTCCATAATTGTATTTTGGATAGTGGAGCAAGCACTATTGTTATGCCTAAAGTAGTGGATGATAAGTTGGGTTTGAAATATGAGCCACATAGTAAAGGTGTGTTACATTTATATGGAACTCCAACCAAGATTTTAGGTTTGGTCAAAAGTCTGAAAGTGTCTTTACATGACTACCCAAGCTTTGCTATTATGTAGGATATTGTGGTGGTGGACCTTCCAGAACACTTTGCTATATGCTTATCTAGGGACTTTATGGCCAAGATAGGAGGATACATTTCTTATGATTGGTCCTTTTTATCTTTCAAGACAAGGTATGGAACCAAGGTAACCATAATGACTCATCCCTTATCAAGGTTCCACATTGAGCCATACTTAAAGATAATGACAAATCAAAATTGTCTAATCAACAAAGAGGAAGAAATAGTCCTAAATAGTGAAACATCTTCTCCTCTTAAAGGTATTTCTAACCTCTATCTTGAAAATTACAACACTAAAACACATGGCCTTGATCCTTACACTTTCATTGAGAAAACTAATTTGGGATTTTACTACATGCATGAGGATAACGTCCCAATTCCTTCACTCGCTAATGAAGATCATGAGCTTGATGGTGTGTGGGAAATATTATTTGATGGTTCAAGGAGAAAATTAGGCATAGGAGCTAGTGTCATGTTGGTTTCCCCATCAAATAATCAATACTAATCTTCTTATAGGTTTTACTTCAGCTACACTTGTAATGTGGTAGAATATGAACACTTAGTTCATGGTCTCCAATGGGCAAAGAAGAGAGGAAACAAGATTTTGAAAGTCTATGGAGATAGTGATCTGGTCATTCATTAAGTGAGAAGTCAATCTACAGACAATAACCCATTTCTTAATTCCTACAAGCATAGGGTATGGGATCTACTTGAAGATTTTGGTGCCTTCAACATCCAACCCATACCAAGAGACTTGAACAAGCACGTTGATAGATTGGTTGTAATAAGAGCATGTTTTGACTTAGATATTGATTTTAAATAAGAGAAATATCAATCCCATATCAAGATCATTATGATACCTTCCATTCTAGCTAATGAAGTTTCATATCAAGTGTTTGAAAGTGATGAACACATTGCACACATCTTGCAAAAATGAGGCAGGATTCTCATCAAGAAATCAAAAGAAGTTGCATGATCATTATAAAGAGAAAATTATATAGATAAAGACAAATAAAATACCCAAGGGGCTGATTACCTTAGAGAGTGTGTTCAATGAGCATGATCAAAATAAAAACCAAAGAATGAGCATGTCAATAAAAGAAGAGAACTATGAGAGACTTCTGATTTTCAAGGGCAAACTTTTAAAGATTGGTAAGGCTTGTTCTCAACTAGAAAGGAAAGATTTTATTTCATTATGCAAAGAGTCTCATGAAATATTTGCTTAGGAATACAAGGACTTGAAAGGCTTTGACTTAAGTCTATCTCATCACACCATTGATTTGGATCATGGAGCTAAACTGGTAAGATAAAATCAAAGGCTTATCAACCTTAAGGTAGAAGAACTCATGAAGAAAGAGATGGCCAAATTGATTGAGTCTAGGATTATCTTTCCTATCAAGCACTCAACTTGGGTAGCCAACCTTGTGTCAGTTCAAAATAAGAATGTATAAATCAGAATTTGTGTGGATTTTCATGATCTAAACAAAGTGTCTCTCAAGGATCATTATCCACTTCCTTCCATTGAAGAAATTCTACAAGTTGTTTCAAGTTCTAAATTTATCTCACTTCTTGATGGTTATTCAAGTTATAATAAAATATTGGTAAATAAAGAGGATCAATTCAAGATATCCTTCACCACCAAGTGGGGGACCTTTACCTATAAGAACATGCCATTTGTTTTATCCAATGTTGGAGCTACATTTCAAAGGGAAACAGACATGGCTTTCAAATGTTTGATCAATAAGTTTTTGATTGTCTACCTTGATGATATAACCATTTTTTAAAAAGAATGTTGTTGATCATATGGGGCATTTAAGTCAAGTGTTTTAGAAGTGTATAGATTATATCATATCCCTCAATCCAAAGAAGTGCATCTTCACTATCCATAAAGGTAAAATTTTGGGTCAAGTTGTTTCAAAAGAAGGCTTATTTATTGACCTTGAAAGGATTGAAGCTATTCTAGGCTTGTATTTTCCTCAACACAAGAAATGGATACAAAGTTTATTAAGAAAAATAAACTTTGTAAGGAGGTTTATCCCAAACTTTGCAACTATGATAAAGCCTATCACAACCATGCTAAAAAAGAACCAATTTTTTACTTGGACAAAGGAAGGTAAACACAGATTTGAGGTAATCAAGCAAGTAATTGCAGCATCTCCCACTCTCTTAAATCTGAATTTTGCTAAAGATTTCATTATTTATACTTTTTATAACCTTGACATAATCTTAGTTATGCTTATGCCAAATAATGATGAAGATGTTGAGCAGCTAATTACTTTCTTCAACCAAGGCTTAGAAGACTACGAAGTGAGATATTCTTTTGTTGAGAAGCAGGCTTTAACCATAATTAGAGGATTGAAAAAGTTTATGAATATGATTTCCAAAAAAAAAATCCATGTCATGGCCTCCCATCTTAGCACCAAGTATTTTCTCCTAAGCATGGATCTTAATGAGAAGAGAGTTGGATGGATCATGGAAGTGATGGAATATGACATTGCCATCAAGGTAACCAACTTGGTAAGAGGAAGAGGTTTATGTGGGAACTTAGCATCTAAATTTCAAGAGCCAAAAGATTAAGCCTTGGTAAATCATGTTTAAGACCAGCTAGCTGATCAAATGCAAAATCAAAGTTGGACATAAGAGATCATTGGTTTTCTTCAAAATGGTGATTGTCCCAATGGCTTGAACAAATTTCAAATAAGGTATTTTAGGTTGTAAGCTATTCCTTATTATATTTTAGATGGAATTTTCTTTAATAAAGATGCGAGAAATGTATTTTTAAGATGCATTAACAATGACCAGTTTGATATGCTACTAGAAAAGTTCCATAATGGTGCAGATGGTGGTCATTTCTTTCCTAGAACAACAACTATAAAAATAATGAGAGTTGGTTACTATTGGCCTAGTCTTTTTAAGGATTGTTATCATTGGGCTAAGGTTTATCCTCAATGTGATTTCTTTGTTGATAAATAAAATCTTGTTGCTCTTCCATTGAATCCTATACATGTGGACCAATATTTCATATAAAGGGGCCTTGACTTCATTGGCATGATAAACCCTCCATCAAGTGATAGACACAAATGGATATTGACTACTACAGACTACTTCACAAGATGGGTAGAGGTTGTTTCTTTGAAGGAATCAAATGAAAATTCCATCTTGGAGTTCTACAACAGAATTATAATAAGTTTTAGAGCTCCTCATGTCATCATCTCAGATAATGCACTTGCTTTCATAAGTGCTAAAACTTTTGATTGGGTAGAAAAGAGTGGAGTTTATTTGAGTACCTCATCTAACTACTACCCTCATGGTAATGGATTGGTTGATTCTACCAACAAGAACCTCATCAAGTTCATCAAGAGGACATTGGAAACCAATCAAAGAGCATGGCATAACAAGATAAAGATAACCTTATGGGCAGACAAAATCACTCCCAATAAGTCAATTAGCAATTCTCCTTTTATACTTATTTGTGGGAGAGAAGCTACGCTATCCATATCACAAGAGTTCCTTGCCTTGGAACTTGTACAAAAATTGGAATTACTTGAAAACACTCCCATGGAGGTCAGATTGATAGAACTAATGAAGCTAAAGGAGGCAAGAGATGATGCACACAAATCTTTGGAACATCATCAATTTCTCATGAAGAAATCCTTTGACAAACGGGCAAGGGCAAGAGTGTTTAAAGAAGGTGCCTTGGTCTTGAAATGGGATGAAGATAGAGCAAAACTAAGAAAACATACAAAGTTTAATACTTTATGGTGTGGTCCTAAAATCATTAGCAAGTGCAAGCAAAGAAACTCCTTTTAGCTTTCCAAAATGGATGGAGAAGAGTTACCTACTCCAGTGAATGGAATCCATTTAAAGCCTTGATTCTGACCCTTACTAGCCATGTCGTATATATACCTTGTTTTGGTGTGTTTCTTTTGTTGTGTTTATTTTCCCTAAGTGCTTTGGAGCATAGCATTTCCCTTTTAGGTGTTTTCTTTCCTTTTATTTCCTGTGCATGTGTCTCTCCAGCTTGTGTATTCGGCCATGTCTTATTCTTTCAACTCTTGTTTGCCTTGTGTGACTCCATGCCCAATGGAAGGATTTAGGTGACTGGTCTTATAACCTAGGGAGCATGTCTCCCCTAGAAATTTCTAGAATGTTGACCATTTTTTGCGTGACTAGTTTGTGTTTTCCCTTTGGCTCTTTTCATTTCTCCCTTGCTTGTTTTTTACATTTGGTCACTTGCTTTATTGCTTGTCTTTTCCCTTTAGCCTCTCTTGGTTTGGGCTCTTCTCCCTTATTCTTTATTTTTTCCCTTTGACTTATTTGCCTTAGCCTTTCTTGCTTTGTTTCTCCTTGAAGTTCCCTTTGGAAAAGGTTTCAAAGGGCCACTTCCCTTCTAAGTGCCCTTCAAAACTTTTTTGAAGGGCCTTTCTTGCCTTACCTTACCCCCAAGTGTCCCTTCAAACTTTTTTGAAGGCACTTTGTTGTCTATGTGACCCTTCAAAAAAAATTGAAGGGCACTTTTTCTCTCAAGTGTCCCTTTGGAATTTTCTAAAGGGCACTTTATTGTCCAAGTGACCCTTGAAAAAAGTTTTGAAGGGCACTTTTTCACCCAAGTGTCCCTTCAGACTTTTTTGAAGGGCACTTTGTTGTCCAAGTGACCCTTCAAAAAAGTTCAAAAGGGAACTTTGCACCCAAGTGTCCCTTCAGAAATTTTTTGAAGGGCACTGTTTGTCCACGTGACCCTTTAGAAAAGTTTTGAAGGGCACTTTTTTCCCAAGTGTCCCTTTAAAAATTTTCTAAAGGGTACTTTTACCCATTTTCTCTAAGGTTACCCTTCAATATTTTTCCTGAAGGACCCTTTACCTTTGGAAATGCCCTTCAAAAAAGTTCCAAAGAGCCATTTCCTTTGGAGATGCCCTTTGTAATTTTCTAAAGGGACCTTTTGCCTTTACCTAGGTGTCCTTCAAGAAAAGTTCCTGAAGGAACTAGTCATTTCCTAAAAGCCAAAATTCTCGAAAGAATTCCTTTAGATAAATTGTCTGAAGGAATTAATTTGGGAAAATTACTTGAAACAATAATCTTGACCCAAATGGATCCCCATGACATGTTGTGGGATGTCAAATTTGATGCAACCAACTATCCATTGGGATTTAAAGATATGATGTGCCATAAAACATCAAATTTAGGGTAGCCAACTAGCCATTAGGTTCACATTGGTGACATGTCATAGGACATCAAATTCATGCCCAAAGTCTTCAAATAAGAAGTGAAGTCACTGGGAAAACCCTAATGACTCTATAGTGTAAATCAAGTTTCTCAATATGCTTAACTTATGACTTTTATAAGTAGAAGTAATCAAAGAACCCAAAGGAGAAAGCAAAGATTAAATCCATTCAGAAAACCTGAAAGGGTCTTAAGCAAAGCAAAATCAAGTTTTCAAAAGAGCTTTGCTTATGAATTTTATAATTAGAAGCAATCAAAAAACTTGAAAGACCAAGGATAGTGTAAATAAAGTTTCCCAACATTCTTGACTTATAGGTTTTATAAGTAAAGCCATTCAAAAGACTCGAATGGGTCTACAATGCAAAATGTGGAAGCTTTCATGGAATATAGGGTTCAAAGTAGTGATCAAAGCCATTTATTATGGAGGTTCATCTCACCATTGGTTTTGTAGTGATCTTGGTCATTTCAAGAGGGAAAATCAAAGACAAGGACAAACTCCAACTAAATGAGAGAGTAGGTGGAATCAGTTTCACAAAGATGGTGATGGAAAACCATTTTGGAGGCTTCTATTTTGGCACCTGATAGCTCTCTCTTCTCTCCCTCTTTTTATATAAATATGACCCTTGGGCCCTTGTTTTATCATCCATAGATAGTATGATGAAGCCCTACTAGAATGTTCTACCATTTTCTTGACTTTGAGAAAAGAAGCATAAGTCTATTTTCTTTCTAAGTTCTAGGCATTTGCTTGGGTATGCAAGAGACATAGAGTGATAGTAAGTGATGTTTTATCCTTCTATTTTCTATCCTTCATACTTTTGAGAAAAGAGTTGATCCAATAGGTCATGTAGAGTGCATTCTATCTATATGAGATTTTTCACATGTGTAATCCATTTTTAGACTATACAAGTTGTCTTTTCAATTGCTTACCTTGTGTGATCTCATTCATTTTGTCTCTACATTGAAATACTTATGTTAGAATATTCTAGAGCTTGAGGTATAGACTATATTCTATTATATTGTGCATAAGTATAGGGCATAAATTTGGATACTAATTCTTGGTGTATCACCATTTTATAATAGGCTTTTCATTTATGTAAACTTTTGACTCTTTTCACTCATACAAACTAGTTCAACAGTTTTATCACACAAAAAGATAATACAGGGAGCTAGCCCTTTCAAATTAGAGGTTCATTTCCACTTATAGGCACACTCACAAGCCTATAAATGTCCCAAAATTTCCCAAATATAGAGGAGGCCTGAACAACCCTCTTCTAGGGTACAATATTTAGATACAATAGAACTTTCTTAGGATTCTCCAAATGCTTTGGAGTTATACAGACTTGTATGTATGGGGGTAGAAACAAGATTTTTCTCACTATTTTATGTGTTTTTTAGGTTATAAGAGGTTTGAAGAGATGAAAAAAAATTGGATGGAATATTAATACTTAATATAACTTTCCATATTCATTTAGTTTCATGAAACAACTTCTAAGTTCCCCAACTAAGTGATTAAATTAAGCTAGTCAAATCTGGTATATTAGGCAAACTAGTGAAGAAGATGAAGAACTTCATGTGGACTCATTTTGATTTTACCATAATTATTATAAGGATATTAATGTTATTTAAACTTTTCATCCACTCCCTCCCAATTATTTTCATGGATAATTAATACCTATTTTGAGTCCAAGTGTGTAGGGTTCATGAAAGGGTAGTTTTATGGATAGTAGGTGACGATAGCTCAATTTGGGATGATTTTAGAAGACTGTGAATGTAACCAATGAATGGATATGAATTTATAATATCCTCCTCTTCCATTCCAACCATTATACCTTTTCCTCATCAGTTACAAGACATTCAAAGAGGCCCAATCATGAAGGTAGTTTTTTAATGCAAAAGGAGGAGTTTTATGCCACTTTGTATAACTTTGATGACTTGTATGGACACTTATACTTCTAAACCTTTAATTTTTCATCCCATATCCTCTTAAAATTCAAAAATAACTAATTTTATCATATTTACAAGTGTCTTTGTGACCCTTTTACTTCTTCTCTCTCTCTCTCTCTCTCTCTCTCTCTCTCTCTCTCATCTCTCTCTCTCTCTCTCTCTCTCTCTCTCTCTCTCTCTCTCTCTCTCTCTCTCTCTCTCTCTCTCTCTCTCTCTCTCTCTCTCTAATATTTGGCCTTTTTGGCATTGTATGGCATGCTCCACCTAAGTATGGCAAAGTCCTGATCAATTGTATACCTTTTGATCAATAAAATTACCAATTTTTTACCTCTTCCATGACTATAATTAGTGTGTATACTTTAATTTTTTTTTTGATTAAGTGACACTCTTGTTTTCTTAGCATGTTAACTCATTATTGCAACCTATTTGCAGTTATAACACTTCTTGTAGGTAATGTCAAGTGTTATTAGGAAATTTCAAGGATTAAGTGAGTTTATCTCTTCATTAGTGTCATTCAGGGCCTATTTTCTAGTCCTCATATCCTAGATGTTCATCTTGACCTCACAATGTAACATTTATGTGAGAATTTATAGATTGGGAGAGTATATGTTTGGTTTATTATTTGATCTCAAGTGTAATATGAATATGGTTGGATGTCACCAGTAAATTTTGTTTATCACCTCCATTATTTTTATCTTTTATTTTATTTTATTTCTCCCTTTTCACCCCCAAATTTATTCCTACTTGTAATCTTAAGTTGTACATCAAGGAAGCTAGCCCTATCTAGAGACTCATCTCATTCCTTATGTTGCCCACAAGCCTAGAGGTTATTCCATTATGACACTTGGATGAGGAGATCCTTGGAATATCCTCAAAAGGTGCATGTACAAGTGATAACAAAAATAATATATTTGCTTTACCATCCTTAGGATAGCCATGGGCATATAATCAGACCCCTATGTTGAATCAAGCCCTTATGTAGAACACCCCACTCATGAATCCCATCCCAAGTACTATGTATGTAACCCCTATCCTAGTATATTTTATAATTACTATGAACCACATACCTAGTGTCATGCCCTATGTGCCTTCTAATCATGTATTACCCTAGGTGAATAACCAATATTATTCCCAATTACACATAATAACACCTACCACACAAGAACTAGTGGGTATGATACATCTATTGGAAATGTGTTATAATTTATGTATTAATTTTTCATTGATGTCATGTAAGTGTCATTGATGTCATTCTATGTTGTCATTATTGTTGAGTTCATAAATCCTTATTTGAAGAACCTAGTGAAATGGCATAGGCTCAGTAGCATGATGAGTTGATCCATACCATATATGTATAATCAAGGTTGGCAGTGTATAAACCTAATATGAGGTCATATGAATTTATTTTTTTTAGTGTTGAAAATAGTTTAAGAGGTTACAAGGCATGATCATAGTCTAAGTATGATTATCAATATAAGGCCTAGTATGTAAAGTGACCTATAGTGGCTTAATGAGGGTTCAAGATCATTTACAAGAATTATATATCTATTAAAATAATTGTAAAATGTGTTATAGGTTCATGTTAAGAGTGTATACAAATTTTTAAGTCACTACCTAAAGGAGAAATCATGAGAACATGTGATAAGGTTCCATGTATGCATAGAATGGGGTGTTATAGACCTAAAAATAGATTTATTATACTTTTTAGCATGTGAAACCTTTGTATGAGAGATTTATAACTTAATGTAAGTTTTTTAAGGTCCCTGTATTTATTTTCCTATCATTGGTTTTGAAGATAAGGGGTAATCTTTTATGAATGATTGCTAAGAAGTGAAACCAATCAAACCCCTCTCAAAACCTTTATAATGACCTAATAATAAAAATATAGTAATTTATGGATCATAATGGTCCATTTTACCTATTTTTATGTTTTTATAATTTAAATTATCTTTAATGTTTCCTTAGATGGTTTTGGTTTGTCTTGACAGTGAGTAAAAACTATAGGAAACCCCTTATTTTAAGGAATTTTGATGTAGAAGGCAAGGTTGACCAGGTCAATACATGAAATTTGATGTATAATGATGTGTAAGACTTATATTTTATGATCATGAAATTTTTTTATCAGGTTTTAGGCCAAAAATGTGCTAAAATGGTTATAGAATTTGGCCTATTGCTAAATAGGCCTAATGAGCAAAACAGTAAGAAAACTAGGTAAGAATGAGAATGAGATTAGGGATTGGTTTTAGAGGACTAGAGATGGATTATAATTCATATGTTCATTATTAAATGAATATTAATTATATAACCTTGGTTTTTAAGTTTTTATTATTCCTATACTCAAGTAAAAAGTTGTCATCAATCTGGTCTATCTAACATAGTGAAGTCTGTGTAGAGTGAAGTAATGAGATTAGTCTGTAAGAAAAATATTGATATATGACCATGAAATATATATTTTAAAATATTATGTAAGGATTATAAATTTTCACACAAACCCATTTTAATATCATATAATTGTTCCCATAGGTGTTTTAATATTTTATTTTCTTGATTGTGTTTTTTATGCTATAGGCAACTTTCTGTGTGTATATGAAAAAGATGTTTCTAAGTCATTTTTCACTAAGGTGAAGGATAAAAAAATATTAAATGTGTTATAAATTTATAATATTATAATTTTAATTTATTTATATTAATTATAAGTCCCTATTCAAGTATGTAAAGTTAAATGTTTTTACTGTTTGTGGATAGTGTTTGGTGGTTCTGAGTAAGCCATCTGCAAGAGTGTTAGTAAGGCTTTTTACCCTGTGTGGTGAATAAAAAATAATATAAGTAATTAATTTGAGTTAAATATACCCTATTAATATGATTTTATTTTTTTTATGTGGAAAATTTGTGTATATGGTTTAGATTTATAAGACAGACTTTATGGTAGTGAGAAGGCCTAATGGTGAGTAGACCTAATTAGATGGCTTAAGGAGTGAAAAGAGACAAATGGTTTTGAGGAAATAATAATAGATTATTATGGTTCTTTTAAATTTTAATTTTAATTTTTTTATCCATTTTTTAAGGTTTAAATTATTTAAATGAGGTCTAAGTGAAATCTGTGCTTAGGGAAGGCCTAATTGCATTAGGTCTCTATTAGGCCTAATGGTGGTTTTAGCCCTTAAGGGTAATGACCAGCCTATTTAATGTTTTTTTCACTTGTGAAAATAATTTATTGATATATTTAAATAATAATAAAATTATTATTATGTCCTTGTCTGACCAAGATGGGTATGAGAAATAGTCACGTATAAAATCAAGGCTTAATACGCATATTTTGACTAGTTAGAGAATTGAGATATTGAGTGAAGGATATAAAGTTTTGAAAAATATGTTAAGGGATTAAATATCATATTTTATATAATATAAATATTCCATGAGTATATAAATGTTTTTATACATGTGTTGATCAAGGTCATTTGACCTAATTTTGCCAATGAGAGTGTTAATTGAATGAGAAGGCCTAATAGGTTGTTGGGAAAGAAAGAAGCATGAGAAGAGAAAATATATGAGTTCATATTTAGTATAATAATAAATATGTGTCCAAGGATGATTATATATCTAAGGTATCTGAGTTTTTACTTGATTTCCAAGGGGGTTGGATCCTCTTTGCAGGTTGAAACTTGCTAAAAGCATTAGTTGAGTTGGTACTTGACTAATGAGGGGTTGTTGATCCTTGTGGGGTTGGTTCCTCACTAAAAGTGTGATTAATTTCTTATATTATAGTTTTAAAAGTTGTGCATTAGTGTTTTTTCATCCCCTAGATTATTTTTGACATAAATCTTGTGCTCATGTGTTGTGCTTTCATTTCTTTCTCATATGAATAATTGCTTATGCATTACTACATATTTAGATCTATTTGATTGATAAGTGAATGATATATGGAAATTAAATAGGATTTTTATCATTGGTTCACTCCCCCCCTCTTAGTGAATATCTATCCAATAATTGGTATCATAGATTGGTCCCTTGATCAAACCTAACAGTCTAAGGGAGACATTTGGAACATAGATATGGATCTTTGCAATGAAAGTGTTTTCTATGATTGCCATGACAATCTACCCATAGTTAGTAAAATGGCTTGTGAATTTTGTTCAAAAGAGAAGGATCATGTGGAATAATGTACCCAGATTATATTGAAAATAAATATTTTAGAGGCATAAGAGCAAGATGCTATCAAGTTAAGGACTTATTACAAGTATGAAGAAATTACTGAAAAGCTCAACAATATCTTGGATAGTCAAATATCCTTTCATGACATGATAGGTCTTGGCTTTAAATAAGAACAAAAGGAGTTAAATAAATGTTAAACTCTAATAGGCATTGATCAATCAAGGAGTGATGAAACTGATAGAATCAATACCTATGTAGAAGCTACCAAATTTGAAGTCAAACATGAACAAGATAAGAAGGTCCTTACTTCATCAAGAGATGTAAAAGGAAATAATGTTTCATCATATATTCATCAAAATATAAACAAGGTCAAACAATCACATTATGTGAAAGCCTTCATGGGTTATTATTTCTCTTATGGTAAATTTGGACATAAAGTTATCAATTATAGATTGAGAATCAAAATTCTAAGATATAGTTGTAACCAAAGAGGACATATTGCAAGAGAGTGTAAGATAAAATATATCAATAAAACCAATCATGTTGATAAGTTATGGAGTCATGACACTAAATAATGGATCAATATAGAAGAAACTATAGAAAATAATTAGAAAGATAGAGGAGAATAATCTATGATAGCCTAAACTGCTTTTCACACTCAAAATGAAGAACTGAAATGTTATATAGATAGTGGATACTCAAGTCATGGGATAGGAAATAAATAAAAATTCATCACTTTGAAGAAGAATGTCACTCATTCAGTAAATATTGGGGATAACATATATACTAACATATTTGGGAAAGGTGATTTGAGATTGGATAATGGGAAGACCAAAATAGAAAATGTGTTATATGTAAATGGATT
This sequence comes from Torreya grandis, assembly GCA_037957365.1. NCBI lineage: Eukaryota > Viridiplantae > Streptophyta > Pinopsida > Cupressales > Taxaceae > Torreya > Torreya grandis. Next base: position 3,996,265 of record JARHVA010000721.1, on the reverse strand, counting down.
GAAACATAACTTGTTTAGTGTCAGTCAAATGTTCACCCAAGGACATACTCTATTGTTTCATGAAAAAATATGTTAAATAAGGAGAGATAAATTAGGAAGATTGATTTCTAAAACTAAAAAAAAATTGAATACAATATATATGTACTAAATGAGATCAAAAAATAGAAATGATTCATGAGCAAGGTAGATAAGATTTGGTTGTGGCATAGGAGGTTAGGTCATATGAACTATGACAATCTAGTCAAGATCAGCTCCAAAGAATCTATGAAGAATATGCCAAAAATCTCTAAACCTACAGATTTTCTTTGCAAGGAATGTCAACATGGTAAGCAAACTTGGTAAAGATTCAAGTCTAAAGAATATTTCACTACTAGACCTTTAGAATTAATCCATACTGATCTATGTGGACCTACAAGGATTTAAAGTATTTAAGGAGATAACTACTTCGTGTTTCTTACATATGATTTCATAAGAATGACTTGGCTATCATTCTTAAAGAAGAAGTCAAAAGCCCTAGGTAAGTTGAAAACCTTAAAATATTTGGTTGAAAATGAAATGAATGTAAAGTTTGTGATCAAGTAATTTGACAAAGAGAGGAGGTTAGATCAAGTGTTAGTACATAAAACTATGAAATAAACACACTAACATACTAACATCTTTAAACCTAGATCTTAGGGGGAACTTAATGAACAAACAACAATTTAAAACCCAACTAAAATACAAATAACAACAATATTTACCTTCTTTGAGATCTCCAAATAATTTCTTCATTTGGCTTGCTTAGATTATGCATAAGAAGTATTCATCAATGGCATATGGATAGCATCATTTCCTCTATGTACCATTGTTGAATTCTTGGCTTGATTGATATGGCTTGGCTCAATTTTGACATTATAAAAATAGGCTTTTATCTTCATGAATTTATTCTTGCATTATAACTCTACTTTGATTGAGATCCTTAAATGAAGAGATCTAGGCTTGCTTTTATTAGATTTCAAATCCTTTGGAATGGGTTAAATCTGACCATGGTTGAGTTTAGCATATTCCTAGAATATTATTTTAGATATTTTCCAAAAGTGACAACTCGTAAAGGTAATGAGTGTGCTATAGAATATTTTAAGATACTCTTGAATTTACTTTTTAGTAATTAATTTAATTGATTTATTAGCTCATGAACGCAATTAAGATTTGAAATTGATTTGAATTGCTAATTGATTTTGATTAGGGTGTGTAAGTTAATTAAAGATTTGTAGGCATTTGGTCATTTGTTTGATTTTGATTAGTTTAATGTGTGTATTTACCTTGTTTAATTGATTTAATAGGCCAAATTGATTTAATGCAAGGTTATAAAGTCAAATTCAAGACTAATATAAATTTTTGGGCTAGGTATTCAATGATTGGCAAGAATTGGTCTAAAGTTAGATATGAAGCCATTGGTGGCCAAATTTACATGTATATAGTTTTCCCCTATTTGGGAAAATGTTACAAGTTGTAAGCATAGTAACACATTTTCAAAGAATAAAATGGTTCTTTATGCTTATGACTACAATGGTAATGATTGAACTATAGTTTCCCCCTCGAGGGAGTGGTTGGCAAGTGGATCAGTAAATGGTCCCTTGAAAGAAAGAATTGAAATGAGGGGACAAAACAAATGAAGATGATGGGGTCACAACATAATGATTTACCCAAAATTGGGAAAAATCACTAAGAAATGAAAGTGGGATGGTGTACAATGTTTTACCCAAAGGTGATTATAAGCATTGTACCTTGATAGTGGTAATGTGGTATGATAACACAATGATTTTCCCTAGTAGGTGAATAATCATTGAAAATATGGAGTTTCCCCAGTTAGGATAGATAAACAAGAAAGTAAAATTAGTGATAACATAATGATTTGCCCTAGCAGGTGATATAATCATTGAGAATGCATGTGGGATGATGTATAGTGCTAATGCAGTATACCCCAGTTATAAAAAACATGATTAAAGGTTGATGATTGATAAGTTGATATAGAGGATAAAGATGAATTAGGACAACCTATTAGTAGGGAGATGCTTGTCTAAACTAATAAAGGTTGAAATTCTTTCATTACTTAATTACTCTATTTGGGATATGATTTGGTATTGGATTGGGATTGTTTTTTATGTCAGCGCTAAGGATATGGTGATGTTGCATTGATGTTGTAGACCTCTCAAAGCTAATTTTTTTATATCATTTGATGGTAGGCCTTATGATAGAACACCATGGGGGCTTGGACAAAATATGCATAAGGACTAACCCCTGATATCCAATACTCAATGGAAAATAATTTCACCAATGATAAAAACCATGATGACAATGTAGATGTTTGAATATGGATAGATTCAAAAATAATGTGCAAAGAATCACCCAATGAACACACATAGACTGAATCAAGGCCACAGTGATGAAAGAAAATAAACAAACACACACACAAAAAAGACAAACAAAGAAACAAATAAGTGTTAGTCCCTATGTTAGTATAAACAACACGATGAATATTACCCCTAAAAAATAGGTGAAAACTAAACAAAAAAACAAGATGGGGGAATAGAAGAAAAGGAAGGGGGTGGCCAAGTTGTCTCCATATGCACTAGGCAAGTAGATTATTCCTATATTTTTCCATGGATATGATGATCCAATGAAACTTTAGGCCAAATGTAGTTCTCCCAAGAAGTGGGAAGAAAATGATGATTGATCAAAGACATGATGGATATGATAGAATAATAGGGATGAACTCACAAAATAGAAATAACATAGGATAAAAGGCCAAAAAGGATGGGGAAACTAAATAAAAATTGGTTTGTTTATGACTTAGTAAGGGTTTCCAAATCCTTAAGGCAAATAAGTGGTCAATGTTTTTAGTTTTTCTAAATGATTTTCAAATGTTTTTGAAATTTTTGAAGCATCTCAACTCAATCAAGAATGAAAAGACATTAAAATGGTCCAAGATCACAAAACTACAAGATCATTATAACTTGAAATGATTCTCTAAAAATGATGAGAGTGTGGCTTAAGTTGCTCGCAAAATGGTGAAAACATTATAACTTGAAATGATGATCATAAAATGCTGAGAAAGTGGCTGAAGTTGTTCATAAAATGGTGATACCATGGATAAAGGGGGATTGATATGACCTAAACATGAATCAAACATGACCCACATAGTCTCAAAATGCTTTTAGTTCATATTAGTTCACCTCACAGTGGAGGAATCTGACTAGTGTAGTAAAAAATTCAAACAAAACAAGCACAGTTGGTATGATGGCATAATTTGGCATAAAAATGGCTACATGATATCTCAAGGCACAACAAATAAATGTTTCCCTTAGTTTTCCCATAGGTGGTTATAACTAGGATACAACTGATAGATCAATGATACCAATTTACCTTAGTAGTCAATATAATTACTATCAAGACTGGTGAACACTGATTTGCCCCAGTAGGTGATATAATTAGGCTCACATAAACAAACTTGATAATAAGGGAATAATAAATGAAAGATTCCACTATCAAAACCTCTATCATATTGCTCTAAAATACTACTTCTATCTAAAATGCTTAAAATAACTATTGAAACTAATCTGATTCTATATGCTAAAAACATGAAACCAATGGATGAACCAAGGTCAAACGGGCTAGGTTGATAGGATTTAAAACATTTTTGGTCAAGTAGGAATGGAATGCTTGGATGGATAATTGATAGGATAATGATAGGCTAGTATATTGATAGGATGATAGGAAGAATTTTGAGAGGGTTACCTCTAAGTGGTAAGGTGAATGGTTAGGATATATGATAATGGAAAAAGTATTGATAAATTGATATGATATGGTACATGTTTGGTTTAGGCCTAGGTATGATAAATGATTCTATTATTCCTACTAAAGTGGAGATGTACATCTTGATCAATAAATGATACGAATATAATAATCAATCATGTAAATTACTAGTCCACACCTCATCTAAATAGATTCTCTATCAAAAATTGGATACAAATTTGGATGCCAAGAATGTTTTTGTGATCTTCATTGGTCATTAATTTTGATTCCTTTAAACGTTGAGACAAGATATCTTTTTAGCCTTTTTAAAGGAAAGTGTATCCATGGATGGTAAATATATATAAATGTTGGATGGTAAGATTGATTAGGAAATATAATCATGGATGATAATGGAATTGATGGTAGATGGGAAACAAATGAATATTGGGATGTTCAATCACACACAATGTTGATGATTTTAGATTCAACATAACTTTATATGTGGTAGAGCTAAAAACTTATAAATATTCTCTTGATAATACCACTAGATTATTTTATTGTTTATACTTGAGAGTAGCTACTATCTGATTAGGCTATAGATAGGAAGATATTTTGATTTGATCTTTGATAATGTCTTCATCAAGTAGTGAATAAATTTTGTGCTCAGCTATTGGCACCTTGATGTTTTCACTAATGAAGTTATCTTGATTATCCCATAGCACCTCCAAGAAGGTTTCACTAAGGATCATTGACTTGTGACTTTGGTTGTCCCTTAATGCCTCTAAAAAGGTTTCAATAGAAGATGCTAAGTTATAACTTTGACTATCCCCTAACACCTTTGAAAATGTTCCACTAAGAGAGTGTTCTTTAGATGTATGATTATGGTATTAGCCTCCTTACTTATCTTCATTTGATATGTTTTCATAGATGTAATTTAATAAGGTATGATTATGTTGGTCCCAATCAATACTTGTGGGAGGTGGAATGCCAATGATATGGATATGATGGTTGATGGTAATGGAATATGGAATGGTAATGGAATGGGGGTAGGCTATAAAATCCTCATAAAATATACTAGGAGAACTTATGTCAATACTAAATTAATCATCCTCAAAAATTATAGAAGGACAAAAAATGTATTCAAATTGATCTGTTAGGGATGCATAGACAATATTGTAATATTCATGAACATATTTTGATTATGAATCACATTCTGACTCAATGGACTCTAAATCTAATGTTGAGACTAATGTTGATTCTACTTTTAATGCTAAATCAAATTCCAATTCAAGAATAAAACTTGACTCTAACTCTGATTCTTCATCTAATGGATACTCTATTACAATGATATCTTGTTAAATGTTTGGTATTGGACAAGTAATGACCTGTGATGGTATAATGGGCTTCAAAGAGATTGGTTTGTCAAAGTGAAATTCCTCTAGGATGGGAAAAATGTCAAGAGATAACTCCTCAGAGATTAGCTTGTTAAAGGGAAGCTCTTGAAAAATAAGCATATGATCTAGGTAGTGATTTTCTCAAAGGTAGTTATAATAATGAATAAGTGGCTCAAGAAATATTGGCTTGTCAGAGTGAGACTCATTGACAACTAGTATAGGATTAATAGGTGATTCATCATAGGTTGACTTATCACAAATGGTTGGTTCAAAAAAATCATCTTGGATGGGTTGGTTCTCTTGGCCTTGTTTTCCAATGAGTTAGAAAATACCAATTTTGAACACATCTTGGTCTCTAAATGATTGGATAGGTTGAGGTATTGATTGCACTAGTTGAGGTTTTAGTTGGATTGGTTGGGGTTTTGATTGAATTGGTTGGGGTTTAGGTTGAATGATGGGTTAAGGCTAAATGATTGTATGAAGTTTAGGATAAATGATTGGTTGGTATTATAAGTAGATTAGTTAATATTTGGGTTAGATTGGTTGGGGTTTTCTAAAGTGGGGAATGATAGTAACTAGATGAGGAATGCTCGATAGTTGGATAATGGGTGGGCACTATGGAGCTTGATTTCTCTCACAAGCCAAAGGATGATATCTTAGAATATAAATGGTAGGGCATTATAGAGCTTGATTTCTTGCATAATCCAAATCATCTAAGTCCTCCTCATAAACCATATCATCCTACTCAAGGTCTTGAATTGGATTGTAAATCAACTCTTGTCTTTGGTCCCTAAATTGATTATTATAAGGAGGTTAAAAATTTGTCTCATAATCATCTTTATCATAGAGGTCTACACCCAATTCCTCCTCACTAACTATATCATTCTAGTTGAGGTCTTGACTTTGGTCCTTGATTTGATTTTTGTAAGGTGGATACAATTATGTCTCATAGACCATGTTATCATCAAATGGATCTTAAATAAATCCATAAAAATCAAAGACATTTTATGCAGCCATTTTATCAAAATTTGGATTGTACATGAATCCACCATAACTATAGCTAGACATATCCACATCAATAAATAAATATTCAAAAACAAAAAGGTTTAGAATTCTACAAACTCTAAAAAACTATTTCCAAATGACAAAGGGTTCAAACTTTGTTGAACTTGGTTAAAAGGGGTGGAGTTGTATCTCCAAACAATGATTTGATCATGGAGTTGTATCTTAAAAATAATTTATGCTATAACTTGGCATAAAATATTCTAAATTCAAATGTCATACACATAAAATGTAAAGTGTCTAAATTAAAATTGGAATGTCAAAGTCTAGGCCAAAATGTTTCAAACAAGGTCTAAACTAAGAAATAAAAAAGTTGAGTTACTAGGGCTTTTATCCAAATATAAATTCAAAAGCTAGGCTCAAACAAGCATGATCTACTAAGACTTTTGGTGAAACAACATCAAAATCTAGACTTTTAAATAAATATTAATGTGATTTGATTTAATCTAACAAGGTTGGAACAACTTTGGCATAGACCCAACATACAAAATCAAACATAAACATTATTAATTGGTATAAGCTATACGACAAAAGGCACCCAAATAAAAGACTATGTTTTCTCAAATAAAGGCACAAAAAATGATAAGGATAGGTTAAATGAACAAACAAGTGATAGTTTTAAAATTTTACCAATTGATTAACCTAAGTTACACAACCCAAAAGAGAAATATCTATGTATTGGCCCCAATGAAACGAGGCCTAAATAGAAATAAATCAATATTTTAATTTAAACTTGGAAAGGTTAATTGAAAACTCAATGATTGAAAACTATGATTAGACTAACTAAGATAGATAAGATTGGATAACATGACAATGCATGAACAAGGTCCAAATGGCATACATGACATGGTTTGGTTGGTTTGAAACAATAGTTTTTTGATATAAGGTCAAACAAGTCTTGAAACAAATTCAGTAGCATAATAGTGTTAGCGTGCTCTAATAATGTGATCAATGTCTTATTTCAAAGACTCTAAATCATAAATTTGATAATGATTTGGGTAGCATAACATTTTTCATATTAATCAATTGACACACACACAAATAAGTTTAGAAAAAATTGTAAGCCACAAGTGTGGTTTAAAATAGCCAACATAACACCTCTTCGATCAAGGAGTGATGTCTAAACAAACTAGTTTCTAACATGGTTATAAAAAATAAAAAAATAAAAAAATTAATCTTAAAACATACTAAGAAAAAATGACCAAAATTCACTAATTATAATCATCCAAATCCTATCAAGGGTATGGCAATGTGGGGTTAACTAAACTAATTATTTTTTGAATGTTTCTAGATGGATCAATTAAAAAATGACTTTCATGCCAAATGATGCAAAATAAATGCACTTTAATTGGGTGTTTTTGGCATTTGTCTTGTTGCAAAAATGTCTTGCCCTTTTTTTAACCACTACATCTATCTCTTGCTCAGTGTAGTGTGATGTCCAGTGTGAAGATACATCCTGGTGCTTAACTCCAACACTAAAAGGTGGTTTGACCACTCAAACCTCTGATCCTAGTGGGGTGATGAAGTTGATTCCATGAGATAAAACCCTAAGTCAAAGCTTCCCTAAAGAACTCGTGAGAGGTAATGAAGTCTCCCTCACAAACCAAGATGCATGAAATAAATGGCATAATAGAAAGACTTTATGGTTACCTTAAGATCACCCAATACTAGTGCAAGTTTTTGGGGAGAGATTTAAATGACATTCTTTCCATGCCTTGGACTAGGCTCAAAGTGTGATGAGATGACTCTTTTGATTCCAAAAATTTTCTAAAGAGGATGGATGGGAGAGCATATACATACGTCTCTTTTCATTAAAATACACAATCAACAAGAAAGTTTTTAAATAATTGAAGTGAGGTTAATTTAATTACACCAAATTTTAAGTTTTTTATTAGATTCTTTACTATCCCCTTGGTTTTAAGATGTGCAAATATAAATAATTACAAACCACCCAAAAAAAAGTTAACACTTTTGATCTTAAAAAATTTCTAAAGGGGATGGATGGGAGAGCATACATGCACAACTCCCTATTTACTCAAACAAGTTTATACTAAATAAATAATGAAAATAACTTTCAAAAAATTTGAAGTGTATTCAATTTTATATCACTAAAAAAAATGTGTAATGGTGTTCTTTTAACCCCTTGGCTTTAACTTGTGAACTTTGAAAGAAAACACAAAAACTTAACTAATAAAACACCCTAAATTTTTTATTTAAACACCAAAATGAAGTATTATTAGTTTGTTTTAGATATCCAATTGAAGTTTTAAAAGACTAATTTAGATTAAAATAGTTTTCTTCAAATAGGTCTTGCAAAGAAAAGGTCAGAACTTCATTTAGCCTTGAATCTTTTTTATCAAATGAGACAAGCAATTTTGAAGGGTAAATTCTGTCAACCCGAAGGTAAAACCCCAAAAAAACAAACATGTTAGATTAGAAAAAATCTAAATAAAAAACTCAAAAAATCTCAAAAAAAATAAAATAAATCTATGAAACATGCATTAACAAGTTAGAAGGTAAAAAATAAGAAAACTAAACACAAAATCATAAAAACTTATAGTCAATAATTTAGCCATAATTTTTAAAATATACATTAATTTATCACAAAAACTTTGGAGGTTATTTATAGATCCAATGAATACATATCTATAAAAAATTAGGTCAAAATAGTGAATAACAAAAAGTTATTAGCTTTGTACTATCTATTTTTACCAAAAAATTAATAAATAAAAAGTGGTAGTCACTAAAAGAGTCATAAATTTTAAACTACAAATCATATTTTAATAAAATTTTGAGAGAATTAAGATGAAAATAATAATAACATTTTCTAAAAAAATAATAAATTAATTAAAAATTATATTTATTTTAACATCTATTTTTGTTCAAAGATGTGGAGTGCACAATCATGTTCCACAAAGCATGTCATTTGTGATCAAGGAATTTGTCAAAGAGAGAAGGTTAGATAAAGTATTAGTACATAAAAATATGAAATAAACATACTAACATACTAACACACTGACATACTAACATCTCTAAGCCTATATCTTAGGGGGATCTTAATGAATAAATAACAATTGAAAACTCAACTAAAATGCAAAGAATAACAATCTTTACCTTCTTTTAGAGCTCCAAATGATTTCTTCCTTTGGCTTGATTGGATTATTCATAATAAGTATTCATCAATGACATATAACTAACATAATTTCTTCTATGCACCATTTTTGAATGCTTGGCTTGATTGATATGGTTTGGCTCAATTTTGACATTATAACATTAGGCTTTTAGCTTCATGAATCTATTCTTGTATTATAACTTTATTTTTATTGGGCTCCCTAAATGAATAGATCTATTCTTGCTTTCATACGCTTTCAAATCCCTTAGAATGTGTTAAATCTGATGATGGTTGAGTTTATTAACTTTGGTTGAGTTTGGCATATTCCTAGAATATTATTTTAGATATTTTTTAAAAGTGGTGTGTTCTAGAATGTTCTAAGATACTCTTGGATTTCCTTTTTATTAATTGATTTAATTGATTTATTAGCTCATAGGTGAACTCATTTAAGATTTGAAATTGATTTAACTTGCTAATTGATTTTTATTAGGGTGTGCAAGTTAATTAATTCTTTTTAAGCATTTAGTCATTTATTTGATTTTGACTAATTTAATGTGTGTATTTTCCTTGTTTAATTGATTTAATAAGTTAAATTTATTTAATGTAAGGTTATAAAGCCAAATTTGAGAGTAATAGAAATTTTTGGGCTAGATATTCAATGATTGGTATGACTTGGTCTAAAGTCAGTATGAAGCCATTTATGGTCAAATTTACAAACATAAAACTATGACAACATAAAAATAATTTATTAGCTATGTACTAACCATTTTTATCAAATAAATATTAAATAAAAAGTGAGTCACTAAAAGAGTCATAAATTTTAAACTACATATCAGATTTCAATGAAATTCTAAGTTAATTAAGGTAAACCCAATAAGAATATCTTATCAAAAATTTATAAAAAAATAAATAAACAAATTAAAAATTAGAGTTATTTTAATATTTTTTTGGTCAAAGATGTGGGGTGCATAATCATGTCCCACCAGACATGTTATTTGTGATCAAGGAATTTGATAAATAAAAGAGGTTAGATCAAGTATTAGAACATAAAATTAGGAAATAAGCACCCTAACATCTCTAAGCCTAGATTTCAGGAAGAGCTTATTGAACAAACAACAATTAAAAACCCAACTAAAATGTAAAGAACAACAATCTTTACCTTCCTTGAGAGCTCCAAATGATTTTTTCATTTATCTTGCTTGGATTACGCATAAGAAGTATTTCATCAATGATATATGGCTAACATAATTTCTTCTATGAACCATTGTTGAATGCTTGGCTTGATTGATATGGTTTGGCTCAATTTTGATATTATAACACTAGGCTTTTAGATTCATAAATCTATTCCTATATTATAACTCTACTTTGATTGAGATCTTTAAATTAAGATCTATAGGCTTGATTTTATAGGATTTTAAATCCCTTGGAATGAGTTAAATCTAACCATGGTTTATTTTATTAACTTTGGTTGAGTTTTACATATTTCTAGAATATTATTTTAGATATTTTTTAAAAGTGACAACTCACAAAGGTAATGAGTGTGTTCTAGAATGTTCTAAGATGATCTTGAATATATTTTTTAGCAATTTATTTAATTGATTTATTAGCTCATTGGTGAGCTCAATTAGGATTTCAAATTGATTTAACTTAGTAATTGATTTTGATTAGGGTGTGCAAGTTAATTAATTCTTTTTAGGTATTTGGTCATTTGTTTGATTTTTATTAATTCAATGTGTGTATTTGCCTTGTTTAATTGATTTAATAGGTCAAATTGATCTAATGCAAAGTTATAAAATCAAATTTGAGACTTTCTTGGGATAGGTATTCAATGATTGGCAAGAATTGGTCTAAAGTTAGATATAAAACCATTAGTGGCCAAATTTACATGTCTACAAAGATCAAGTGTCTTAGGTTTGACAAAGGAGAAGAGTTTTGGTTAAATGAGTTTTGTGAGGTTAATAGAATAAAAAGACAATTCTCAGCCACTAGAACACCTCAATAGAATGGAGTGGTTGAGAGAAAGAATAAAATAGTCCAAGAGATGGCAAGGACTATGTTGAATGAGTCCAAGCTATCAAATGGTTATTGGAGGGAAGTTGTGAGTACTATAGTTTACACTTTAAATAGAGGTCATATTAGGATCAATGGTGATAAGACTCCATATGAATTATGGAATGGCATACCTACAAGTGTTAAACATTTCAAGGTTTTTGGGAGTAAACAATATATTAAAAGAGATGATGAGGACCTAGACAAGTTTGATTTAAGATCTGATGAAGGTTTCTTCTTATGATATTCATCAGTAAGTGTTTCCTACATATGCTATAACAAAAGGTTGTAAAATATAATAGAGATCACAAATGTGAAGGTTAGTGAGACAAAGAATACATATTATTATTCAAATAATAATGAAATAGAAGTAGAGATAGATGAGGATGAAAAAGAGAGTGAGAAAAGAAAGGACTCAAAAGTTCCTTCTAGGAAAATTCAAAAGGATCATCCTCAATCTTAGATCATTGGAAAAAAAAAGTGTATGTATACAAACAAGGAGAAGAATGGTGAGTGATGTTGCCTTTCAAAATTTAAACCTAAAAACTATATAGAATGAAGTGAAAATGAGTTTTTTCTAGATTCAAGGAATGAGGAGCTAAATCAAATTAATGAAAATGAAACTTGGGAGTTAGTACCTAGATCTAAAGATAAAAACATCATTGGTATAAAATGGGTTTTCAAGAATAAGTTGAATGAGATTAGAGAGGTCAATAGAAATAAAACTAGAGTTGTGTGAAAAGGATATGCTCAAGTAAAATGAGTGGACTTTAAAAAAACTTTTTATCTTGTATCAAGGTTAGAGGTCATTAGGATGTTTATTACCTATGTAGGTTTCAAAGGATTCAAGATATACTATATGGATGTTAATTCAACCTTCCTAAATGGGAACTTAGAAGAAGAGGTATACATTAAACAACCTAAGGGTTTTATATTGATTGATAATAAGGATTATGTCTATAGGTTGAATAAGGTCCTTTACGATGTAAAACAAGCCCCTATAGCTTGGTATGCTATACTTGATATGTACCTTTTAGACCAAGGGTTCAAGAGAGGAGTTACAAATAGTAACTTATATGTCAAAACTAAAAATGATCATCAGTTGATATTTTTAGTCTATGTGGATGATATTATCTTTGGTGGAAGTAATGAAAACATTACCAAGGCTTTTGCATAGGTGATGAAGTCAGAATTTGAGATTTTTATGCTTGGAAAATTATCCTTCTTTCTTGGACTTCAAATTAGTCAAACTAAAAAAGGTATGTTCATTTCACAGGTCAAGTATATAAAATATATGTTAAATAAGTTTGAAATGGAAGATTTTAAGTTTGTAAGTACACCTATGGTTACAAGATTCAACCTAAGAAAGAAAGATGAAACCTCAAGGGTTAATCAGATAAAATATAGATCCATGATTGGGAGTTTGTTGTATACTAATACATCTAGACTTGATATCATGCAAGCATTAGGTCTTGTTGGAGGATTCTAAGTATATCCTAAGGAAATTTACCTAAAATTAGTCAAGAGGAAACTTAGGTATCTCAAAGGAACTTTAGAATATGTTTTATGGTACCCAAGGATTAAAAAATTGATCTAGTAGCCTATACAAAAATAGATTGGGTTGGGAATCTAGATGATAGAAAGAGCACTAGTGGAGGAGCCTTATTCTTAGGTAAGTTTCTACTATCATGGTTAAGAAAGAAAAAAAATTTAGTATATTTATCTAATTATGTAGCTAAATACATTGTAGTATCCTCATGTTTTACTCAAGTGTTGTGGATGAGACAAACCTTGAAAGACTATAAGGTGGATTTTGATGGCCCTAATCCTATTCTTTTTCATAATACTAGTGCTATAAGTGTTTAAAATAATCTTGTATTTCATTCAAGGATAAAACATATTCCTATCAATTATCATTTCTTGAGAGAATAGGTGAGTGAAAAAATCATTAAGCTTCAATTTGTGTCTACCAAGAATTAGATTGCAGATATCTTGACTAAGCCTCTTCCAAAGGCTACTTTTGAACATCTAAGATAGGAATTAGGTGTGATTTATATTCTTATAAATCACTAAGAATGACAAATTTCTTAGAGGGAGCTGATGAGAATGTGTTTTATCTCTAAGAATAGAAAAGAAGTGCACAAGCTATAAAGTCAAAGGGGGAGTCATAACAATCTATCAAGAAGAAGCTATTTGAGATATGCAATATGAAAGGAGGAGTTTTTTGACATGGTCTTTTATTTTTTTATTTAATTTTTATTATAGGTAAGTGATTTTTCATTAACTTCAAAAGGAGAGATTAATTTGTATTGATATCGATCTACATTGAGAAGATGTTTCTCAGTAAGAGAAGTCTCTTTGAGTAGGTTCTATCAATGAGTTATTTCCATCAATGACAAAGGGGGAGATTGTTGGGAATGTGTTACAAGGTATGTATGAAGTTTTCATTGATTTCATGTAAGTTTCATTGATTTCATTATGTGTTTTCATTGTTGTTCTTGATTTTGAGTTTACAAAGCCTTATTTGAGAAACCTAATGAAATGGCATAGGCCTAGTAGCATGATGAGTTGATCCATACAAGATTTTTATAAGAAAGGTAGGTAGTGTATGAACCTTGTACGAGGTCATATGACATGAGTTTGGAGTGTTTAAGATACTTCAAGAGGTTTTAAGGCATGATCATAATCTAAGTATGAATGGTAATATAAGGCCTAGGATAAAAAGTGACCTATAGTGGCATAATCAAGGGTTAAGATCATTTTCAAAAATACCATAGCTTTTGAAATAATTGACATAGGTGTGAGAGTAATGTTACATGTGTGTATAAAGTTTGAATTCAATACCTGAAAGATAAATCATGAAAACCTATGATAAGGTTACCTATGTGCATAGAATTGTTGTACCCAACACCCCCTTCTTCTCCAAGAAAGAGGGGACCCATTTTTGCTTAGTTTTTGGCTTTGTCCAATTGATCTTGATTCCTATATGTTTATGCTAGTTCTTAAATAGATTAATTATTAGTGTTTATAATTATGAGGATTCAACATTCTAGTATGGCATTATGAATTTTATGGACTAACTTTATTAATGACTTTTTAGAAGATTTTAAACTATGTAGATATTTAGGACTTAAGTAACTTATAGAAATTTATTCAAAGATTTTACATATCGAGCCTTTTATTTAGGAAATTTTCATTGGACATTTTATCTGATAGGTTTGATTTTGGGTTTTATGTTTCGAGTATTTTGTCTAGTAATTTTTGGGTGTACATTTTTTCTCCACTTTATTTCATTCAAACTTTTGGTCTTCAAACCTTTTGTTCTGAGTGAATTTGGTCTTTAGACTTTTTGTATCAAATGTTTTGTTTGAAACAATTTCTCTGAAACATTAAATTTTATCAAAAAAATTATTATGGCCTTTTTTTTGTGGACATTTTGTCTAACAAAACTTCATCTGGCCTTTGTGTTGTGGGCTTTTTGTCATGGACATATTATCCAACAAAAATTAGGTCTTCAAACTTTGTGTTATGGGTCATTTGTAAATACCAATCCCTAACACAAAACCTAAATACCCTATTCCCTAGTGCAAAATTACTTTCTATACTTAGTCAAACAAAGGGATAAAATACTTCTTATCAATTTGCCAAAGACCCCCACAACTTGAACTAACAAAATTTGAACTATACAAGAAATATAAAGGAAGTGAATGTTGGGAATTTAATATCACATAAGATGATATTCAATGTGACAAGATATATACATGGTGTACAACCATTGAATCCTTCATTACTATCAAACAAATTTGTACTCAAACTCTAATACTATCCTACATGATGAAGAGCCCTAGCTACTACATGTGAGGATACTATGAGTAAAATAGTGATTAAGCGAGATCAAAATTGATCATACAATAAACATAACACATATGATGAAATTGAATACAACATAAAATGCATATATAGTAATGGAATCTTCATCTAGGGAATTTTGGGGAGAAAATCCACCATCTCCCTACTCAATCAAGGATTCCACAAAGTTCACTAATACAGTTTTTGATGCTACCCTATTTGATAATAGTTACATAAATTATTTAGAGTTGTGGGATACAGTGTATTATGTGGATGTATTTTCATTGTATGATGACATGTCACTCTTTTATTGGCTATTTATCAAGGAATTTTTGGCCCTCAAATGAAAGAGACTATATTTTTCCACTACCAAGCAAGAGGTGATGCCATACATCGACCTCTTACGTGATTTTTTTTTTAGTTAAGGTAACACAAGATGTTTTCCTTCATCATATGATTAATCAAATAATCATCAATTGAATTATGGGAGATAAACTTTATATATACTTATCTTTATACATACCTAATACATAATTTGATAAGCACACATTGCTACAGTGGAATATTTATAACATAATTAAGAAGGTGTTATCTTCATGATTACTCCCCGACAAGACTAACACTTTCAAAGGAAAAAAAACCAAAGGGGGATACTTATATTGATAAATTAAAGATGGGAATATGCATTGGCATAGTGCTATTAAATAGGCTCTATGGTATGTCAAGCATTCACTTGTTAATTTAGATTGGGTGTCATTGCTACACATGATATTAACCCATGATGTTGCATTCATACTAGGAGAAATAATTAGTTTCTAGTTGAGGGAAAAAATAGTATATAATGATAAGTGGGCCATTTATGTGGGCCATTTTTTTAGACACCTAAAACTGGCCATCGATAAACTCCAACTAGGCTTTTGACCAATTTCCACTAAAGTACACAATTTGACCTAAAAATATTAAAACATATTAAATGAGTTGAAATTGATATATTCAAGTGCCAATTATGGTTATGGTATCCCTAAATTAGGTAATTCAATTTATGGTCTAGCTAACTTTGATCAAATCATTTTGAGTCAAAATGCCAATTTTGCACCTAGGTGCTCTGGATTGCTCTTTTCTATCAAATCTCTTGCACAAGACATGTGCCTTTGTTATTTGGTTTTGGTAACATATTAAATGGGATAATTGATCCAATGCATCTAACATCACATTCTAATTCCAATCCAATCAAATTTTGGACCAATAACAAGACATTTTGACCAATTTGATTAATTTGTGCACCAAGAGCCAAAATTTACACTAAAGTTGACTAATCATGTTTTAGGCTAATTAAACCAAATTATGGACTTAAATTTATTTTACATGAAATTTTTTTAATAAATATCTATTTTAAATTGATTTATATTAATTTCATCATCAGGTGACATCATCATATGGGGTGGCATCCATAAGCCATAAATGTATAAAATATTAAGATTATGGGTCTCCCATGCCTCATCAAAACCCTCCATGCCTCATTAAGAACATTAATTAATTTTTAATACCCATCTATCCTAAATATTAATGGTTATATTTATATAATGAATTTCATATTTATATTTATTCATGCCACACATCTCAATCTCAAGATGGATGGTCATGGTTGATCCTCAGACCATTTCAAAAATCTATAAATAAGGGGCCTTGCCTATTGAATTTTAAGATATTTTATGCCAAAATTATAATTCCTAAATTCATTAAAAAATCATTAAATATTAGTGTTATAATTCCAAAATTTTGAGCTCAGCCAAGCCAAGTCAAGCCAAAGCCAAAGGTGCCAAGAGGAGATGAAGGTAGCCACACTCCATTGAACAAGATCTCTTGAAGCACAAGCCGAGAAATACAAAGAAGGATAATTTTGGATAAATCAAGGATTTGGTAATAAATTGGTGTTTTGTGTTCATATTTATTATTTCTTTCCATTTTTAGTTGTGTTCTCAAATGGCTTTCCCTCACTAAGCTCTCCCTAATAACTAGGCCTAGAGATGTATGCTAGCTAGTGGGTTGGTTTTTCAATTTGATTTCATTTTGTCACTAATAATATAATAACACCTCTCTTGATTAAAATACCTATTTAAAATAATGACATGCTTGGTGGGATCATCTTCATGAGAGTGCAGCCCACAAACTTTTTTGTATTTCATAGTTTTAATTCTTTTTTTTGTTGTTTTTGATTTGAGTAAAAATGACCAATAAAGAATTAATAAATTTTTATTTAATTAATATTTTTGTATAAATTTTTTTATTAATATATATAAATATTTAATTGATATTATATCAAAATTTCAAAAAAAATAATAATTTATCGCTGTTTTAGTGACTGTCACTTTCTATTTTTTATTTTTCTGGTAAAAATGGTTATAACAGATTTTATTTAAAAAAAATATTAAATTTTTTCACTTAAAATTTTTCATAAATGTGATCCATATATCTATTGAAAACATATAAAAATTTAGTATCAAAATGATCTATATTTTAAATTTTATATTAAAAATACTAACTGCAGGTTTTTATATTTTATGCACAAGATTTTATGTGTTGTGTTATATTTTATTTTTAGACTTCTAATTTATTATTTACAGGTGTTCATATATTTAATATTATTTTTTTAATTAACACATTTTATTTTTGGGTGATGCCTTAAGGGTAGACAAGTAACCATCAGACTTCAAATTTATTAAAACATATTTTAGACCATCTTTTGCATGCTTTTAAAATGAACTAGGAAATTTGTTTTAGTACTTAATGGAACATTTAGGTGCTTAAAATAAATTTTTGATATTTATCCTTTAAAATTTACAACTTAATACCAAGGTTTCAAAATAACACCACCACATCTTTCATTTGGGTTTAAAAATTGAAAAAACTTGTCAATTCTTGTTTTCAATAGTTGTTTAATTAAAACTTGTTTAGCAAAGAGAAGGTTTGTGTGTGTATGCTCTTCCATTTTTCCCCTTTAGGGAACCATTAGAATAAAAATCATCATCATTATTTTAAAAATCCTATTCCAAGGCTTAGAAAGAATGTCATCTAAATCACTCCCCAAAAACTCATCAAAGTTTGGGTGACCTTGAAAATAACCCTAAAGTCTTTCTATCAGTCTTTTATTTCATTCAAACTTGGCTTGCTAGGGGGAATTCATTACCTCCCATGAGTTATTTAGGGAATATTTGACTTGGGATTTCATCTTCTGGCATTGACTTCATCCACTCCTTCTAAGTTACACATGGAACGTATCTGCATTTGGACATCCTACTACACTGAGTGAACAATAAGATATAGTGGTTCTAAAAAGGACTAGACCATTTTACAACTATCCAATCCCATGGACACCCAATTTTTGTGATTTTATTTTGCATTGTTTGATGTAAAAGTCATTTTGTAATTTATTCCCCTATAAATGTTCAAAATATTGATAGTTTAGTCAACCCCACATTACCATACCCATGCTAGAATTTGGATGATTATACTTAGAGTATTTTGGTCCTTTTTACTTGGTATGTTTTGAGACTAAAAATTGTTTTTTTATTCATAAATCCAAGGAAAAATAAATTTGTTTATACGTCATTTCTTTTTTCTAAAGAGGCATTACGCTAGCCATTTTACACCACACTTGTGCCTTGAAATTTTTGCTAAATTTTTTTATGTTTATGTCAATTTGAGTTTCAAAGGGTAGTGTTATGCTGAAAAAATCATATCAAACTATTTTGCCTTTTGATTCTTGAAACATAACATAGATCACATAATTTTAACATGTTTATGCCATTAGGCTACTCAATTTGTTTCAAGACTAGTTTACCTTGTATCAAAAAAATTTTTATTTCAAACCATGTCATGTATACCATTTGGACCTTTATCTTGTGTTGTCATGCTATCCAATCTTGTCTATCTTGTTTAGTCAAATATTAGTTTTCAATATTGATTTCTCAATTAACCTTGTCAATTTTGGATTCAAACATTGATTGATTTCTATTTAGGCCTCAATTCATGGGGTCGATACATAGATCTTTCTCTTTTGGGTTGCATAACTTCAATTAATTGATTACCCAAATTTGAAAATTATTGATGGTTTGTTTATTCCAAACTTATCCTCATCATCATTTGTGCCTTTATTTGTGACAACACAACCTTTCTTCAAAAGCCTTTTGCCTCATGTCTTATACCAATTAATCATATTTTTGTTTGATTCCATGTGTCGGGTTTATGTCAAAGTTATTTCCAAATTTGTTAGATTAAATTCACATCAATCCTTTGTTTCAAGTCTAGATTTTGACATTATTTGACCAAAATTCCTAGCATATGCCTTGTTTGAGCCTAGATTTTGACTCCACGTTTGGACAAAAGACCTAGTGACTCTTTTCCCCTTTCTTAGTTTAGACCTTGTTTAGAACTCTTTGACCTAAATTTTTAACATGTCAATTTTTATTTAGATGCTTGACCTTTTGTGCATATGACATTTGACCTTAGACATTTGATGTTATATTTTTTATGCCAAGTCTTAGCACAAATCATTTTGGAGATACAGTTCCACTTTTAAACCTTATTGGACATACAGCTCCACCCCTTCGACCAAGTTAGACCAAGTTTGAACCATTTTTCCTTTAGAAAGTTTTTAAAACTCTAAGCCTTTTTATTTCAAAGCTTTCATCATTTACATGGATATATCTAGCTACACTTATGGTGGAGTCATGTACAATCTAACTTATGATATAATGGTTGCACAAAATCCCACCAGAAACCCTTATAGAGAAAAAATTTCTAAGGAGTTTTATTAATCTCCCTACAATACTCCATATGGGGAACATAGTGAAAATCCACAAAATAAAAATTGAGACCTTGATTGGCATGAAGAGGCTTGTGAGGAGGACTTTGAAGACCCAACTATAGATAATGTTATTTGGGATATGTATCCAAACCCTCTTTGCAATAATTAGTACATGGAACATAGTCAAGAACTAGTGTATGAGCTAACTCATGACTGGGATGATATGACTTATGAGGAATACGTAGATTCTTTAGCTTGTGTAAGAAATCCATTTTCATGATGTCCTTTTTTAAACTAATCATATACTACCCATAACCCTCCTTTGTATTATACAAGCTATCAAGCTCTACAATATCTAAGGAATAACATTACCATTCCTAGACATAGTCCTTTGGCTTGTGTGAGCACTAGGATCCATAACACCCTTTCATCATTTTAAGACCTAGTCCTTTGACTTATGCAAGCAATCAATCTCCACGCTTCCCTATCATTACCATATTAGGATTGTGTCCTTTAGCTCATTTAATTAATCATGTTCCCCAATACCCTACCATTATCCAACTGCAAGCCATTCCTCTTCTATTACCAATCCCATCCAAACCTTAATCGATCCAATCATTTGAAGACCAATCTATGCTCAAAACTGGTATCTTCCAACTCATTAGAAACCAAGGCCAAGAGAACCAACAAATCTAAGATGTTTCTATTAAATCAACCATTTATGATAAGTCAACTTATGATGAATTGCCTATTGATCTTATACCAGTTGTCAAAGAGTCTCACTCTGATGAGCCAGTCTTTGTTAAGTCACTTCTTAATGATTGTAACCACCTTTGGGCAAATAATTACCTTGACTATATGCCTATTTTTCAAGAGTCTCCCCTTGATAAGCTATTCCCTAAGGATTTATCTCTTAACCTATTTCCCATTATGGAGGAGTTTTAATTTGATAAACCAATCTTTATGGAGCCCATTATGCCATCACAAGTCATTACTTGTCTAATACCAAACATTCAACAAGACATCATTATAACAAAGTACACATTATATGAAGAATCAAAGTTAAATTTAGGTTTTATTCTTGGATCAACATAATATTTAGCATCAAAATTAGAATCAACATCAGAATCAAAGTCCCTTGAGTTAGAATTGAATTCAAAAAAAATATGTTTGTGGTTTTTACAACATTGGTTATACATACCTCACAGATCAAATTTGAATACATTTGTGATCCTTCTATAGTTTTTGAGGATGAGTACTTCAACATTGACACAAGTTCTCCTAGTATATTCTACATGGATTATGATGCCAACACCCATTCCATTACCAGTCCACATGTTATTACCATCAACCAAGATAGACATATTATTGGCATTTTATCTCCCATAAGTGTCAATTAGGATCAAAAGAAT
Organism: Torreya grandis; assembly: GCA_037957365.1. NCBI lineage: Eukaryota > Viridiplantae > Streptophyta > Pinopsida > Cupressales > Taxaceae > Torreya > Torreya grandis. The sequence continues at coordinate 3,974,806 of JARHVA010000721.1, read as the reverse complement.
CACACTTTGTTAAACTAAATCCATGGCAACGTAGTAGTTAAAGAAGAGCAAGGTGGCCAAGACCACATTCATGTAGTAGAAGAACACTCTCCTAGTGAAACCTTTTTAGAGATGCTAAGATATAATCAAATTTCCAACTTAGCATATTCTAGTGAAACTTTTTTAGAACTGCTAGAAGAAAATCAAAGTCAAAATCCAATGTTCATTAGTGAAACCTTCTTGGAAGTGGTACGAGAAAATCAAGATAACTTCATTGGTGAAAACCTCATTGAGGCACCAATAGCTAAGCACAAAAATTCTTCACTACTTGATGAAGACAAAATCAAAGATAAAATCAAAATAGCTTCTTATCTATAACCTAATCAGATGGTATCTACTCTTAGGCCCAAACAATAGAAAAAATTGATTGTCCTATTGAGAGAACAAGTCTTCAGCCTTACCACAACCAAAATTATGTCAAATCCAATGTCAGCAACATTATGTTTGACTAAAAGTCCTAATCTTCATTTGTTTCCCCACCATTATACATTCCATTATCATTTGCCATTCCATTTCACAATAAAACCTACCATCTATTATTTATCCTTATTTACCATCCATGGCCACACTTTTCTTTACAGAGGATACAAAGATACCTTGTATCAACATTTAAAGGAATCAGAATCAATGACCAATGAAGATCACAAAAGCATTCTCGACATCTAAATCTACAGGCAGTTATTAAAAAAGTAATTAATCAAATGAGGTTTGGGCTAGAAATTAACATGATCAAGTATTCTATTTGTATCATTTGTTGATTAATACATGCATCTCCCCATTAGCAAGAATAATAGAATCAAAACCCACACCTAGGCTAAAAACATGTACCATACCATGTCATTATCATGCCATTTCCATTATTACATATCCTTTTGCCATTATCGCATATCCCAGATAATCACCTTCTCACTTGGGGGAAACCCTCTTACCATTTTATCTAATTTATCAAACCATCATTATCCTTAGCAATACCATGTTATCTATTCATTCCATTCCTATTTTGATCTTGGCTATTTTAGTTTTATTAGCAAGATTGGTGAGACACTGATTTTGATCTTGGCTACTTTAGTTCTTCTTGTACTTTTTTGTGAGGGGATTTCGATCAAGTTTCAACTCTTATAAAATTCATGTTTACAATGACAGTCTATGAAAGTAATATGATAGTTGATCTAATAAGATATATTGTATCCTATCAAGTTTGTTTATGTGGGCTTGATTATAACTACCTATGGGCAAACCAGTGTCTCACCAGTATTGCTAATAATTATAACCATCTATGGGAAAATTATTATCATTAACCTATTCCATCATATCCTAGTTATAACTGCCTATGGGAAAACTAGGGGTAACACTTATTTACCATGCATTGCTACATCACCTTGCCATCATTATTTTAAATTCACTGGCTATTTTCTAGATTTGAGAACTTGTTGGGACCTAGTTAGTTTTTCCTCACCTTTTATGTGGATGGAATTAATATGACTTGAGGTCATTTCAAGACTAATTAGGTCATGCTCAATTCATTTTTAGGTCACTTTAGTCCCCCTTTCTATACTCTTTCTCTATTTTGTGAGTAACCTAAGCCAAACGCTCTCACCATTTTATAAGTAGGTATCTTGTCATTCTCTAATGAGTTAAGATACCTCAAAATTCTAAAAACATTCATAACATTTCAAAAATCCAAAAACATTTGTGTTTTCTAAGCCTAGTCAGTTATCTTTGATCTACCCTATTAGGGTAAAGTCATTGTTAGGATGCTTTCTTTTGATTTTGTTTTTAGGATTTTTGTTTGTTTATTTATTTCAAGTTATTTGTCTATTTGTGTGCTTTTTGTGTGTTTTATTTATTTGTTTTATCTTCTTACCTATTTGTTTGCTTTCAAAACTATTACCTCAACTTAGTCTATATGTGTTAGTTGGGTGATTCCTTGAGCACATTATTCTTGAGTCCATCCGTATTCATATGTCAACATTTTCATCATGGTTTTATCATTGGTGCATTATTTTAGAGTGTTTATTAGATCAAGAGTTAGTCCTTATGCATATTTTGGCCAAGTCTTCATGGTGTTCTATCATGAAGCCTACTATCACATGCTATAGTAAAAATCAATTTCAAGAAGGTCTATAATCAATGGAGCTGTAGAAGTTTCTCCTTTGCACATTGGTAAATCCTCCCATCCCACCCTTGATCAAATCAAACCATTAATCATTATAGTTATATCATTTATAATTAGGATAATCATCTCCTCATTGGTAGGTAAAACTTAATCATTCACTTTGATCAATCTTATTCATTTATTTCATCACTTTTCACCCACTCATATCTAATCTATATTCTAGGTTATATCCTTAAGTTATGCTTTCTAATCAATCCTAATTGAGGCACAATAATCTTTAGCCAATATAGGTCCTCCTAATGATTATAACCACCTATGGGCAAATCATTATTTTGACTTTTAATCTTAATTATAATCACTTTTGGGAAAATTAGTATCTTTTTTACATCAATTCATGTGATGGCCACTCCCTCGAGGGGGCATCATCGTAGGCTTCCCAAACACCATTTATAGCTTTGTTTTTCAACCATAATATTATTTTTGGCATACATTCCTTTTCTCATTATTTTAGAATATAATTATTTTCCTATGGTTTGAAACATCTTCCCAAATAGGGGCAGACTGAGACACTTAAAACTGGTCACTGATAACCTTCAACTAAGCTTTTGACCATTTTTTATCAAATTGCATAATTTGGCCTTAAAACACTAAAACACATTAATTGAGTTCAAATTGATATATTCAAGTACCAATTTTAGTTAAATTATCCCTAAATTAGGTAATGCAATTTATGGGCCAGCTAACTTTGATGAAATCATTTTGAGTCAAAATGCCAATTTTTCACCTAGGTGCTCTCGATTGGTCTTTTCTATCAAATCTCTTACATGAGAAATGTGTCTTTATTATTTGGTTTTGGTAAAATCCTAAATGGGATAATAGATCCAACACATCTGACATCACATTCTAAGTCCAATCCAGTCAAATTTTAGACCAATAACAAGACATTTTAACCAATTTGATTAATTTGTGCATCAAGAGCCAAAATTTGCACTAAAGTTGACTAATCATATTTTATGCTAATTAAACCAAATTAGGTCCTTAATTTAATTTTCCATGAAATTTTTTTAATAAATCTTTATTGAAAATTTATTTTTATTAACTGCATCATCAGGTGATGTCATCATATGGGGTGGCATCCATAAGCCATAAATACATAAAATATCAAGATTATTGGTCTCCCATGCCTCATCAAGACCCTCCATGCCTCATTAAGACCCTCCATGAATATTAAATACCCATATATACCAAATATTAATGGGGATATTTGTAGAATGAATTTCATATTTGGATTTATTCATGGCCACGCATCTCAATCTTGAGATGGATGATCATGGTTGATCATCAAACCATTCTAAAAATATACAAATAAGAGGCCTTGCCTATTGAATTTTAATATCTTTTATGCCAAACTTATAATTCCCAAATTCATTAAAAAATCATTTCATCTTATTTTTATAATTCCAAATTGTTGAGCCAAGCCAAAGCCAAAGGTGCCAAGAGGAGATGAAGGTGGCCACACTCCATTGAGCAAGATCTCTTGAAGCACAAGCCGAGAAAGACAAAGAAGGATAAATTTATATCAATCAAGGATTTGGTAATAAATTCATGTTTTGTGTTCATATTTATTATTTCTTTCCATTTTTAGTTGTGTTCTCAAATGGCTTTCCCTCACTAAGCTCTCCCTAGTAACTAGGCCTAGAGATGTATGATAGCTAGTGTGTTGGTTTTTCAATTTGATTTCATTTTGTCACTAACAAGATACTAACACCTCTCTTGAGTCAAATTCCTAGTTCATAATTTTTATATTATGTCTTATTTATTGTATACCATCATGGGAACCTGCTACAAAGTTCTCAACGAACTATGGATTCCAGCCACTGATTGCATTAAGAATAGGATTTGTGACCACTTTAAATTTATGCATGTGTGTTCCTATATAAATAACATGGTAATTATTATAGATAATTTATATCCTCAATTTTAGCAAGCCATCCACATTTTTCCTATGACCAAAATTGGAAAAAACATTATGAAGACACTTGCCACTAAAGGGGATTATTTTTTTATATCCAAACTTCACTATTATAATGATATGGGGAAACAAGGCTGGCCCTTTGTATCTCCCAAAGTACATTCTAGATAATTTGATTGAGAAAAAAATTACTTTTCAACTATGGTGGAGTATTGAAGAAGACCTATCTAAATAGAATAAAAGTTTATATTTTGGCCACCATGTAGTCATTGGGAGAATGGTGTACACCATGAAGAAACATTTTGGATAAGTGGGCAACAACACGAAGAGATATCACTTACCCATGCTTCCACATAGGTAATGAGATCCCCATGGCTTTATCCAGAAGCATATGTAAGGATTTAATATCCCCTATAACCAACAACCTTATTTATATGACTTTTTGTTTCTAAATGCAAAAGATGATGATGAATTGTTAGAAAGGGCCAAGATTGTGGGATTGAAAAAAGATAATTTGAGGATGATCTAAGATGACCCTTTAGTTAATTTTATGGAATTAGACATAAATAAGTCCCTTTATAAAGGATGGGAACATTCAAAATTTTGAAAAGGACAATCTATATAGTAATCAAAACACCAAGTAGGTTCCTCATCTTAAGGACTCCCTTTAAAGTTAAAGTTAAAAGTAGTGAAGAAAGAACCTAGGGTAATTGAACCTAACCTCAATGGATCACAGGTAAGATATCCCATTAGTTTGGACTTTGATGAGGAGGAGCAAGCATAAGAAAAGCTAGTTTCAAGCATAATTAACATAACCATTGCTATTCCCTAGGCCCAGATTACCACACATATAGGGATAAAAATAAAAGATGTAGTTGTGTCAATATATCAAGGCTTCCCCACATATCTAAATACCCTTCTTATTTATACTAATAATCCTAAGACTCCCACAAGTAGTCCCATAGTCTAATTATCTCAAGGCTTACCTATTGTACCTCAACACTCAGAAGTGGTAGAGAGAGGGTGTTGAAATTGAAGATGTTGGAGGTGAAGAGGACTCTAATGAAGACTCAGAGCTATAAATATCTAAATCCTTCAGCCTTAAATTATACAAGGATGGAGAACTAGTCATGTAAGATCTCCTAGGTACTGAGTCTATTCATACTACTCCTTTGTCTATTGTTCTAATATTTGGTAGTGTTTCTATTCTTTCTATGTTAAGGAACCCAAATGTTTAAGTGCCTAATTCCACCTCTATTGACATATTTTCTAAAATAACATTTATTCATTTCCCCCCTCTCACCCTAAAGGTTGATAAGGATATTACCACCACCATTGATCCATCCATCACCTCCATCCCATCCAATTCCACCATGGTTACCTCCTTTGTCCCTTCTAGTACTACCACCATTAGAGAAATGAAAACAATAAGGCATCTAAAATGGATAAAATAGCCATGGACACCCCATAATTCCACATTCAATCCACTTATATCACCCTTCCCATGCCATCCACCACCTCTACATAAGAAACCATTATAGAAATTACCAATAGAGGTAGGAGGGCCAAGCCCCAAATGCTCATAGTCCATCCATTCCTTTAGTTTGGAAGAGCATATTGGTCTAAGATCATTTGGCCCTCCTTACCTGATGTCCTTTTCAAATCACAAAAGAAACATCTAATAGTTGAGGAAGCTGATAAAGAGGTTATAATCATAACCTTAGAAGAATTAGATGTATCACAATTGGACATTCCTCCCTAGGCTATGGATTTGAGAAAAAAGGCCTCCCAATTGCCTAACTTCAAGATTATTGAGCTCCCTTCCATCACCACTTTCTTTTACAAGCCATCTGGAATCATACATAGGATGAAGAAGAGGAAGTTAGAGGATGAGAAAGGCAAAGAATTGAGTTTTGAGGAAAGATAGGAGATCTTCTCCCTCACCAAGAGATAAAATAGGTAACTAGGATAGTCCCCTTATGTTGAGAATTTTTCAAACCTAGATGAAGCATAAAAAGAGGCCATGGTGGCCATTTATGAAGGAAAATAAATGGTGAGGCAAGAACTTGAGGTTGAGGTAGAGCAATTGTGGGAACAAAAAAAATTGTACATATTCCAAAAGGCACCGACGTAGAGGTTTAGGAAGAAGCCTCTAGATGTTAAAATTCCTTAGAATAATTGGATTTAATGAGGGATAAATTAGCCCCTTATATCAATAAAACTAATGATTTATTCAATTCTTTGAGCAATGAAGGAAATAAGTTAAAATTTCTAGTTTCACATATAGGCAATAAGGCCTATAACCATCTAGACCTTATGACACCACTTGAGGCATGTAATGCCCTTAACTTGGTTTCCATATGAATGGAAGAAGTTCAAGAATGGTTTTAATTAATTGGGACTCTACTCCCCAAATATAAAGCACATGAGGCCCAAATTCTCCAAATTTTGAATGATTTAAAGTTATCTAAGGTGAAGTACCCTACAGGTAAATTGATTGGCAAGATCAATTTTGATCAACTCATATATGAGGAAATGAATAACTTCAAGTAGAGCCTATAGGGCCTAACATTGGAAGAGATAGAAGCTAAATTAAGTGCTACTAGGAAGAAGGTCATCTAGGTGGAAATTTTTATGCATAACTTCCAAATGACTAAGTACAAGCATGCAAAACTCCTCAATAAAATCAATAGGATCCACTAATCACCTATATTGAATTTGGACATCATATAAAATAAACATGATGCCACAAATAAGTGTTACCCAAAAATTAAGGATAAGAAGAAGCGATCTCAAGCTACTACTTATAGTGTCACATCAACATCTATGTGTCAACTTCTACCACCTCAGTCATGACACCCACCAAAGTGCATGTAGATATTAAAATGATGCAGCATTGAAAGGCTAGATTTTGTGCATGGATAGTATTGTAACATTATATATATTTATAGTTTTATTATAATTTAAACCATAATTGTAAAGTTTCCTGTGTCTATTGTACACATGCACACATTGCATAATTATGTAAAGGCTAACTTACAACTAATTGACAATTAGAAGTAGACTCTTCTATGGTTTTGACTATAGTTAGAACTCATTTTATAATTATCACATGTAAATGACTTTGCATGAACTCAAAGTATGGGGTGACCCCTTGCCCAAGCATATTTAAATAATTGTAATCCATAGATATTAAAGAGTTAGATAATTTTGAATATATAGAAGTGAAACAATTTGGATTGTCTACTCATGTGTTTGTATATTTTATTTTCACCATTTGTGTAATTTGATTAGATTTATTTGGTTATGTGATTCAATAAATATTAGTGTGTAAAATTTGTGAAAGGTTTTTTAATTGTCTTGACTAATATATCAATCTTAGATGCACAATAGATATTGAATGATTGGTAAAATACATTAGTTAGGATAGTTAAGTTAATTGATTCATAATTCTAGGTGTGCATGAGGATTTTTTTATATAGTTTTGTGTGTGTGTGAAAAAACTACCTCAGATACCCTACTGAGCCTAATCTATAATCACCTGAATAAAAGTGTGAAATAGATACCTTAAAAGGAGTATTATTTGACTGAGGCTAATGAGTTTCCTATATCAGTATTCCCTTAGACTTTTTTCCATGCCTGGCTATGTGTGTGAAATAGCTACTAGTAATAGTCATATGTTCTAAAGGCAACTTGTCCAATTAATAACTAGCCAAAGAAGTCATTCCTTAAGACCACAAAGATTTATTTTTTGCCCTACCATTCCCTCCTCTTTAAGTTTGTTTTGATAAAAACCTACCTTATATTAACAACCAACCATCCATATAACTCATATATATTCTCACTTCCTTTTAAGAGACCACACCTCCATCCAAAAAACATTGTTAATAACCTACATTAATAGATATTCCATCAATATGTTGTAAATATTGTATACCTATAACTCATGTCTTGGAGTAGAGTTCATGTCCATTGAGATCCTAAAATGTTAGAGGCCACCTAGTTGTTTATGGTGTGCATAAAAACCATATCAACAAATCATTAGAACTAGAAGGAACATCTAAACCTTTGATAAAATAGGTTAGTTTCTACATAGAGTTACACTAGAATCACCTAGGAGAGTGACTAGATCTAATTCCTAGGCTAACCTTCTAATCTTACCCTTGCCACATCATAGGAGACCTAGAATTGTATCGACTGTTCTTAACAAACCTAGGACTCCTTCACCAATAAGGAACCCTTTATCTATTAGTGTTCCAATGGCTCATCCACAATGTTTAGTTGGATTTTTTATTACCATCCTAGGAGATGTACATGATTTTCCTAGGAATATTGAAAGTTATATACCATCATATCCTCCTTTAAGAGCAAGGATAGAAAAAGAGCATATTAAGTCCTTTAAAGCAACTTTGAGGTTGACGAATGTTTTCCATGAAGATGTTTCATGTATGATTTTCCCTTTTACATTAATAGTTATTTCATATGACTGGTATTTAAATCTAAAAAAAATTCCATCACTTTTTGGGATGCATGTCAATCATATTTTCTTACACAATTTGGATAGGTTACCAATCCTAGCATAATATATCAGCTCTTTACCAGCATGAAGAGAGAGCCTAAGAAACCTATCTATGCTTTTAATGTGATATTTCAAAATATATACAATTGGTTAAGCTCAAACTATAAGCCAAATGAAGCATTAACATTTGATTTGTACAAGAATGCTCTAGATCTAATTACTATGGTATTTTTGAGAAGAGCAGTTGTTACTAATAACTTAGCATGGGGATATGAAGAATCCATTAATATTGACAGGTAGTTCAATCCTCAAGTGCCTGTTGTACCCAACATCCACAATGGCTTTCCAATGTTAAATCTTATTCCACATGAAAAGTAGAATACGCCAGTGATTAATCAAAAATAGTTATACATGTTGCCTCCCATGACACAACCAATACAACCAAACTATGGCTTCTTAAATAATCACATGTAGATCAATAGTTACCAATAGAATCAATAATTAGCCCCATCTCTTGATATTTTTATATAAGGCAATGACTCCATAAAAGTGAAACTTGAGGTTATTCAAAAGATAGTTCAAAATCTAAGCAACAACTTCCTAGGCATACAAAGGAAGATAGGTAATGCTAAAAACCAAACAAAAATCAAATTCTTTCATTCTATAGGTAAAAAAACCATTCAAAAGGCCTAAAAATAATACAAAATAGCCTAACAAGATTTTATAGATCAATATAGTAGATAAAAGTTTGCCTAATTGGTGTAGAATTCATAATACTTCTCATCATGGTGAGCTTGACTATATTAAATTTTGTGTAGTATTTAAAATATTTCAAAGGGAAGTGGTAAGATGAGATTAGATTCATAATCCACCTAAATCCCATCATGATCTTGGCCCTTTTATCACTTCCATGTTCTTCAAGACTCATGAGTTTCCCTTTCCAAGTGGAGATGACAATATGATAGAGGATAACATGAATGAAGTTCATGCTTTTTAGAAATTCCAAAAAGGTGGATATAATATAAGGAATAATCAACCCTTCACTACATCTATTCCTCCAAATACTATATCAATCCCACCTAATCCAAAATTTGACAATAATCCACCTCCTCCAAGAGGGAATGATCAGCCTCAAATAAAAGAGAAACCAAGCAGAGGATGATACAACATCATTGAAGACATGAAAAAGATAAAAGAAAATATAAATCTTCATGAGTTAGCTCAGATTTATAAACAAAAGGATTTGTTGATAAAGTCTCTTACTAGGAAGACACTAGTGGAGAAAATGAAAGCATCTGCAGATAAAGTGAAATCTTCTGACATGAATGTCATATACAAAAGCAAACTAGAAGTTCCACCATTCTTATTTCCTATTAGATCATTCGATAAGAACATCCATAACTATTTAGTTGATTTTATAACTTATGCAACTATTATGCCTACTTCCATATGTCAAATTCTTGGTTTGATTCCAAATCCTTCAAATAGGATAGTTTCACAATTGGACAAGACAGCGGTGTTAGTGTTCAATGAATTTAAGGATGTACATATTCAAGTAGCATCTAAATTATGGGTTTATATGAGCATTGACATCCTTTTGGTGGACATACCTGAAGTTTATAGGTTATTTTTTAGTAGGTATTTGTCTAAGATTCTTAATGGATACCTATCTATAGACTTCTCTCATATTTGGTTACCATGGATAGGCATTATGAATCAAATTTGGATCAACAAGGAACTAAGAATGAAATATCCCATTATAGAGTACAATGTCAATAATGAAGAAGTAAAGTATGAATCTCCAAGCTTTGGTATTTATACTTTCACCATGTAGAATAAATAACAAGAACTATAGTCTGAAGGTTTCAATCAACTATAGACCTTACATTTTGATGGTACTAGATATAAACAAGGATCGAGTGTAGGAATAAAGTTGATTGATCCACAAGGAAAGAAATATTTGGAAAAATATATATTTAAATTCCCTTGCACCAATAATAGGGTTGAATATGAGGCTCTAATTTTGAGATTACATTTTTCACTAAAGAACAATGTGAAGTAGGTATTAGTACTAGGTTATTCAAAGTTGTTGATTACCTAGGTTAGAAATAAATATTAGTGTAAGTTGTCTTATCTAAGGAAGTAAAAACACTGAGCATGGGACCTAATTAAAAGCTTTGATTCTTTCAATATAAATTCAATCCCTAGAGATTAGAATCAAGCTACAGATTCACTAGCTACTACCGTAGCTAATTTGGAGCCTCTCCAAGAATCTAAGGTAAAAATATTTTCCATTAAACTAGTTCCTTGGCCTTCAGTACTTGATAATGTGGAAAATTTTCAAGTATTTGAAGATGACCAGTAGATTATTCAATTTTTAACTAATTCAAGGGAATTTGAGTCCCAAATTATTGATGATAAATAAGTTGATCATTTTTTCCAAAAAGAATCAGATAAGGAAGGTGTTATCCAACTCAAGGAGAATCATATTTTAATAGGGTGGGTTGGTCTTTTTATAATGACCATTTGACTCAAATCCTCAAGCTCAATAGCTTATAATGCCTAAGGTTGATGAATTAGGATTTAGAAAAGAAAACTAGGAGATAAACATAGGGCATACTACATCAATATGGGTCTTAGTTATACCCCAAAAGAAAGACAATGAATGAAGTATCTAATCACTTGATACAAAGATGTTTCTACTTGGACTTTAAAATATTTAAAATTATATGACCCTTAGGTCATTACCCATATGATTTCTCTGAAGCCAGATCATAAACCATTCAAATAGAGGTAGAGACCAGTCAATCATATCTTAGAGCTATTCATTCAGAGAGAGGTGGATAAGTTATTAAGCATAAAAATCATCTTCCCAGTTACATCTTCCACCTAGGTGGCTAATTTGGTCTTAATAAGAAAGAAGAATGATGAGATCAGATTATGTGTATATTTTATAAATCTAAACAAAGCTTCTAAAAAGGATAATTATCCCTTGCCTTCTTTGGATGAAGTGATACAAATAGTGAGTGGTTCTGCAATGATGTCCTTATATGGATTTTTAGGATATAATCAAGTACTGATACAATCAAAAGACAAGATGAAGACCATTTTACTAAAAAGTGGGGAGCTTATGCCTATAAGAGGATGTTTTTGGGCCTGATAATTGTAGGAGCTACTTTTCAATGTGCCATGGATCATGCATTCAAAGGACTAACTATAAAATGTATAATCATCTACATGAATGATCTTACATTATTTTCAAAAAATAGGAATGATCACATAAGCCACCTTTAGTCAATATTTGAGAGATGAAAAAAGTATGGTATTTCACTAAACCCAAAGAAGATTATATTTAGAGTCACTGAAGGCAAGCTTTTGTGGAATATCATCACCAAGGATGGGATCACCATTGATCCAGATAGAGTTTAATCCATTTAAAAAATTATAACACCAAAAAACAAGAAGGAGCTTAAATCATTTTTTGGGAAAATTAATTTTGTGAGGAATTTTATCTCAAGATTCACAAATATTTTTAGACCTATCAACACCATGCTCAAGAAAGATGCCAAAATAGAATGGATAACTAAAGCTAGAAAGTCTTTCCAAGACATTAAAGATTTAATATCTAGGATCCAGTACTAATTAGTCTAGATTTTACATAGAATTTATAATTTAAATCATTCACTTTAGAACATATCATTACTACTTATATAACATAGAAGAAGAATGAGACTAAAAACTTAATTACATTTATGAGCACAAATCTAAAAGATACAGAACTTAAGTATTTTATGATAAACAAATTTTTGATTTTGTCAAAGTAGTGAATAAATTTTGGCATTATATTTTGAAGAATAAGACCATTTCCATTGTGCCTGATTCTGTTATAAATCTCACCTTATCACAGAATAAATTAGGAGAATGCCAAGGCAAATTGATGGTAAAACTATAGGAATCTGACATAGAAATTATACCTATGAAAATTATTCATAGTCAAGGCATCATTCAGATCATGACTAAGCTTGAACCATGTATTAATATTAAAGAGGTATGTGAAGCTTAAGTATCTAAAGGAGAATGGTATATCCACATAATATAGTACTTGCTTATAAATACCTATTCCCTATAACTTAATAGGGAATTAAGCAGAGCTTTGAGACTCAAAATTGTTCATTATATGATAAAAAATGGAGTCCTCTACATAATAAATTATGAATCCATTTATATTAGGTGTGTATCTATAGATAAAGATAAAGAAATTATAGAAAAATTGCATCAAAAAATAGGTATTGGTCATACATCTAGGAATACCACAACCCATAAGATCTTAAGAATGGGCTACTACTATTCAATAGTTTTCAAGGATGCTCACACTCATATAAGAACATGCCATGAATGTTAATCTTTAGCTAAGAGGGAAGTACACGTAGCAATTCCCTTACAACTACTTGTTGAAGGAAATCCATTTGCCTAATGGGGTTTAGACTTCATTGGTGTCATCAACCCAAATTCCTCAATGGGCCATAGGTTTGTGTTTATTGCTATAAACTACTACACTAGATATACTTAAGCCATAGCCATAAATAATTGTAAAGCACAAGATGTGATTCACCTCTTGGAAGAACACATTACAACTATATTTTTTACCCCCATTTATTTGGTTTGTGACAATGGACCAGCTTTCATATCAATAAAATTCATTAAGTGGGTACATGACAACCATATGACTATCAGGTCATCCTCTAACCATTACCCCCAAGGAAATGGATTGGTAGAATCAATAAACAAGAACTTGATAGATGTGATTAAAAAATTAACTAGGGATAAACCTTGCGAGTGACACAATCTATTAAAGTATGCTCTTTGAGTAGATGGAACAAGATAAAAGTAAGCCCTTAAAGCTTGACCCTATATGTTGGCATATAGATGCAAGCCAATTTTCCTAATTATGTTGAAACTACTAACTTATCAATTCATGTAGGACTATATGGAACCAAATGATAAAATCGAGTCTTAATTATTGGATATAATAGAAATAGAAGATTCAAGGAATGAAACCCTACAGACATTCATCAAGCACCAAGACATAGTCATGTGATGGTTTGATAAAAGAATAAAGGTCAAAGTATTCAAGATTTTAGATATGGTACTTCTCTAGAATAAATCCCATGAAAAGAAAGGACAACATGACAATTTTCCCCATTGTGGATAAGACCATATCAAATATCAGAGATATTGGGTAATAATACATTCTATCTGTAGGATTTACAAGGCAATGAGCTCACTTATCTAATCAATAGATAGTTTTTGAAATATTAATTCATGGCTATTCCACCTGAAGGTATCATTGACTAATGAAATAATGAGGTAGAGGTAGGATTATTCCATGCTTTCATAGAGTAGATTTCATTCTTTCATAGAATAGATTTCCTATTTTTATAGATTAGATTTATTGTTTTTTTAGATTAGATTTCAATGCTTTCTAGATTAGTTGCTTTGTTATTTCCTATGACAATATAAATGATGTATGATTTTATTTAACCTAGCTAAAATCTAAATCAATTGAGCTTATAAACCTATGGAAAAAAGCAAAATTTTATATAAAAAAATGCAACATGGGACCAATGCACAAATTGGGTGTATTTTTGTGTTTAGAGTTTTCAAGATGAAGGAAGGTGATCATGAATTATTCTGAATTATGTCATAATTGAATATTTTTACCAAGTATATAGAAGTTGCTCTCAATTGATAGGAATTTAGAAAGTTTTATTATTCATGGGATCAAGAAATTTTTACACTAAATACTTGTTGGAAGTGATAATTATCAGTATAGATGTGACCGACATGGAAGTTCTAGTAATGATTTGTTTTATAACCAAACCAAATCATCAATTTTCCAACTCTCCTCTTTCTATATATATAAAAAAAGAATAAATAAAATAAAAGTGTGATCAAGAAATCAAGCCAAGAAATATCTAAAAAAAATAAAAAGGGATTACATGATGAAATAAGGTCAATGTGACATGCATCATGATAAATAGGAAGAGGAAGAATCCAAGGTATCTCTATCAGAGCTATAGATGCTTGCCTAGCAATAGAATAATGCCTGAGTATCCCTTATTATTATTTTATGAGCTTTAACAAAAACTAGAATGAAACCTACAACTCCATAAAGTCTTTGAAAAATCATCACAACAAGGATTAAATGAATCTCACATTTAGCACACACAGATCCAAGGGTAAGAGGGCAAGTATGTCATATGAATCTACTTAGGAGTATCTTTCATATTTCTGATTTTTTTTATTTTTTTTGTGACCTATTTAATGTTTAAATAGATTTATGGGTTCTCAAATACTCAAGAATATTCCCCCTGTAAGCCACCTTTTTTGTACCCAACACCCCCTTGTTCTCCAAGAAAGAGGGGGCTCATTTTTCCCAAGTTTATAACTTCATCTAATTAAGCCTACTTCATATATGTTTATGCTAGTTCTTGAATAAATTAATTATTAGTGTTTATGCTTATGAGGATTTGACATTCTATCATGGCATTATGCATTTTATGGAGTAACATTATTATTTCCTTTTCAAAAGTTTTTAAACTATGTAGATTTTTTGGACTTAAGTAATTTGGAGAAATGTATTTGAATATTTTACTTATCAAGCCTTTTGTTTGGACATTTTACATCAAAAAAAAATTTTGACAGATTTGATTTTTTATTTTTGTGTCTTGGGTGTTTTGTATAGTAATTTTTGGGCATTCATTTTTTTAGTAATTTATTTCATTTGGACTTTTGGTCTTTGGAACTTTTACTCCAAGTGAATTCAGTCTCTGGAGTTTTTGTATTGAATATTTTATCCAAAACAATTTCTATGAAACATTACATTTTATCAAACTTTTTGTTGTGGCCTTTTTGTCATGGACATTTTGTCTGGTGGAACTTCATTCATCCTTTGTGTTGCAGTTTTTTTGTCACAAACATATTATCTGATGGGAATTAGGTCTTCAAACTTGTGTTGTAGGTCTTTTGTAAAGACCAGTCCCCAACACAAAACTTGAATACCCTATTCCTTAGTGCAAAATTACTTACTATACTTAGTTGAATAAAAGTCTAAAATAGTTCCTATTAATTTGCTAAAGATCCCAACAACTTGAACTAACAAAATTTGAACTATATAGGAAATATAAAGGAAGTGAACGTTAGGCATTTAATATCACACAAGATGATATTCAATTTGATAAGCCATATACACATGTAGCCATTGAAGCCTTCATTGCTATAGAATGAACTTGCACTTAAAGTCTACTACTATCCTACATGATGAAGAGCCCTAACTACTACTTGTGAGGAGACTACGAGTAAAATAAAATTTTTATGAGAATAGAATTTATCATATAGCAAACATAACATGTAGAAGGAGATTTCAATCAACACAAAATTCATATACATTAATGGCATCTTCATCCAGGGCATTTCAAGGATCAAATCCACAATCTTCCTACTCAATCAAGGATTCCACAGAGTTCACTAATACATTTTTTGATGTTATGTTATTTGATAATAGGTACATAAATTATTTAGAGTTATGGGATATAGTGGATTATATGGACGTATTTTCATTTGATGATGATATGTCACTCTCCAATCGATTATATGTCAAGGAATTATTGGCCCTCAAATGACAGAGACTGTATTTTTCCATTACCAAGTTAGAGGTGATGTCATGCATAGACATCCTAGGTGATTTGTTTTTTATAGGTAAGGTAACACAAGATGTTTTCCTTCATCATATGAGTAATCAAATAGTCATCACTTGTAATTCAGGGGCTAACTTCTAGATATACCTATCTTTATGCATACTTGACACATACATAAACAAGCATACATTTTTGGAGATGTATCATGATGTTATATAGGTTCTCTGGTGAGTGGATGAAGAGCCTTGATAGTCTATCTGATAATGACAAAGCATGTAATGTGTTTGTTCTTGTATACTTGAAGTATGATTGGTTGATCTTCTATTTTAGCATGGCTAGAAGGGATCAAGGTTGAGTATGGTGATTTGAGCATGTGCAAGGGTTCTTATCAAAAGTTAAGAATGCTTTCAATACTTACGTACATGAGTGAAATTTACCTAGTTCATCATTGTTCTCATTTAGACACTTTAAGTCCAGTGGCAAAAAATTTGATGATGTCACCATTATTATGTGGGAATTAATCAAGGGGCATTGGTCATATGGTTTTGATCACAGTAGTTCCTAGTTATTATATAAAATATCTCAATTCATGAATCAAAGTGCGGTTAAATATATGAGGATGCAAAGGTGGCTTCTTAGTCAGAATTCATTATTTTCCCATACTTAGCCAAACTTACAATATGGCTAGAAAGAGCTAAGTAAGCATGTTGATGAGTTCAGCAATCGCATGTGTGGAGGTGTTATCATAAAATGATCATATGGTTTTTTTTAGTTATAAACCTATTTTATTTTTTCTAATTTTTATATCATGCAATGTAGTGCATCAAAAATACATGCACATGCAAAGTTGGGCTCCTAGGTAGTTTAACTGTGTTTTTCCATAGCCAAATTTGCATAAGGTAAGAAAAATCCAAGTGTGCATATTGATGATGTTATATCTTACACGTGTGAAGGTGTCAAGATAAATTGATCATATTATTGTTTTTATTTTTTATCATAGATGATTTGTGCTAAGTGACAAAAGTTATGGATGCTCAAAGTTAGCCTCTTAGGCAGGTTTTGACATAGTTGGCTCTATGACAAAATATTTTGAGAAATAATTTTAATGGTGTTATATATTACATGCACAAGATTTATAGGATTATTTTGTCACATGGCTATATTATCTTATGTAAAGATATAATCTGGTCTAAATTTGAGATCCTGATTCAAAGTGTAGAAGAAGTTATTAAGGATTAAAAATGGCTACTATAGGATATTGAGAGGGTCCCCATAATCATTTTTGAAAGTGTTAAAGTTCAAGAAAGATCAATGGTGTGTGTTTCTCCAATAATTTAAAAATAAATTATATGAGTATAGTTGCATGATGTTTAATGACTGAGAAAAGGTACAGGATAATGATCCAATGATAAGTAAGCATTCATATAGATTGATCAAATAGTGAGTGTTGATCATTAAGAACTGGTTGATCTACAAAGATTAATGGAGCACATTCAGTCAAAGTTCCCAGATTGCATGATATGGGTTCAACATGGTTGTGGTCTAACATTTATCTTTGGTAAACTATGGGTTAAATTTAGAGAATATTTATGGTGCATATTTGATATGAGTTGAGAGTTCATGATATTTGAGAATTGTGTTCGAAGGTTAATTGTGACCATTGCTATTTAAATATTTGAATTTACTAAGGGAAAAACCAATGTCTAGTTTTTGGGATTTATATTTCTATAAAAGATGAATTTTCTCATGCATTAAAAATTAAATATGTAGAGGAATCCAAGGCACATTTGGAAATATGGATCAGAATATCTAAAAGTTTGTATAGTTAAAGATATTGAGCCTAGAAGTTGATTATGTGTTTGTGCTTATTTTGCAAGTGACCCAAGAAGGATATTCAATCTTGTATTGATGTTGTTTCAATGTCTCACAATGAATTAGCTATTGGAACATGTTTTAGACTCTATGAAGATGCTCTATGTGGTTTTTGGAGGTGTGATCAATCTAACTTGAGTATGAACAATGATTAAGAAGTTGATTGTCTGCACCAAGTTAGTGTTTGAGTTATTTAAGCATATGCAAAGGTGAGCTAAGTTAACTATGATCATTTGAGGATGTCAAAAGG
Organism: Torreya grandis; assembly: GCA_037957365.1. Lineage (NCBI taxonomy): Eukaryota > Viridiplantae > Streptophyta > Pinopsida > Cupressales > Taxaceae > Torreya > Torreya grandis. The sequence goes on along the minus strand of JARHVA010000721.1, from coordinate 3,956,341 downwards.
GATATAAGGAGTAGACCCATGTATTTGAAAGTGGTTTTGTGTTCTTTTTTTTCTTGAGGGAGAGATAAAGGAGTGAATGGGTTCACGTGAGACATATAAGGACTACAAGGGCTTTATTAAAAGTTGTAGTTACTTAAGGGTGACTCATAGATGCTATGGTTGACCTATGAATATTGTACTAAGCCATTTCTTCATTTGAGATATACCTTAAGTGTTAAGGCATGCCTAATGGCTGACTAAGATAGTGATTATCAAGATTGATCTTTAGATAATGAAATTAAATGTGGTGATTTCTAGACTTATATGACTTGGAGAGGTGTGAGCATTGAAGTGAAGAAGTGAAGAAGAGAAGAAGATGAGTGTGCCCAATGGTTGGGTTAAAGAGAATAGTAGATTGAGGATTATGAGTATGAATTATAGGCCATGTTTCTGATGGAATAATAGTGCTCTTGTAGGTTGAGAATGAGTGAAAAGGCCTAGAGTGATCCAAAAGTATGTTTTGGATGTATTAAGAATGAGCAAAGGATTATTGGTGTTTGTGAGAACTTGGTGGATGGTTTGAGATACTAATCAGAGTGTGGATACTGTGTATGACCATTTGGTCATTTTTTTGAATATGTGATAGAGGTTTTATTGTTAAGGATACATTGAGTATGTAGAGTTGAAGAGTGGGGATAGTTGGGATATGTAATGTGTCTTAATTGATCTTTGTGTGTTATTTCAATTATGTAATGTGTTATAATCAATAAGGAGTGTTATGGTGATAGAGTTATTACTGAGAAGTGTAGAGTGGTCTAAAAGGTGGCTTTGGATGCATTAAGTGTGTAAAGTTGAAGAGAGGATATATACTTTATATCTCCATCAGATTGGCAGGAAATCAATGCAAAGGTGGATGCAATCATAGGTGTTGTGGCAACTCATCATTTAATGTGGTTACAACCTCCATGTAATGTAAAACTTGCTAAAAGGTTGGGTTGTTGTTGTAGCTTAGCTAGATAGGTGTGGCAGCACCTTGTGGGATTGTAGTCTCATTAAATAGGGATTATAGTTCCTTGATCATTTGTAGATGGTCTAAATTAGTTCTTGTTTTATAGGACAGTATTCCAATTTTAGGTTCTAGTGTGTTTTATTCCCCAATAGGTTTTCCCACGTATGTCATGTATTATGTTATTAATCTTGGATTTCCTTTCTTATACATTACTATGAATGATGTGTATGCTTCATTAATGTATGTATTTGACTTATTAAGATTTTGGAAGGATTAGAACTAAAGTTCAAATATCTAGGCTCATTAATTCACCCCCCCTCAGTGACTGTACCTCTAAAAATTGGTATCAGATCAGGTCCTTTGGAGGAATCTTAACAACTTGAAGGTGATCCTAAGTAGGTACAAATATGGATAAATAGCTGAATAAATAAAATAAATAGTGGAAGGCTATAATCAAGGCACTTGAATAATAAATATGTAATTTGAAGAAAGATACCAAAGAGGATGAGAATATTATCAATTATCTCAAGGTTTAGCTAGTAGATGTCAAGGAAAGTTTGTGTTCAAAAGAAAAATACATCATGTTTGATAAAGAAGATGACAACAAGGAAGAAGTTGATCTAGAAGATGAGCTCATGGGTACACTAGGTGAACTAAAGAAGCAAAAGAAGAAGAATCATAAGATGAGAAATATGATCAAAGGTCTTGAATCATAAGTTAGCTCTCTTGAGGGAAGTTTGTTAGAGAAAGAATTTAGAATAAAATATGGCATGGCTAAAGAAGCTAAGAGTGATAAAGAGACTATCTAAATTCTTAGAGGTCAGTTGATGGTTATTATTTCAAGTATAAGAGCTAAAGAAGATAAGTACATTCAATTGGAAACCAAGCTAGATTCATTGAAGGATGAGAATGAACAATTTATTATCAAGATAAGAAAGCTTGAATAATATCAAAATAAGCTAGATCAGGTCAAGAGCAATGAAAAAAGGTATGTTAGACAACTAAATGCTCAAAGGTATGCTAGTTTATTTCAAGGTCATTATTATACATGTAATATTTATGGTCATAGAGTTAAGGATTGTAGAATGAAGTCAATAAAGTATGGACATTCATGGAGATATGATAGAAGGAGTTTTGACAAGAGATTGATCATGGTTTAAATCTATGAAAAGGTATGAAATATGTGTCTTTGTTTTAGTTGTCAAAAGAGTAGACATATTGATAGATTCTATCCAAATAGTTTTAATAGGTATTCAAGGTATGTCAAAGGATATATATATCTTAGAAGGTTTTCTAAAGGATAAACTTTGGTATGGAAACCAAATATTATCAATGTTACTCACTTTATTCCAAAGGTTGATAAGGAAGTTTCTCTAGAAGGTTATGTTGTAAATCAGGATAAGCTCAAGGATCAAGTAGGTAAGATGGTTGCAGAAGATGAGAAGGTTCAAACTATGGATTGGATACCTAAGGAAGTAAAGACTAAGAAGACTAAACCTATTGATTCAAAGAGTCTTGATGGACTATTTTCTAAGGTTTAAAAGGATAAAAAATAAAGGACAATCAAGAGTTTCTATTAATAGCATTTATTGACAAATTTGATGAAAGGAATGAAGTCAATGACTCAATTAAAGTCAAGTAAGATTGAAAGTCAGATGAAGATATGGAGATATGAGAGTCTCCTATGTTTTGGGACTTTTAATGTCTCTATATCAAAGGGGTTTCTCTATTTGGGCTTCAAGAAGACACTTGTCAATCAGAGGAAGCTTAGTGGCTGTTAGATATTGTTTGGTGAGAAGGTATGAAAGCAAGGTATGCTTGTGTATTCTTTTTATATATCTATTTGTTGGAGAGAAAAAATTTGTGAAAAATATTAGTGGTAATATCTTGAGAAGGATTTTTCTTGTTGATCATGGTTTGGATGTTCTAGTAGAAAGGTGAGTTTCAAATATCTATCTACATAGTAGTTTGTGGTAGATTCTAGTTGTGTATGCTATGGAAGTTCATAGTGTTCTAAATATGAAGTATCTCTATTTGATCATTGACTGTGATTGGATAGTATTTGAAGGCTTATTGAATATATCATGTTACTAATGAAGCATGAAGTTAGGTGGAGCTTTGTAATAGGTCAGGTCCTAGGATCAGGGGATTGAGTAGTTGAATGTAAGAAAGAAGGTGTGGAGAATTAAGTTTGTGTGCTTAAGATGATAATGCCAATAAAAGAAGGTATTTTTTTAAAGGGGAGAAACAATTTCATGACCCTATTTTAGAGGTTTGTGAAAGAGCTATAATATAAAGTCAAAATGGGTGATTCTAGGTGGCTTAATGAGATTGATGCAAATATTAAGAAGTGTTTGGTTCTTAGAAAGGTATATGCACTTCTTTGGGATGTGCTCCAAGTATTTTGATTTTTAATGGTAAGTTGAAGCCAAATTAAATATTTTTTAGTACTCTCAATTTCCTCAATTTTTGGCTTAAGGGCAAGTAGGCCTAAAATGGGTTATAGGAAGTCATGGCTCTAAAAGGTATGAAGGCTCAAATCTTGGTCTAGAAGTGTGTGATGGAAGAAGTGTGTGATGGGTGTCTCTAGGTGTGCAAGAAGTTTTAGAGGTTTGCATTGAATAGGAGGTTTGTTGACCTTATTCTTTTTGAGATTGTAAGGTTTTAAGATTTGTTATAAATGTGGTTTGCCTTATGAGTTGAGGTCTAAGGATTTTCAATATGTTGAATGGGTTAAATGGGTTGTTAAATAAAGCTTCATAGAGAATTAAATATTTGTGGTTCTCAATATATTTAAGTTTTTATCATGTTAGAGGCCTAATTAGATATTTGTTTTATGAAGGATGTATGCCATAGAGGATGATTCTAGTGATGAAAATTGGTGTGCTTAAGGGGGAATATGAGAGTGCTCTAGTTATGGAGTTTCAAGTCTTAAAGATGTGTCTATTGAAATTATGGGTTTTGCAAGGTTTAGGTAGGGCTACAAGGAGGCTAAATAGGCTTAGTTTGAAGAAGAGTGTGTTTTTACTCAGTCCTTATAAAAGAGAAAGGTATGAGTATTTAAAGGTATATTCTTAGGTTATTTTATTGCATGATTCTTATTTTATATAGTGTAGATATAGAGTTGTTGGTCATAGAAGTATCTTGAGAAAGAAGGTTGGTAAGCTTGCATGGTGGTTCATTATGGTGTGTGGAGATCTAAAGATGCTCAGAAGGTGAAATTGCTCAAATTTATTAGGGGGAGTCCATCTTATATGTTTCTTGATGTATTCAATTATATTTATATGGTTTTTTGTGTTATTTCTTCATTGGTTGTAGTGCTTGATTGATGAGACTGTTGGCATGGAGCAAGAGGAGGTTGTTAAGACAAGAAGAAGTAGGCTCAAAGTAAGGGAGAGTTTTTATCATCTTTATAAGATGGTCCTTTCCTATTTGATAGTATTTTCATGTCCTCAAGATCATTTTGTGCCCACTTTTTCATTGTGTCGAAGGGGGGGAAAGTTCTTGTTGGGGAGAAAGTTCATATTATGGGAGTGCTTGAAGAGAGAAAAGGTGAGTTATATATTTCTATATTAATGGGCATTGACATCAATAACAAAGGGGGAGATTATCAGAGATTTATCATGATGATGTCATATAGGTTCTCTAGTGAGTGGATGAAGAGCCTTGATAATCTATGTGATAATGAAAAAGTGTGTAATGTGTTTGTTTTTGTATGCTTGAAGTATGATTGGTTGATCTTATATTTTGGCATGGCTAGAAAGGATCAAGGTTGAGTATGGTGATTTAAACATGTTAAATGGGTCCTATAATAATTCAATAATACTTTGAATACTTATGTGCATTAGTATAATTCACCTAGTTCATCATTTTTCTCATCTAGACACTTTGGGTCTAGTGGTAGAAAACCTGAGTAGGTAGTTTAATCACATCACCATTTCCATGTGAGAATGAGTCAAGGGGAGATGGGTATATGGTTGTGATCACATTAGTCCCTATTTTTTATGCACTAGATCTCAATTCATGAATCAAAATGGGGTTAAAGCTATGAGGGTACAAAGTTGGCTTCTCAGTCAAAATTTATTGTTTTCCCATACTTAGCCAAATTTGTAATATGGCCAGAAAGAGTTGAGTAAGAATGTTGATGAGTTCAAAATTCACACATGTGGAAGTGTTATGAAAAAATAATCATATGGGTTTGTTTAATTTTGGACCTAGTTTATTTTTGATAATTTTTAGATCATATGATGTAGCATGTCAAAATATATGCACATGCAAAGTTGGGCTTCCAGGGAGTTTAACTATGCTTTTTCATACTTAGCCAAATTTACATAAGGTAAGAAAAAGCCAAGTAATAATTTTGATGATGATATATCTTAAACATGTGAAGGTTTCAATAGAAACTAATCATATGAGTTTGTTTAGTTTTGAGCATAGATGATTTGTGTTAAATTTGAGATCATGCACAAAAGCACAGTAAAAGTTATGGATGCTCAAAGTTGGCCTCTCAGGCAGGTTTTGACATAGTTGGCACTATGATAGAATATTTTGAGAAGTCATTTTAATGGAATTATATCTTGCATGAATAAGAGTTCTAGGATTAGTATGTCATATGGTTGGATTCTCCTATGTAAAGAGATCGTCTGGTCCAAATTTGATATCCTGAGTCAAAGCACAGAAGAACTTCTTAAGGATAAAAAATGGCTACTTAGGCATATTGAAAGGGTCCCCATAGTCATTTTTGAAAGTATTAAATCTCAAGTAAGATAAATGGCATGTGTTGCTCTAATAATTTTGGAATTAGTGATATGAGGATAGGTGAATGATGTTTAAGGATTGAGTAAAGGTACATGATAATTATCTAATGGTAGGAAGGAATTCATACAGATTGATCAAATGGTGAGCATTGATCATTAAAGACTTGGTTGATCCACAAATATCGATGGATCACATTGATTCAAAGTTCCCAAATTTCATGAGATGAGGTCAACATGGTTGTGTTTTAATGTTTATATTTGGTAGACTATGGGTTAAAGTTTGGACAAGAGCTGTGTTGCATATTTGATCTGAGATAAGAGTTCATGAGATTCGAGCATTGTGTTTGAAGGTGAACTATGATCGTTGCCATTTGAATATTTGAATTTGCTAAGGGAAAAACCAGTGTCTAGTTTTTGGTCCATATATTTTGATAGAAGATAAAATGTTCTCATGTAGTAAAAATCAAATATGTATAGGACTCCAAGGTACATCTAGAAATATGGATTAGAATATTTGAAAGTTTGTACAGTCAAAGATATTGAGCCTAGAAGTTGAATATGTGTTTTTGCTTATTCTATAAGTAACCCAAGAAGGATATTCAATCTTGTATTGATGTTGTTTCAATATATCATGATGAATTAGATATTATAACATGTTATAGAATCAATGAAGATGCTCTATGTGGTTTTTAGAGGTGTGATCAATCTATCTTGAGTAGGAACAATGCTTAAGAAGTTGACTATGTGTTCATTCATGGTGATTATGCGTAACAGGTCAGTATTTGAATTATTTAATCATACACATAGGTGATCTAAGTTGAACATGATCATTTGAGGATATTGAATGGGACATAAGGAGTGGACCCATGTATTTTAAAGTGGTCTTGTGTTCTTATTTTGATCAAGGGAGAGATAAAGGAGTGAATGGTTTCACATGAGACTTATAAGGACTACAAGGGACTTATTACAAGGTGTAGTTCCTTAAGGGTAACCTAAATATGTTATGGTTGACTTGTGAAGATTGTATTAAGTAATGTCTTTGTGTGAGAGATGACTTTAGGGATAAGGCATGCCTAATGGCTGACCAAAATAGTGATTATCGAGATTACTCTAAAAATAGTGAAATCAAATATGGTGATTTCTAGACTTGTATGACTTGGAGAGGTGTTAGCATTGAAATGAAGAAGAGAAGAGGTCAACTATTCCCAATGTTTGGGTTGATGAGTAGAGCTGATTGAGGAATGTGAGTATGACTTATAGGTCATGTTGTTGAAGTCAGAATAGTGCTCTTGCAATTTGAGCATGAGCAAAGAGGCCTAGAGTGATCCAAAAGGATGTTTTGGATGTTTTGAGAATGAGAAAAGCATTTATGGTGTCTATGAGATCTTGGTGTCTAGTTTAAGAGACTGATCAAAGTGTGTACATTGTGTATGACCATATGGTCATGTTTTTGAAGCTGTGATAGTGTTGTTGTTATGAAGGATGTATTGAGTGTGTAGAGTTGAAGAGTGGGGATAGTTGGGATATGTAATGTATCATAATTGATCTTTATGTGTTAGTTTAAGTATGTAATGTGATTTGATCAATATGAAGTTTTATGGTGACAAATTTATTTCTCAAAAGTGTGGAGTTGTCCAAAAGGTGGTTTTGGATACATTGAGTGTGTAGAGTTGAACAAAGATAATATACTTTGTATCTCCATTAGATTGGTAGGAAATCAGTGTAAAGGTGGATGTGTTCATAGGTTTTTTTGTGGAACCTTAGCATCTAACATGGTTACAGCCTTCTTGCAAGGTAAAACTTACTAAAAGGTTTAGTTGTTGTTACAGCTCAGTTAGATAGGTGTGGCAGCACCTTATGGGATTTTAGTCTCACTAAATAGGGATTGTAGTTCCTTGATCATTTACATATGGTCTAAATTATTTCTTGTTTTATAGGATAGTAGTAAAATTGTAGGTTCTAGTGGGTTTTATTACCCAAGAGGGTTTCCCATATATGTCATGTGTTATGTGTTTGATCTTGGATTGTCTTTCTTGTACATTATTATATATGATGTGTATGCCTCATGAATGTATGTATTTGACTGATTAAGAGTTTATAAGGATTGGAACTAAATTTGAAATAGCTAAGCTCACTAAATTACCCCTAGTGATTGTACCTCTAACACACATTGTTGCAATGGAATTTGAGAACACAATTGATAAGGTGATATCTTCATGGTTGCTCCCCAACAAGACTATCACTTTTAAAAGAAATAAACCAAAGGGGATAGTTCTATATATAAATTCAAGATGTGAATATGCATTGGTATGGTGTTATTGAATAGGCTCTATGGTATGACAATCATTCACTTTGTTAATTTAGATTGGGTGACATTGCTACACATATTGTTGACCCATGATGCTACATTTACATTAAGAGAAATAATTATTTTCTAGTTGAGGGAACAAGTAATCCATAAGGATAAGTGTCCCATACATGTGGGCCATTTTTATATGATGTCCTCTTTATTAGATGATGTCATAGGAACCTTCTATAAAGTTCTCAATGAACTATGGAGTCCAGCCATTGATTGCATTAAGAATAGGATTTGTGACCACTTTTAATTAATGCATGTTTATGCCTATACAAAAAAATGGTAAGTATTGTGGAGGATGTATATCCTTAGGTTTGAAAAGCCATTCATTATTCACCTATGCCCAAAATTGGATAAAACATTGTAAAGTCACTTATCACTAGAGGATATTATTTCTTGTATCTAAAATCCACTATTATAATGATCTAGGGAAATAAGGTTGACCCTCTGTGTCTCCCAAAGTACATTCTATAAAATGTGGTAGAGTAAGAAATTGATTTTTAACTATAGTGGAGTGTTGAAGAAGACCTATCTAGATAGAAAAAAAAGTTCATATTTTGGGCACCATGTAGTCATTAGGATAATGTTGTACACCATGAAGAAACATTCTAGAGAAGTGGGTGGTAAGAGGAAGAGATATCACTTCCCCACACTTCCACATAGGGACTGGGATCCCCATGGATTTATCAAAAAGAATATACAAGGATTTAATATCCCCTACAGCCAATAGACTTATTCATATGACTTTTTATTTTTAAATGCAAAAGATGATGATGAAGTGTTGAAAGGGATAGGATTGTGGGATTGAAAGAAGATCATTTTAGGATGATCCAAGATGACCCTTCAGTAAATGTGAGGGAATTAGATAGCAAGAAATCCATTTATAAAGGATGGAAACATTTATATTTTTGGAGAGGACAATTTATGGATCAATCAAATGACCAGGTAAGTTCTTCATCTTAAAGAGTACCTCTAAAGTTGAAGCTAAAATTAGTGAATAAAGAACCTGGGGTAGCTGAACCTAACCTAAAGGGAGCATAGTTAGTAAATCCCATTAGTTTGGACTCTGATGAGGAGGAGCAAGCACAAAAAAATCCAACTTCAACATAATTAAAGTAACCACTACTATTCCCTAGGCCCAGATTACCACATCTATAAGGGTAGTAACAAATGAGGTAGTTGTGTCAATCTAGAAAGGCTCTCCCACATAGATAAATAACCCTCTTTTTATACTATGAATCTTAGGACTCCCATAATTATTCCCATAATCAAATTATCTCAAGGCTTACCTACTACACCTCAACACTCAAAAGTGGCAAAGGGAGAGCCTATTAAAATTGAAGATGTTGGAGATGAAGAGGAATCTGATGAAGACTTAGAGATAAAAATAGATAATGCCTTGAGCCTTAAAGTAGACAAAGATAAATAACCAACTATAAAAAATCTCCCAAGTACCCAATCTATTCATACTACTCCTTTGTCTACAATTTCAATATTTGATAGTGTTTTTATTCCTTCTTTGTTAAGGACCCCAAAGGTGGAAGTACCTACTTCCACCTCTATTGACCCATTTTATATAGCCACATTTATTCAATTCCCCCTCTCACCCCAAAGGTTGAGAAGGATGTTACAACTACCACTAATCCATCCATCACCTCCATCCCATCTACTTCCACCATGGCTACCTCTTATATCCCTTATGGTGCTACCACCATTAGAGTAATGAAAAAGAAGGCATCTAGAAAGGTGTAGATAGCCATGGCCACCCCATAGTTTCACATTCAATTCACTCAAATAACCCTTCTGATGCCATTCACCACCTCTACAAAATAAACCATTATGGAAAGTACCAACAGAGGTAGGAGGCCCAAGCCGAAAATAGTCGAAATCCATCCACTCCCTTAGTTTGGAGGAGTGGATTGGTCTAAGATCATTTGGCCTTCCTTACCTAACGTCCTTGTCAAAGCATAGAAGAAACAACCAATAGTTGAAGAAGTTGAGGAAGAGGTTGTATTCATAACCTCAAAATAAGTAGATGTATCAAAATTGGACATTCCTCTCTGAGCTATGGATTTGAGAAGAAAGGACTCCTAATTGCCTAGCTTTGAGATTACTGAGCTCCCATCCATTACCACTCTATTTGAAAAACTATATGAAAGCATACATAGGATGAATAAGAGTAATTTGGAGGATGAAAAAGGTAGAGAATTGATTTTTTAGGTGAGACAAGAGGTCTTCTCCCTCACCAAAATAGGTAGCCAAGATAGTTCCCTTATGTTGAGAATTTTATAGACTTAGCTGAAGTAAACAAAGAGGCCATGGTGGCCATTCATGAGGGAAAAAAATTAGTGAGGAAAAAACTTGAGGTTGAGGTAGAGAAGTTGAGGGAACAAGTAAAAACTATACATATTCAAGCAGGCATCGAGGTAGAGGTTCAATAAATAGCCTCTAGATGTTACAATTTCATAGATGCATTAGATTTCATGAGGGTTGAATTAGCCCCTCCTATCAATAAAACTAATGAGTTATTAATTTCTTTGAATAATAATGGAAATAATTTGAAAATGTTAGTTTCATATACAAGAAATAAGTCTTACATCCATCTATACCTTATGACACCACTTGAGGCATCTAATGCCCTTAACTTGGCTGTCATATAAATGGAGGAAGCTCAAGAATGGTTACAAGTAGTTGGGACTCTAATCCCCAGATATCAAGCATATGAGGCCCAAATTATCCAAATTTTGAATGATTTGAATTTATCTAAGGTGAAGGACCCTATAGGAAAATTGATTAGGAATATCAATTTTAATCATCTCATATAAGAGGAAATGAATAACTTCAAACAGAGCCTACAAAGCCTAACATTAGATGAGATGATTAAAATTGATACACTACAAATATAACTCATTGCATAGTTTTACACTATACTATTAACTCATTAAAAAACTATGTATGTGTACTATTAAAAGATAAAGGCCTACAAATATATATACTATTAAAATGTTAGTCTTTACAGGCTCTATTTGAAGTTATTCATTTGCATGGATTTTTTTTTTTGCTAGCCTACAAATATAGTTTTTTTAATAGTATATATATATATATATATGTTTGTGTGTGTGTGTGTATAAAATATAAAGTTATACAAATATAGTTTTTTATCTTTTATACACATATACACATTACATAGTTTTGTAAAGGCTAACTTATGACTAATTGACAATTATAAGTAAACTCTTATATGGTTTTGAATACAATTATAACTCATTTTATAACTATCACATGTAAATGACTTTGCATGAACTTAGAGGATGAGGTGACCCCTTGCCTAAGCCTATTTAAACAATTGTAATCCATAGACATCAAAGAGTCAGAGTATTTTGAATATACAAGAGCAAATTAATTTTTATTGTCTACTCATATGTTTGCATATTTTATTTCCACCATTTGTGTAATTTGATTAGATTTCTTTGGTTGTGTGATTCAATAACTCTTAATGTGCAAAATATAGAAAGTGTTCTTAATTATCTTGACTAATATATCAATCTTATATGCATAACATCTATTCAATGATTGGTAAAATACATTGGTTATAATAGTTGTTAATTGATTCATAATTTTGGGTGTGTATGAGTGATTTTTTTGATATAGTTTTATATGTGTGTGCAATAGCTACCTCAAATACCCCACCGATCCTAAGCCATAATTAATAAAAATAAGGGTATTAATGCTTCTTGTGAATAAGGAATATTTAGAGGAGAGATTAGTATTATGTTAGTCTCATAAAACAAATAAAATAAGCACACTAAATACTAACACCTATATCCTAGACACTAGGGATATCTTAGGTAACAAAAACTAAATGAAATCATGACAAGAACATAAAAGACATAACTCTTTTACCTTCCTTGGGAGCTCCAAATGGATTTTTTGAATGGCATGCTAGGTTTATGCATCAAGAAGTCTTTGAAAATGGAGTTTTCTTGGCTCCTTCTCTCCTTGGCACTTTTTCTTAGTTGTTGTTTCTTGGCTTAATATTTTGGCATGGTAACATTAGTTGTATGAGGCTTATGGAGGAAATCCTGCATAAAAACTCTACAATATCCATGCTTAGAAATGAACGGGTATGGACTTGTATTTATAGCCTTAGGAATTAACTATCATCCAAATTGAGTTAATGTTGAGTTGAGACTAACTCCATTTGAGTTAAAAGTTGTCATGTAATTATGACTTTCAGTTACTAGTCATAGTTCTCAAATTAGAAGATTGAGTTGAAACTAACTCCTAGTTGAATTAAAAGTTGTCATTCAATTATGACTTTAAGTTACTCAAATTAGAAGGTTGAGTTGAAACTAACTCCTAGTTGAATTAAAAGTTGTCATTCAATTATGACTTTAAGTTACTACACATAGACATTTTGGGATATTTTGATAACTTATAAAGATAATGATGAAAGGCTAGGATATTTTGATTTTTGGAATTTCTTTTTTAGATATTCATTAATTTCAAATGGATAATTCAACTAGGAATTTAATCTTAATTCATTTATTTTTATTATCCTTTTATCTCTTTCAAAATTTAATTAAGTGTTAAAATACCCAACTTAATAGGTTTATAGGCCAAATTGATAGTTTTTATGTCGTAGTATGATTGGGGGTGAATTTGGGAGAGGTTAGTGTTGCATATGGGATAGCACCCTAAAAAGGGATGCCTCAACATGATTATGAGTTTTGATGGATGATGCACAGCCAAATTTGGGACATTTAGTGATTATTAGGCTTAATTTGAAATGTTTGGTAGTAATCACTATGAATTTTGATTAAAGGCTAGTTTTGGTCAATTTTAGGTGTCTATAATTTGCCCTTGTTTAGGAAGGTATTGTAAGCTATAGGCACAGTAACATCTTATCAAATACTGAAAAGGTCTTGTACGCCTAAAAAATTAATAGTAATAGATGAGCTATGGATTCCCCCTCAAGGAAGTGATCAGCAAAGAGGTTCAATGATTGATCCCTCAAAAAGAGGAAATGATGGGACCAAAAAGATAAAATGGGGTGGAAAAGACTGATTTTCCCATAGGTGGTTATAATTAATGGCATATGGAGTTACCCCAGTTGGGTAGACAAATAGCATGATTTACCCACATGTAATTATGATTATCAGCATAGGTGGGTCAAAGAGGGTAATGGTTTGCCCAAAGGTAGTTAAAATCATTAAAAGGGAAAAACAATGATTTTCCCATAGGCAATTTCAAATATTGGCAAGATGAAAACATGCCCTAGTTGGGTGGATAGACATAATGGTTTGCCTAAAGGTAGTTATAAGCATTGTCACAATGAAAATGTGATCCAATTAGGTAGAATAAATATAATGATTTTCCCATAGATGGTTATAATCATTAACCTTTAGAATGATCCAAACATAATGATTTGCCGAGAGGAAGTTATAATTATTGGATTAGTGGGTGGAATGATACATAATGATTTACCCAAAGACAATTATAATCACTAACTGAATCATGAGAGTATGATGGCAAAGTGGATAATGGGGCTTACATACTAAATCAGTACTCATAGAGTAAAAGTAAGCTAGTACAAAGAAGAAAGATCAATTTGGGCAACCTGCTAGTATGGAGATGCACGTCTTAACTAGAAAGGATTAAAATTATTTCATGATTTAATTACTTTGTATGTGGGAATGATTGGGTTAGATCAATAATTTTTTAGGCATAAAGGAGAAGTATCATAGCTATATTGCTTGTAAGATTTCTTGAGCTGATTTTTTCTATAGCACATGTCAATAAGCATCATGGTATAAAACACCATGAGGACTTACCCTAAATATACATAAGGACTAACACATGATCCAATAAACATGTGAAAATAATTCACTAATGATAAAAACTATGATGAAAATGTTGACATAGGAATATGGATGGATTCAATAAGAATGCTCAAGGAATCACCCAATAAATGCACATAGACTAAATCAAGGCACAACAAAAAGCAAACAAATAGGCAAACACACAAACAAATAGGAAGATAAAAACATAAAGAAATAAATAATGAATAAAACAAATAACACAACATGAAATAAACATAAATAAATGGTTAATCATAATGTTAGCACAAACAAAGAACAAACAAGATGACAAACATTACCCCTAAACTATAGGAGATAATGAAACAAAAAAGGAATTGGTGGGAATAGAATAAAAGAAAGGGGTAGTTGAGATGACTCCAGATGCACTAGGAAAGTGGACACTACCTACATAGTTTCATGGATGGAGGGTTCAAAAAAAACTTTAAGCCAAATGTAGTTCTCCTAAGATATGGGAGAGAAGAAAATGATGAGAAATAAAACATGATTATGTTGTATAGGAATGATGGGAATGGGATCACAAAATGGTGAGAGCATGGGAAGTGGGGACAATAAGGATAGGGAAACTAAATGACAAGCAATTTTTTATGATATAGCTAGGGATCCCAAAATACTTAAGGTAAAGAAGTAGTCTATTTGATTTATAGGGTTTTATAAATCATTTGAAAATGTTTTTGGATTTTATATGTATTTTTCAAATGTTTTTGGAATATTTTGAGTATCTCAACTTGATCGACAATGATGAGAACAAAATAGTCCACTCATAAAATGGTGAGAGTGTTAAAACTTAAATTTTCTTATAAAATGGTGAGAGCATGGTAAAGGGGTGACTAATTTGACCTCAATGTGAATTGATCACTACCTACATAGTCCTAGGATGGGACCTCAAGTCACTATATTTTTTCTTTACAGTGAAGGAATTCGACTAGGTAGCAACAAGTGCTCAAAATAAAAATAGGCAAAGTTGGTAAATGGCTTGTATGGCATATGAATGGCAAGGTGTTACTTCAAGGCATGATAAAAATGTTTTTTCCAAATTTTCCCATAGGTATTTATATTGATGAAATAATGGCAATACTCTTATTTTCCCAAAGTCGGTTATAATTAGTAGCAATTGAATAGAATGAAACAAGGAATGAAGGATGTAATTACCAAACCACTATCTTACTATTCCAAAATATAGCTTATGTCTATAATATTAAATCAACTACTGAATATGGATCGGATTTCCCTCATTAAAGGTGCTTAAAGAACCAATGAAATAGAACCAAGGTTAAAGGGTTGGGTAGGGAGGGTAAAAACAACTTTATTCGATAGGAAAGGTAGGTAGAATAGTATATGTATATATAAGGTCATAATATGGTATAATGTAAATGGGCCTCATAGACAATATTTCAAGTCTCTCAAGTAAAGTAACACTTGAGGTGTTTGATGTTCATTGGCTCATCAAGTTTATCTCTATTTTGAGTAGCGATCTTATATGCTCCAGAGCCATAATTTGTAAAAATGATATAGGGGCCCATCGAATTAGGTTTGAACTTGCCCTTCTTATTCATATCAGTCATGGTGTTCTTTTTATTTTCTTTGAGATTAAGATCACCAATGTTTAAATCTAAATGTTTAGCCTACCAATTATAGTGTCCATGGAGTCTATTTTGATATGCTTGAAGGCTGTTAATAGCAGCTATGCATTTCTCACCAAGCAATTATAACTCTTGTAGGAAATTAAATTTGTAGTCTTCATCATCTATGACATGTTTCAATGAGATGTTTAGAAAAGGTAGTTTGACCTCAATAAAGATAATGGCCTCAATGCCATAAACTAAGGAATATGGAATGGCTTGTGTTGGGATGTGATAATTAGTGCGGTATGCCCAGAGGGTGTGGAAGATTTGTAGGTGTCAATTATGGCCTGCATCATTGATAATATTTTTTAGGATATTGATAATGGTTTTATTTGATGATTTGTCTTGGTCATTACCTTGAGGGTAATATTTGATATAAAAATGTTGAATAATGTTGTACTTATCACATAGCATTTTGGCATCCTTTTTCTTAAATGATCAACCATTATCAGATATATTATCAGAGGGGATACCATAGTAGTAGATGAGATGGTTAAAGATGAACTTGGAAATTTGTTTTTGAGTCACATAACTAAATAGTATAGCTTCAACCCACTTATTGAAATATTCAAGGGTAGTCAAGATGTGTTTATGGCCATTAGATGAGGTAGGGTTAATATTCCCAATGAGATCGAGACCCCACGTAACAAATGTCCATTGTGTAAGCATTGGTTTCAAAGTCTTGGTTGGGTCATAAATTAGATTATCATGCCTTTGACATATGTTGCATCTTTTGACGTATGTAGTTTTATCTACATTCATAGTTGGCCAATAATACATAATATGTAAGAGCTTTTTGGATAAAATGGCCCAACTTGTGTGGGCTCCATATACTCCTTCATGAACTTCACATAATGAAAATGTTGATTTTATAAAATTTAAATAATGAATCAGAGTTCCATCAAAGCTGAAATGATAAAGGATTAGACCAAGTAAGATATAACATGTGACTTGGTGGGTAAAGGCCTTTTGTTATTTGCATGATAGGTCTAGTGGCATTATATGATCATGTAGGTAGGTAAAGAGGTTTTAATACCATATAGAACTAGGACCAAAAAATCACAAATCATTACGATAGTTAAAGGTTCATGAGCAGGTGCTAAAATATTTTCAATAAGGAATTGATATTATTTTGCCTTGGCAGTGTGGCTGATCAAAGAGCTAATGGTGGTCATGACATCTAATATTTTGTTATTATCCCATGGTACATGTTCAAATTATATGCTATAAATCTATTGTTTGAGAGTATCAACCATGGCCTTATATGGTAACACCTTATCATCTTTGGTCTAAAAGAGGTTTTTAACCTAATTGATGATTAACTGAGAATCACCATAAACCTTGAGATGATGAATATTCCATTTTACTACCTGAAAAAGCCCTTAAATGAGTAATTCATATTCAACCATGTTGTTATTACAAGGAAAGATGATACAAAATGATTTAGAGATAAGATCCCCCTATGATGTAACAAATAATAGGCCTACCATTGATCTATGTGAGGTGATTGATCCATCAAAATATAGCTTTCAGGGCTACTCCTCAAGAGGTGTTTTAATGATGGCCATGATGGACTCTTGGGAATTGAAAAGTCAATGGTTTGATATCTACCAGGGGTGATTTAGTAAGTTGATCTGTAAATCCCTATCTATTTATATACTTTTGGTTAATGTACTATATTTCAAACTCACTTAAAAGCATGATCTATTTAGGCATGCATATTTATAAATCTATCTTGGATAGTAGATACTTAAGCAAATCTACTTTAAAAATAGCCATGGTCTTGTTGTTAAGTATGTAGTATCATAGTTTTTGGGCTATAAAGACCATAGTTAAATAAGATTTTTTAATAAGCATATTGTTGTGTTCATATGCAGCCAGTGTATGGCTTAGATAGTACATGATATGCTCTTTTCCATTATCATCATGCTGAACTAGAAGTGCCCTCAGGGCCTTGTCTATGGCTAATAGGTATAGTAGGAATGGATTTCCTAACATAGGTGGTAATAAATAGGTGATCAATAAGATAGTCCTTCAAGTGCTAAAAATATTTCTAGCATTTTTCATCCCAATGAAATGTAACATCCTTCTTCAACAAGTGTGTAAATGGATGGCAATTATTGGCCAACTATGATATGAAGCATTTGATAGATTAGATATTTCCCTACAAATTTCATAGCTACTTCAAATTATAAGGTGGTGATATCTCATTAATGGCATGTACTTTTTTAGTATCAACTTCAATGCCTCAGTGAGAGACAATAAAGCCTATCAATTTATCAAAAGTGAGACCAAAAATTCAATTCTTAGCATTGAGTCTAACCTTGTATTCATGAAGCCTCTCAAATATTTGTTGTAGGTGTAGACACCTAAAAAGTGTCTAACCCTTGGTCTTTCTCTCTCCCCTTGGTCCCTTGTCACTTCGACTATCCCTAACCTACCTAGGTCTTATTAATTGAAAATAAACATCTATTTTTAATTAAATAAGGCCCCTTTTCCTTCTCCTTGCCACCTCGCCACCCTAGGATACCCTCCTTGGATCCCCTTCATTCCCCACATGGCCATTTAATGCCTTAGACTCCCATTCCAATCTCTTCAGTCGCCCATTTAACCTCCGTCGACCGTTTCATCCTCGGATTCATTTGACTCGGCCGTTGGGAAACGGATGAAAGGCTATTTTTAGCCTTTTTCCAGCCTTTCAGCCGCCGACGTCGGTCAGCCTTCGGCCGACGTCGGCGATATTGCCGGCGTCGGCACCCTTCATAACGGTTTTCTTCACCGTTACCTCGTCTCTGGTCATCTCTTGGCTTATCTTCGCTTCTCTGCATTTCTCTCTGGCATCCTGACTCTTGAACCTTCGTATCAGACCCTTGTATCAGTCCTTTCACTTGACCTCTCTGCCAATCAATCTAACTCTCTCCCTCAGGTACACAGCAAGCTTCTACAGGTGAACAACAGGGATTCTTCATCAGCAACAGGTCTTCACATCCAGCAACACCAGCAACAAGATCAACACCTTCTTCAGCAGGGCACAGGTATGTTGTACTCTGTTTGTTTTTATGCTTTCTAGTCATTTCTAAACTAGATTCAGCTCTTCTACCCCCCAGACTATTAATCAAACCAGGCAGACCCAGATTCCTATCTCCTTGATTGTCCTCCTCTACCCTTCTGCCCATTTGACTCTTTTGCACCTCTGCCTAAGACCTTCCACAGACCCGTCCATCAGACTCAGACCCATCCACTAACCCATCCACAGACCAGACTCTGTCCAGACTCGACCGGAACCTGCCCTGACCCGTCTAGAGGCCATTGCCCTGACCGACGCTGGTCATTACCCCGACCGACGTCGGCAGACCCGATAACCGACGCCGGTAGGACCACCGACGCCGACGACTGCAACCAGTTTGACAGCTCCTTCCAGGTAAGCCTTTGCTTCCTTTTCTCTTTCAGTTTGCTATCATTTTAGTCTATTTTAGCATTTTGTCTTTTTATCAGTCATTTATCTCTTATCAAAACAGTGGGTTGACCTCCCTTAAGGAAGTTCTCATACTTCTGGGAACAAGCTTTTGCCTGGCAACCCACCATCTATCCATCTAACGCCTTTTTGTCCAAGTCTTCTTTCTTTGCAGGTGTCATTCCTCCACAGCCAAAGAGGGGTGCTCACAAGCGTCTAGATTTACGGTGCGCAATCTTTATCCAGGTACTTCCCATGCCTTGTCCATTATCTCTTTAGTTTCTTCTCTCTTTATGATCTAAAAAGCAAATTTTGAATAGAAACATCTCTGGCACGCCCGGTGGGACCCTAGGTTCCTCCTGGGTTCCTTTTCTTTTTCATTCATTTAGGAGCATTAGGTTCTTACCTTTTCTCCTCCTTCTTTTCTTCTCAATGACACTATAAGCAGGACTAAAATGAATCTTTCTTCCTTGCATTCTAGACTAGTCTAAACATCATACTCTCAACCTTTTCTCAAACTTGTCTTCATAACAAACATCACATTTCGACTTGGGCATTAAAACATATTGCACTTTCATTTCTGCTTGTGCTTGCATTAGTCCACATCTAGTAACTTAATCCGCATATTGAATAAATCGTAGACACTTGATGTTACACTACCTGACCACATGCACTAAAACACACATAAAACTTACCTGAGACAAGGCCCGACTGGGATTTCATCCCCCAGCGGATACCTTACCTGTCCCGGTGACCCTACTTGGATTTCATCACCAAGGGGGAAGCCCACTCCGTTCTCTAGCGGAGGATAAACTCTAGGCGAGGTATATCTTGGCTAAGCGAGACCAGCTAACCACTGGAATCGTGAAGTGAGGGGAGCTTGCTCCTTAGCACCAGGCCACGTACCAGACCCTAACACAGATCTTTGAGCACCTTAACAAGACCCGAAACCATCTTTAGACCGCCTTCTTCTAGGACCCATTTTTTTAGCCAATCTCCCTAAACATTCATCTAAGGCATAAGCCACAATTTCTAAGGTTAATTCTAGGATTTATCGCTTAGGCTTGTCTGTCTCTCTCTGTTTTCCTCTTCTCATCTGTTTGTTTGAGTGAGTGAGGATGCTTTCTTCTTTGTTTTTCCAAGAATCTTCAAACCTTTTGGTTCTCTGGAAAACACAGTCACCGACATCGGTTCTACCACCGACATCGGCTTTCCCCTGTCACCGGCATCGGTTCTTCCATCGACATCGGCTTCCTCTATTACCGGCATCAGTTATCCGACTGACGTCGGCCACATTTCTTACCGACATCGGTTTTTAAACCGACGTCGGTCTCTGTCACTGTCCTTTTCTTTCAAAACCAGCAGCCTAAAACCTATCCCTTCTCTGTCAAAAACCACATTATGGTTTTCTGAGACTGCAAAACACAGTTTCTGGAACCAGGACTCTCTTCTTAACCACTTTAGCTAACAACCGCTTCCGTCTATCCCGTCCCTAACAAGTCCTATCATGGATTTCCACTCGGAGACTGAAAGAACTCCTACAGGACCGACCCCGACCCTGACCCTGACTCAAATTCCCATCATCCCTGAAGGGGACCAAGATTTTGCGAGATTCTTGGACCTCAATACCGCAGCCCTTCAAAACTATCTCACGAGAAACCCAACGCGAGACCTTTCGGGTGACATGGCGATGACATCCACACTATTCGCCACCCAACCCTTTATGACTCAACCTTTCGCCTCAACTATTAACCCAACCATGGCCAATACGCAAAGTTTGGCCTCCCCGTCTATTTTTAGACCGACCTCCATCGGGGTGTCATTCCCCCCTCAACCACCTACAATTCAACCAAGTTCTACATCATATCAAACTTGATTGTCTCGACCCCTCATACTCTTGCGCCCACAAATGTAGGGGTGCCAACCTATCTTTCTACCAGTGCCACCATTCAACCACCTTTGGCGGTGCCCAGTCAACCTATACCTTCGACCTTCATAATGCAACCACCTCTAGCCTCCACTTCCGCCCCTGCGACTAGTCATCCGTACATTGTACAACTGACTACGTCGCACGCCTCCTCTAGCCTCTTCCAAGCACCTTACAACCTAGGGGGCACTCAACCCGCCAATCCGTCAGCAGATCTTATCAAGATGCTGATGGATAAAATGTCCAGTCTTGAGACCTCTATTTCCGGTTCAAGCAATACTTTGTCATATGACCAAATTTGCAACGAGCCCATCCATCCTTCTGTCCCTATTCGACCATACCCTAACCATTGGGAGCTTCCTAAATTCACTCACTTTCAGAGTAAGGAAGACCCACAACAACATCTACGGGCATTTAGACATGCCTGTTATCTTATTTCCCATGACGATGCGTTACTTTTACGCACGTTTCCTATGTCCCTTTTTGGCCCAGCCCTTGACTGGTATAGTTCTCTTGCCAGACACTCTATCTTTTCATTCATCCAACTCGCCCAACTATTTCTTGACCATTTATCAATCAACATCACCAAACAAGTCTCAATCACAGACCTTTACTCCATCAGGCAATTTGACGACGAATCTGTAGTCGATTTTGTCGCTCATTGGAGAGGTCTGATCAACTAGCTCTCCTTCTCTTTGCCTCAACCTGAGCTCATCGAGCTCTTCTCTCGAGCATGTGCCAGACACATCTCTTCTACCTTGCGGATTCAGACATTCTGCACTTTTGATGAAACTTTCATCATGGCACAAAAGCTCGAACTCTGTGCCCTTGAAGAAGATAAGGTCAAATTGCGTCATACCAACGCTAAAACCAATGGCCATTCTTCTTCCAGACCTTCTTCTTCTGCCAATTCCGAATCTAAAGGAGTGGCCAACACTGTGGTCGTTAGATCACCATCCTCGACGTCAACTAATTACTCCCAACCTTCAACATCTCCAAGCATCACCAAACAATTCCAACAATGGTACATTCAGCATTCTTACACTCCGCTTGGAGAACCATACGCTTCCGTTTTGGAAAAACTACTCAAGCAGGGGGTCCTCAATCTCCCTCCAATCCGACCACCTCAATTTTACCCTTCAAAAGCCGTCCCTACATGGTATAGGGAGGCCGACTTCTGTCCCTTTCATCACGTCCAAGGCCATGACATCGACAACTGCCGAACCTTCAAAAACATCATCCAAGACATGATCGACAAGGGGGATCTTATTTTAGATAACCCGAACACCCCTCCTAACCAACATATCGACATCTTCAAACAACCATTTCCGAATCATCTGCCTACTCAGAACAACGTCCAGACTTCGACCAATGACCCTCAAGACCATGACATTCACACGATTAGCACCATCTTGCCTCTTGTCCTTGACCAACCTCTTCCATTAAAGGATGAGGAACCTTCTTCTCCTACTAGTCCTCCATCTACCTCTCTTGTATTGGAGGACGCTTTGACCACATCAACGCCATCAAGCCCACCCCCATCTGAAGACCCTACCTTGCCTACTCCTCAACTACAAGTAGAAGGCATGATCATCCATACCCTCTGCCCACTTGAGGAGCCACCCTCTCTTATTTCTTCTCCACCAAGAGAAGAACCAGTCTCTCCACCCGTTTCAACTGAGGAAGACCCAGTCACGGTTTCCTCCTGCCCTTTGCGTGAGATTCCTACATCTCACTCACCTCTGTCCACATCCAAACCCAAACCCATATCTAACCTCGCCTCGCACAATGGTGGCCCTCGACCCAAACCAACGAAGACCACTAGACCACATCGGAGGATTCCTCCCCTACCTTCATCATTGCCCTCTATCTTGGGCCCGCATCCGTCCACTTTAATAGGAGTGCTTTCCACTACCATCTTTCACAGAGGCAATTTGCCTCCATTATTCTTTCAACCCATCAGACATACATCTCCTCCAAACCTTCGACCTATGCCTCCTTCACCTCCCAAACCAACGTCACCAACCCCCACTGCAATAAAACATCTCGACCCGTTAGCAGGTTCATATGCCTTGCTCTTACGGCAATTATTGCAGTCCTCTCGCATCGACCTCCCACCTCTTAGACCATATCAATCTCTCAGACCTAAACCACCTTGGTTCGACCATACTTGCATTTGTGCGTATCATCGCACGCCTGGGCACGACACGGAGCATTGTCATGCCCTCAAGGTCGCCATTCGCCAACGTCTAGGGAATGACACCCTTCTTTTCGACCACATCATCAGCAAACCTTCAACACCACCCCACTCATCAACTCTCAGATCAAGGCCATCTTGGTTTGACAACTCTACATTCTGCCATTATCATCACACTCCAGGACATGACACTGAGCGTTGTTGCGCTCTTAAAGCTGTCATTCGTCAGCAACCCACAAGGAAAAAGGACACCCTTCTCGCCAAGGATCCTCTTGACCACCTCTTCAACAAAACATCAACCCCGACCCATACCTCATCACCTAAATCGGGATCTCCACGCTGGAATATGGTCCCTTTGCCGCCTTTGACCCCCTTATTCGACATTAACACCGTCCATCTGACCACTAAACCTCAACCGACCTTAACCAATCTTTCAAACATTCTCCCTACCCGCTGGGGGAACTCATCCTTCATCCAAACCTCGACCAACTCTTCAACCCAGTCTCCACCACATATCAATCACTCATTTAATCTTAAATCTCGACCAAGTGTCCGTCGACCCAACCCCCGACCAATTATTCGACTAGTCTCAACCCAACTTCAACCAAATATCAATCAACCAGACCTCTCGACCAAACATTCAACTTTTTTCAACCAACCAACGACAATGTCAACCAACTTCACATCCATCAATCAACACCTGACCAATCTGAAAAGAGGAAAATTGGGGCAAGTTTGCTCCTAATTGACTTGGACCTTATCATAACACACAAGCATGGCCCAGGGTCTTGTTAGACCTTAAACCCCTTCTTATGTCTTGCATCTTCGACCATTCTTCTGCTAGTCGAGTACTCGTCTACTTGACACGTAACTTGAGCTCGTCCCTTGAGCAATCCTCGTCCTCTTAATCCTCAACCCTATTCCCCTTTAACAAGTCCTCTACGACCCTTTTATGATGCATGGATGCTTTGTCCTAATAAAAGGGGCGTCCTTGAACTTCTACAGTCTTGTCCGTGACTCTAATTCCTATCAATAAATACAAATCAAGATGTCAAAACATATCCATGGTCACAAAATCAAGTCAAATCAAAAAGACAGACTGATCCCTCGAAGGACAGCTGTTCTATCATTGATGTATTACTAGACTGATCCCTTGAAGGACAGCTAGGCCAACTTATCAAACCACATTATCAAGCAAAAATATAGACCACTCCCTTGAAGGATTGCTATGACTAAATCTGGCAACAAACAGCACTTTTCTTAGAAGCTTCCCGCATCGATCAGCTTCACAAACTGACCACTACATCAAAAGACATCTCTATGTAGGCTTCCCGCATCGATCAGCCTGCACCAAAAAAAAAAAAAAAATGAGTCACGGACTTGGCTTGTAGCTATCTCAGGGTCTCCTATAAAAAGGGGCAAGGTTATTCCTGCTCTTAAACTGGGTTACCCTATCCTCCTCCTATCACCTGCTCAAGGGACTTCGAGCTCACTTTAATGTCAAAGTGATTCGATTACCGTTCTAACTCAACACTGGTCAACGACGTAATGCATGAACGGGGCTTTGGTTCTAATAACCCCTATCTATGCTTCCTTTTTAGTCCTTGTCAATGAAAGAGCGGTTTGCCTTTCACCTTTTCTCTACACTTTAACCACATCAATTATCGACTTATCCCAAACCCAGCCATTTTCATCATTTTCAGCTGACACCAACCTCGACATTTCACATAGTTTCTATGGATACCAATACACATGGAAACTACCGACCAGACTCAATTTATGTTAAGCATAAACCAATACTTGCTGAAGCATAAATAGACCTCCATTCATTTTTAGCATACATCCATCGCGACTATGGAAACTTGCTAGGGATGAAAGACTCTCGACCAATTCTATAGAATACACCATCTGTAGCATCATTTTATCATCATCTTCCCCTCGTCATTTTGACACATGACCAAACTCATCATCGACCATTTTGACCCTCGCAGTCCGAACTACATTGGTCTGAGGCCCTATGACCAGGGCTATGTAGGCAGCACTCAGATCACATGACATTTTCTGAGGTTAGCTCGGCCACATCCTTTCGACCAACTCCATCAACTTTGACCAAGACCAATCATTTTCTTTCTTTGACCCTTCCTCCCTTTTAGGGAGAACTACATTGGCCTGAGGCCCTTCACACAAGGGCTATGTAGGCAGCACTCAGATCACATGACATTTTCTGAGGTTAGCTCGGCCACATCCTTTCGTCCATCCATCCTCTTGACCAATGACCATTGGAGATCATGCGTACCTCCTTCGACCCTCGACTACTTCCAAGACAGCATGTTGCCTTGGTTGTTTTTGCGTGTGTGCTACCTCACGGCTGGTTAGCAGAATTGTCTGCAGACTATTTTTGACCCTTCGCAAGTATAGGATCGCAAGCCGGTTGATCCCTACTACTTGTGGCTTTTTCATGTTTTCTGGGAGCACTTCCTGAGCCTGGGATACTTGGAACACGACGACCATTTGGAGGTTCAGCTTAGATTGAGTGACCCGATCAGCAGACGACTAAATGTTGGGGCCCGGTTACTTCAATTTTGGCACTCCTTGACCCTCGACATGCAACAATTTGACCTACCTATCCCGTGACGTGGTATACGCGCAATCACAACTTTTGCAGCATTTTCACTCACTTCTCATCTTTCTCATCCACCTTTTGTCAAATCAGCACCCGACATCAGGTTCCTTCCCTCGACTCCTGCTTTGAGGGGGAATACCTCATCCATACTTCGGGGCAATCCACATCATCCCTCACCTGGGGCAACCACTCCCTATTTTTGTCTTACAGTTCGTCCAGAACAACCAACAAGACAAAAAGGGGCAAATGTAGACACCTAAAAAGTGTCTAACCCTTGGTCTTTCTCTCTCCCCTTGGTCCCTTGTCACTTCGACTATCCCTAACCTACCTAGGTCTTATTAATTGAAAATAAACATCTATTTTTAATTAAATAAGGCCCCTTTTCCTTCTCCTTGCCACCTCGCCACCCTAGGATACCCTCCTTGGATCCCCTTCATTCCCCACATGGCCATTTAATGCCTTAGACTCCCATTCCAATCTCTTCACTCGCCCATTTAACCTCCGTCGACCGTTTCATCCTCGGATTCATTTGACCCAGCCGTTGGGAAACGGATGAAAGGCTATTTTTAGCCTTTCTCCAGCCTTTCAGCCACCGACGTCGGTGATATTGCCGGCGTCGGCACCCTTCATAATGGTTTTCTTCACCGTTACCTCGTCTCTGGTCCTCTCTTGGCTTATATTCGCTTCTCTATGTTTCTCTCTGGCATCCCGACTCTTGAACCTTCGTATCAGACCCTTGTATCAGTCCTTTCACTTGACCTCTCTGCCAATCAATCTGACTCTCTCCCTCAAGTACACAGCAAGCTTTTGCAGGTGAACAACAGGGATTCTTCATCAGCAACAGGTCTTCACATCTGGCAACACCAGCAACAAGATCAACACCTTCTTCAGCAGGGCACAGGTATGTTGTACTCTATTTGTTTTTATGCTTTCTAGTCATTTCTAAACTAGATTCAGCTCTTCTACCCCCCAGATTGTTAATCAAACCAGGTAGACCCAGATTCCTATCTCCTTGATTGTCCTCCTCTACCCTTCTGCCCATTTGACTCTTTTGCACCTCTGCCTAAGACCATCCACAGACCCGTCCATCAGACTCAGACCCGTCCACTGACCCGTCCATAGACCAGACTCTGTCCAGACTCGACCGGAACCTGCCCTGACCCGTCTGGAGGCCATTACCCCGACCGACGCCGGTCATTACCCCGACCGACGTCGGCAGACTAACCGATGTCGGCAGACCCGATAACTGATGCCGGTAGGACCACCGACGCCGGCAACTGCAACTAGTTTGACAGCTCCTTCCAGGTAAGCCTTTGCTTCCTTTTCTCTTTCAGTTTGCTATCATTTTAGTCTATTTTAGCATTCTGTCTTTTTATCAGTCATTTATCTCTTATCAAAACAGTGGGTTGACCTCCCTTAAGGAAGTTCTCATACTTCTGGGAACAGGCTTTTGCCTGGCAACCCACCATCTATCCATCTAACACCTTTTTGTCCAAGTCTTCTTTCTTTGCAGGTGTCATTCCTCCACAGCCAAAGAGGGGTGCTCACAAGCGTCTGGATTTACGGTGCGCAATCTTTATCCAGGTACTTCCCATGCCTTGTCCATTATCTCTTTAGTTTCTTCTCTCTTTATGATCTAAAAAGCGAATTTTGAATAGAAACAGTAGGGTAGCTAGATGATTGGAATGTGTCTTTGATTTACCCAATATGTTATTAACATAATATTTTATAGTGCCATGCATCATATCATGAAATATGATAGTCATGTCTCTTTGGTATATGGCCTTAACATTCTTGAAACCAAATGGCATATCCTGGTAATAAAATATTCCCCTTAGGTTGGTTAACATTATCTTATGTTGGTATTTTGGTGCTATCATAATCTAGTTGTATCTTGAAAATCCATCCATTAGTGAAATCATTTCATATTTAGCCATGGAATCAATAATCATGTCAATGTTTGGTAGAGGAAATTCATCCTTAGGGCAAACTTTGTTTATATCTCTAAAATTAGTGCAGATTTTGATTCCTTTTAGCTTATTACTAACTGACACAACATTTGATATCCACTCTAAGTATTTTATTAGTCAAATACATCTTTATTCTAAGATTTTTTCCAACTCTTTCTTTACTAATATAGTAATGCAAGGATGCATCTTGCATAATTTTTGTTCTATAGGATTGGCATCAAGATGTACAATAAGGTGGTCTAAAACCAAGGTAGGTCCAAACCTAGCATGTCTAAGTAGGCCCAAGAAAATATATCAATAAATTCCCTCAATAGGGTTGTAAATATGTCACATTCTTCCTCAATGAGTGATGCACCTAATTTTATCCATTTTGGGTCATCTGGAGTTATGATGTTGACCTCTATGGTGTCTTCCACAAGGAGAGTTGAACCATCTTCCATAATGGATATAAATTATTTAAATTGGCCTACAATGGCAAAGTCCTCTATTTATAATAGCTCTTCAAGTGTTCCCAAGCAAGATGAATCAGAATATCCCAATGGTAGGATGGCCATGTTACAAACACTATTGGAAACTCTTGGATGATTTGATCAAAGGCATGTTTTTATTTTAACTGAACTTGGACCCATAGGCAAGTTTATCATGGTGGTCTCCTAAGCTATGTTTAAACAAGTTTCAACACCCCCGTCTAATATCACCTAAAATAGGTTTTCACCAGAAGACTAGCCTTTCTCTTTAATTTTAACTTGGTCTAAAAGTGCCTCAAAGTGGTTTTCACTTTAGGACCTCAATGTTTTATTTGATTATTTTTGGCTAAGAGTGTTCACTCATTATCCAAAATAGACTATAGGATCTAGTTTGATTGGGAACCCTTATTTGTGGTCTCACAATGGAACATTGTCTCTTAGGCCTAGAAAATTGCAAAATGCCTCATCATTCTCAAACTCATCTATAGGTATTTTGGATTCTTTTTATTCCAAGGCTATAATTTGAGGGTGATATAAAGGAAGTGGATTATGGAAAATACCTAGTATAAGGGTACAAATGGCATGAGTGTCAAATAGATTGGTATTGGCTAAGTCTTCATAAATGTTATGATTAAAATCTACTTCATTGTTGGCATCATCATCACTAATCATTGGTGTTGGAACATGAATAAGATATTTGGGGTCACCCATAGGTAGTTTAATTTTATGACCATAGGTTCCTTTATACCAAGTGATGGATATTTTCTCAAGTGTCCCTTGTTGATTTAGCCTAAGGCCTCCTCCTTGATAAGCATGTTTTTCCATGATATGATTAGGAATAGGACGCTTGGAATTTTTGTAGAAATCATCCAAGTTATTTTACAACCATGATTCATCATCTATAAGTGGGTTTTATTCATGGCTAGTGGTCAGTGTGAAAATGATAGGAGATAGATTATGTAGTTTTCCTTTTCCCTTTCATTACCATTCCATGCAAGGTGGCTTGGATTTAGGTTTTCCAAAGGACTTGAGATTCCAATGGAAGCTTGGAAATGTGAAATGTATCATGGGTTAAATATTCTCCTAGTCCATTGGCCATGATGGTAAAATTATTAGACATTAATAGGTGGCATATGGGAAGATGAATCAAGGGTATTTAGATCAATGCAATTGGCCTTTGGTAAATCAACAAGTAATTCTTTTCATTTATCCTTTTTGGGAATTAGATCCAAGCCAAATTGATATTTATAACTTTCATACTCAGCTTCTAAATGTTTACAATGTTCATAGGGCTACAAATCTCCATTGATTGTGACCTCCATACTTGAATGAGAAAACTTGAGACACTAGTGAAAATGTGAAGGGATTACATATATTTCATGTATCCAAGGTCTTCCTAGAAGTAAATTATATGATAGGTCAAGGTCTAACACATGGTAAGGTATATTATGGGTCAAGGGCCTAATGATAATTGGTAAGCTTATGGTGCCTTGTGATTCTCGCTCTTAATTATTGTTAATGTCGAAGATTGCACCCTTGGCAGGAGGCCGAGCTCTTGCCTTCTCCTCGCAACTATGGAAACTCCCCTCTCACCTGTGGGACTAGTGAAGTTGGAGGGGAGAGTCTCTAGATAAGGGCTATCTCCCTTTGATGCATCATGTTTGTTCCAGCAAATACAAATACATGCATATATACAGATATATAATGGGGGGGATGAAAAGGGAGAAAGCTATAGGAAAACAAAATACTCTAAGAAGGTGATACACCAAAATTAAATTACTTTCTCACATCCACTCTTAAAACTAGATGAATGCACATATACACTTCACACTTGGCAGAAAGGGCTAGACTACAAAAGCTTGACAGGGAGGTTTTAATGAAAACATAGAAAAAGAGGTTCACCAAAGGTGCTATGAGAGGCACACTAAAAGGTAATTTCTCTATTTATACACCCCAAATAGAACTCTCCTCTTGTTAACTATAGAGATGGCACCTTGTAGACAATAGGTATGCTGGTGTTGAACCTGTGAAAGTATCAAGAAACAATGACTGAACACAAACAAACATTCAAGACATACTTAGAAATGTCTATCCAAGATAGAGGTAAAAATGTGTTTATTGATTCAAGTGAAATTTTTCCAGGGTTGTGCCTTACAAATGTGGAAGATATCTCTTTCAAATGACAAGTCATCAATATATAGGAGAAGGAAAGGAGGCCTTTTTGGCACCCCTTTTTTATAAGTGGCTCATTCACGTCCCCTCATTGGGAAGAGTAGGCTAGTCAAAACATTAATGAGCTATTCACTTTGTCTATTTGTAAGGTTGATTCATCAAGGTGATTGCATGGTTTGTCTATGCATTAATGTGAAATAGATAAAATTGGTTGCACTGCTAGCTGTTTGCATCCTCTAATGGTCAATTTGCTGGCACTATTTCACCTACTAGAGTCACTTCTCGAATCAACGCTTCCCTTCACCACTTGGACCATCTACTTGCTTGTTCCATGCTTGTCATTTTGTCTTTTCTCAATTTTGTCTCTTTTGGCTCCTTCGGCCCTTGGGGGCAAACTTCTGGCAGGTCACTGCATTCTAGGCTCTCATGGTTAGCACTTTTTCATTTGAAAACAAATGGCCATTTCGTTGCACTAATTTTGACATTCTCATGGCTGCCATTGGTTTGAAAACCAACAACTAATTTTATTTGTTAATTTTGATGGCCTCTGGGATGTCCTTGTATCGGTCAAAATGTCATCAGGTCCTTCGCTGGCTTTTTTGTGGCTTTGCCTTCCTCGGCCCTCTCTACGGGCACTCTTTGCCTTTGCTTCTTCTTAGCACCTTCCGAAGGGAAGGTGACCCTCTAACCTTTGAAAATGCCCTTTGTATTTGGTCTGAGAGTCACCCATAAGGACATATACCCTTCAGGGTCCTTTAGCGGGTCCTTTGTTCCTTCAGACGGTCTCCTGAGTTCTCACGGGCTTTGTGTCTGGGGACATTTCCCATAAACAAAAAGTTTGTAGAAATTCTCATGGGTCTTTCCTCCACTTTGTATTTTTTCCATGGGATTTTATCTGTGGACATTTTCCCATGGACAAAAATTCCATGAAAATTCTCCCTGACCCTCGGCTTTGAACTTTAAGTGTGCCTGAATTCCTTCAAACTTTTTGTCTGAAGGAATTCCTTTAGACAAAAAGTCTGAAGGAATTCCTTCAGACAAAAAGTCTGAAGGAATTCCTTCAGACAAAAAGTCTGAAGGAATTTAAGACTTATAAAAAATTAAACTTAGACAAATTTTGAACTTACTTGGTCCTTTTCCTTTAAAGTGCCTACCCTTCGCCAGGGCATTTGAACCTTTAGACTGCCCTTTGGCCAACTGGGCATACCCTTGAACCAAGCCGTTGAACCAAAATGGTTCAATGGTTCAATCGTTCAATCATTGCATGCCAATGAACTAGCTAATGAGCCAACTAATTGAACTAGGCCAATGAACCAAGTGTTGAAATGATGGCCTTGAACCAAACTCATTGAACCAAACCATTGAACTAAAGCTTGAACCATCGATTGAACCAAACATTGAACCACTCGCCTTAAACCAAGCTCATTGAACCAAGCCATTAAACTAAAAATGGTTCAACAGTTCAAGTGGCTCAACCATGTTGAAATGAGATGTTTGAACTTGAATATGGATGAACCAAATGCCAATTGAACCAAGGGGCTGAACTAAAGTGTTGAACCAAGCCAAAGAACCATGGCATGAACTTGTGTAACCTGAAAATGACTGGCATTGAATAGTAAGGGAAGAAGGGGACAAAATTTTTTGCCTATGGGCAAAATTGGTCAACAAATTGGTGACTCCTAGAGGAAGCATGTCTATTATGCTTAGAGACTAGTTGCCTTTCAGCCCATTGGGCACAGAGTCAAATGGTAACTTGAGAACCAGCAATAGCTTTGATAAATCTAGAATCAGTAACGCAAATCTACCTCTAAGGAAATGAAAACACACACAAGACTAAGAAAATTACTACTTGTGCAACAACACTTAGGGAAAATAGGGAAAGAAAATAAGGTTAAATATATACAAATGAAAGGAGACTCAATGGACATGCTGTAGATGTATCCCATTAAATGGGATATGTAGTTCTTCACCATCCAACCTAGAGAGTTAGAATGCATTATGCTGCTTGCACTGAGTGATTATGTATGGGCCACTCTAAAGGGCATCGAATTTTGCATGCTTTATAGGCTTAGCTCAGTCTTCATCCCATTTCAAGACAATGTCTCCTTCAGAGAAATCTTTTGACAAAAATTTATTGTTGAAGTGTCTCTTCACTTGCTGTTGGCAACTGGTCATGGAAGCCATAGCTTGGTCCCTTGTCTCTTGGAGCTCCATCAGCTCACACAGCCTAACTTCCATGCTACTTCCTTCTTCTAATTGCAACTGGTGAGTGAGGTCTAGTGCTGGCAATTCAAGTTTGATGGGAAGCCTAGCTTCCCTTCCATATATGAACATATATGGAGAATTGTTGATTGCTCTCTTTGGAGTGATTCAATCGGCACACAGAGCTATCTTCAGCTTGGCATGCCAAGTCCTCTAATTTTCTTCCATGGTCCTCTTTATGATTCTGATCAATTTTTTGTTGGTGGACTCAGCCACCCCATTCCCTTGCAGGTAATAATTGGATGAAGTGTTGAGGTATATACCATACCTTAGCACCCATTCACTTGTTTTGGTTCCCAGAAAATCCTAGGTGTTATCTAATATTATGGTAGCTGGGACCCCAAATCTTGTCACCAGGTCCTCATAAAACTACATGACCGCACTTTCATTTGCTTCTTTTAGAGTAATAGCCTCCACCCACCTTATGAAATAGTCCATAGTAGTCAGGACCCACTTGTGTCTAGCACTAGAGGGAG
The DNA here is from genome assembly GCA_037957365.1 of Torreya grandis. NCBI lineage: Eukaryota > Viridiplantae > Streptophyta > Pinopsida > Cupressales > Taxaceae > Torreya > Torreya grandis. Next base: position 3,923,188 of record JARHVA010000721.1, on the reverse strand, counting down.
GATTGATCATCCCTATGAAATTCAGGCCCCACTGTATGAATGGTTGCTCCACCTGAATAGGCTATAGAGGCATGGTAGCCAACCATTATTTTCCATCAAAAAGTGCACACTTTTGGCACTTTCTTACCCAAGCATAGGTGTCCTTGAAAAGAGTAGGCTAGAAATAGCCAGCTCTCATTATCCTTGATGCAGTAGCTCTAGGAGTGAAATGACCACTTGCTAGCCCATCATGGAACTCAGATAGTACCTTATCAACCTAGTTTGGGTCAATGCACCTTAGAAGGACCCCAGAGAGATCCTTCCTAAACAATACTTCATCAACCAAGACATAAGGGAGAGATTGGAGCCTAAAGTACCTTCTTTTAGTTTTATCAAGACCCTGTGGGCACTCACAAGTGAGAAGGAAATGCCTTAGGTCCAACGTCCAATCCTTTATGATAGTTGGTTCCTCTATAGTGGCTACATCATGAATTAGCAAGTTGTCTTCCCTTTTTTTCTTGAAGTCTGTAGCAAGCTATTCGCACAGGCCTCTTCCCCTCACTAGCTTGGTGATCTTGATGTCTACGTCATACTCCATCACTTTGGTGATCCACCTCACTCTCTTCTCATTTAGGTCTCGATTGGTCAAGAAGTCCTTAACGCCTAAATGTGGAACCATGAGGTGAATCCTAATGTTAGACAACATATGCCTAAATTTTTTCAGGCTTCACACTACGGCCAGGACTTGCTTCTCTACGTACATGTATTTGACTTCAAAATCCTCTAACCCTTGGCTTAAAAAAGCAAGTGGTTGCTCGAGGCCATCACCATTTGCTTGGGTAAGCATGGTAGAGATCACCTCTTCATTACTAAAAGTGTAGAGGTTGAAGTCTTTGTTGAAGTCAGGGCTAATCAAAGTAGGAGCTCAGGTTATGGCCTACTTGATGACTTCAAAGCTATCCTTTCTTTGTGTTGTCCACTGGAACTCCTCACCCTTCCTCAGCATAGAGGTCAGTGACTTGACTATCTCTATGAAATTCGAAATGAATCTCTAAATGAAATTTATCCTGCCAAAGAAGCTCTACAGACCTTTCTTGTACTTTGGTAGAGACATCTCCAAGATAGAACAAACTCTCTCAGGGTCAATGGATAAGCCTTCCTTGGACATGATGTGGCCAAGGAGTTTCCCCTTATGAATAGCAAACACTCACTTCTTTGGATTAAGAGAGATGTTGAACTCCCTACACCTTTCAAAAATCTACCTGAGGTGTTCTATGTGTTGGCTCACTTTCCTGGAGAATACCGTCACATCATCAAGGTATACCAGCACATTGTTGTTTATCAAGCCTCCAAAATCCATGTCCATGGCTCACTGAAAGGTAGCGCTAGCATTAGATATCCTGAATGGCATCTTCTTGTAGGCAAACATTCCCCATTTAGTGGTGAAGGCCATTTTGTGCTGGTCACAACCTTGCACTAGAATCTAATTATACCCTGAATAACCATCCAGGAAGGAGAAATGCTCGCTACTAGTTACCTTCTAAAGGATCTACTCCATGCTTGGGAGGGGATAATGGTCTTTTAAAGAGACTTTATTAAGGTCTCTAAAGTCGACATATAGCCTGATCTCCTCATTCTTCTTTCTAATAGGAACAAGGTTGGCCAGCCAGGAGGAAAGTTTGATTGGAAATATAATTCCAAACTCAATCAATTTGGCCAGTTCCCTTTGCATGAGGGGCTCAATCATCGGGTTGACAGGTCTTTGCTTTTGCATGAATGGCCTAGTGCCTTCTTCTAATTTGATGGTGTGTTGGGTGAGTCTTGGGTCGAAGCCCTTCAAATCAATGTAATCCCATGAAAAAACATCGGCAAATTCCTGACACAGCAAAATGAAAGCCCACCTTTCTTGAATCATGTAGACCTTTCCAAGCACAAGCAGCTTGTCCTTAAAGATCTCAACCTTTTTGTAATTATCCTCTTTATTTTTTATGCATGCCTTGTCATTTATAAATTGGTCATCTACATTTAAGATGCTCTCAAGTGTGACCAAACCTTTAGGGAGCTTATTGTTCTTCAATTGAACAATCTGGTTGCCATATTGCTGCTGCAACTTCACCTAGTTCTATGTTGCAAACTCAGCTTCCTCTTTCAAGAAGAAAGCTATTTGCTGGTCATTTTTGAAAACCTGCCAATTTGTAATGTTATCAAGGATAGAGGATCAAACTACCACCTTTAAGTAATGTGAACCATAGTTTCAACTTATTTCCCTTGAAACATCAAACTGAGCACCAATTGCTGCCAGCCTATCCACTTGTTTGTTCTGCTCTCTGGGAATGGAGGTGATATTGAAAGTGAGGAAATCTTCCACCAAGTCCTAGACCCTATGCTTATAGGACTTTAGCAAGGAATTATTGGTTAGATTCAAGCCTCTCACCTGATTTACAATCAGCTCACTATCTCCCAAAACTTGTAACTCCTTAATCCCTCTTTTTCTTGCCCATTCCAGACCATGGATAAGGGACTCATATTTTGCAATATTGCTTGTGCAAGAGAAATGGAAATGAAAAGCTAAAAATTACCTATCTTTTGAAAGGGAGACTAACATCACCCCACCACCAGCTCCCAGCCTACTTTTAGAACCATCAAAGTACAGCTGCCATAGGCCTAGGTCCTCTTGGCTTGCCTTTATTATATTTGGTATGAAGGTGCCCTCTTCATGCATGTAGTAGACTCCAAGGTCTACCTCCTCTATGAACTTGTAAGGATCATGTTCAAAGTTATCATTTCCCCATTCATCCAAGAGTAGGTCTGCAACTCCTTTAAGGGTAGAGGATGGAGATTGGTCTATCTAGGACTCTTCTGGGTCAATAATGGTGTAACTGATGTTCACTACCTTGGGTGAATATGGTTTTAGATGGTCCTTGTAGAGTGGCTCAAATTTCATTTTTACCTTAGTCCCATACTTGGTTCAAAAAACTAGATATGACCAATTCGCCACTAGATAGCCATCTATCTTTGATGTGAAGTCCCTGGACAAACAAATTGTGAAATAAGGAGGAACATCTTCTACCACTATATCATGGGGGATTGAGAAGGTTGGGAAAACATGTAATGTCAAACCTAAACCCTTCAAAATACCAACTATTTTTTTAGGTGTCCCATCTAGCTACAAGACTCCTTTGTTCATCTCTTCATATTTTAGTCCCATCTTGTCAGCTATGCATTTGGGCATCATTGAGGTGCTATCCCCACTATCAATGATGCAATTGTGTACCAAGAAATCCCATATGACCAAGGATACATATAAAGGGGTAATTTTCTCTTCCTTCTTTACTTGACCTAAAGTGGAAGGTTGTCCATTCGTCATCAAGACATTATCAGTGATCGTTGGGACAGCTTGTCGATCTAGATCATGTAATTCCTTCTTCAATACATCCTTTTGTCCTGGAAGAGGCAATGAATCTCATAAAGAGATGTTCATATGTATCTTCTTCATCTGGTCCACTATATTGACCTGGGGACTACCTCCCTTCAAGCTTTCTTTGGGGCTGATTCCAACCTGAGCCACAAGCTGAGGGGCTGAAGATACAAATGGTTATTTGAAGTTTGGGGCCTTTGAATTGGAGTGTGATGGAGAAGGTGTTATTACCGCTTGAGTGGTATCTTGGGATTCTCCCATTTCTCTTCTCTTAAACCTTGTGTTGGCTGTAACACAGTCAGCCTGATTATCTATAATGCCCACATAATTCACTGAATAAAATTCCCCCTCCAGATGATTCATGAGGGTATAATATGGCTGGGCTTGGTTACTACTCATGCTAGGTTGAATTGGAGCCTCAAAAATTTGGAAATGAGTAGTTACTTGATTGTCTGGATTTTAGCAATAACTCATCATCTCATTTGTGTAAACAGCCTATTCTTGACCATATCCCATGGTCAAACAACTTGGCTGCTCTTGTACTAGATTATTCTAGACCAGCACCATGACTTTAGATGATGAAGGGGGGCCTGGGTTGTAGTTTTGAAATGGCCTGGTCTGAGTGAGTTGACCCTGTCCTTGATTATAGTTTTGGAGAGGGGGTCTAGGGGCTTGACCATAATGTTGGTATCCCTAATTCAATCTGTTGCTTTGAGCTTGCTGCCTTTTAAGAGCTATAAGTTCATTTGACATGCTCTACAATAGAATTTTAACCTCATGAAGCTCATTGGATGAAACAGTAGTTGGTTTCTCAATTCTAGGTAGAGGAGCTAATGTGGGAGCAATGGTCTGAATTAGAGGTAGAATTTCTAGGAAAAGTGGCATGTGAGGCCTAGGGGCTATTTTCCCAGCCTGTACTAAGCAATATTCAACTACTATGGCTATGTCATAAGTAGCTGGAAATATATGCCCTCCCATGGATTGGATCATCACAACAATATCACTATTTAATGCTCTTAAATAGTATAGGAAAGCATAACTGGGAATTGGTCTTACCAGGATGGGAATTCTATCCCACGTCTTTTGAAACCACATGTTGAAATCCTACATATACTCATGTGGAGCTCTCTTTATGGTCGTTAGCTGCTCAGCAAGTGAGAGGCCATCACTCTTCTCCCCAAAATGATCTGTCAACTAAGTACCCAATTCATTCCAAGAATGTATTGAATTTATAGGCAAAGTTCCATACCAGTCAAGAGCCTTGCCTTTGAGAGACAATGCTAGCAATCTGATGGCAATATTTTCCTCTGTTACATTGTGAATATTGTAGAGGTTAGTAGTATTTCTAATATGTTTGATGACTATAATGGGCCCTTCTCCATCAAAAGAAGTCACACTTTTTAGGCTATTCCTGAAATTGGATCATAACATGGGAGATTCAAGGGGCTCTGACCATGAAAAGCTACAAAAGGCAAAGCCATAGCTGGGATGGGTTGTAAATGAGGCTCTACTATGTATGCATCCCCTACAACAGGTCTAGGAGGGTGGCTTGTTGGATAAGGATGGGTCCTCTCAAATCTTAGTCTTTTTTTAGAGTTTAAAGGCAACTCAATGAAATTGACAGGAACCCCTTTAGAAGTAGACCTTGTGGTGAATTTAGGCATAAAAGGTTAAGAAAATAGTATTAATTGGAAAACTAAAGCTCTTACTAATGGAGTCACCAAATTCTAGAAATCTTATATTGCTATAATAGGACCAGTATCAATCCTGAAACCTTACTGAGTTGTCAAACTGTGTCCCACCAGGCCTGCCAAAACTATTGACGTAGAAGATTGCACCCTTGGCAGGAGGCCAAGCTCTTGCCTTCTCCTCGCAACTATGGAAACTCCCCTCTCACCTGTGGGATTGGTGAAGCTAGAGAGGAGAGTCTCTAGATAAGGGCTATCTCCCTTTAATGCATCATGTTCGTTCTAGCAAGTGCAAATACATGCATATATATAAATATATAATGGGGGGGATGAAAAGGGAGAAAGCTGTAGGAAAACAAACTAATCTAAGGAGGTGATACACCAAAATGAAATTACCTTCTCACATCCACTCTTAAAACCAAATGAATACACACATATGCTTCACACTTGGTAGAAAAGGGCCAGACTGCAAAAGCTTGATAGGGAGGTTTTAATGAAAACACAGAGAATAAAGGCTCACCAAAGGTGCTATGAGAGGCACACTAAAAGGTAATTTCTCTATTTTTTCACCCCAAATAGAACTCTCCTCCTTTCAATAGTAGAGATGGTGCCTTGTAGACAATAGGTATGTTGGTGTTGAACCTGTGAAAGCATCAAGAAACAATGACTAAACACAAACAAACAATCAAGACATACTCAGAAATGTCTATCCAAGATAGAGGTAAAAATGCATTTATTGATTCAGGTGAAAATTTTCTAGGGCTACGCCTTACAAATGTGGAAGATATCTCTTTCAAATGACAAGTCGTCAATATATAGGAGAAGAAAAGGAGGCCTTTTTGGCACCCCTTTTTTACAAGTGGCTCATTCATGTCCCCTCATTAGGAAGAGTAGGTTGGTCAAAACATTAATGAGCTGCACACTTTTTCTATTTGTAAGGTTGATTCATCAAGGTGATTACATAGTTTTTCTATGCATGAATGTGAAATGGAGAAAACTAGTTGCACTGCTAGCTATTTGCATCCTCTAATGGTCAATTCACTGGCACTATTTCACCTACTGGAGTCACTTCTCAAATCGGCACTTCCCTTCACCACTTGGACCATCTACTTGCTTGTTCCATGCTTATCACTTTATCTTTTCTCATTTTTTTCTCTTCTAGCTCCTTTGTCCCTCGAGGGTGAACTTCTGGCGGGTCACTGCATTTTGGGCTCTCATGGTTAGCACTTTTTCATTTGAAAACAAATGGCCATTTTGTTGCACTAATTTTGACATTCTCATGGCCATCATTGGTTTAAAAACCAATAGCTAATTTGATTTTTTAACTTTGATGGCCTTCGAGACGTCCTCATATTGGTCAAAATGTCATCGGGTCCTTCATTGGCTTTTTTGTGGCTTTGCCTTCCTCAGCGTTCTCTGTGGGCACTCTTTGCCTTTGTTTCTTCTTATCACCTTCCAAAGGGAAGGTGACCCTCTGACCTTTGAAAATGCCCTTTTTATTTGGGCTAAGAGTCCCTTGCAAGGGCATCTACCCTTCGGGGTCCTTTGGTGGGTCCTTTGTTCCTTCAGACGGTCTCTTGGGTTCCCACGGGCTTTGTGTCTGGGGACATTTCCCACAGATGTAAATTCCACGGAAATTCTCCCAAGTCTTTCCTCTGCTTTGTATTTTTTCCATGGGCTTTTATCCATAGACATTTTCCTGTAGACAAAAAATCCATGGAAATTCTCCCTGACCCCTGGCTTTGAACTTGAACTGTGCCCAAATTCCTTCAGACTTTTTGTCCAAAGGAATTCCTTTAGACAAAAAGTCTATAGGAATTTGGAACTTATACAAAATTAAACTTAGACAAATTTTGAAGTTACCCGATCTTTTTCCTTTGAAGTGCCTACCCTTCACCAAGGCATTTGAACCTTTAGACTACCCTTCGGCCAACTGGGCATCCCCTTGAACTAAGTCGTTGAACCAAAATGGTTCAATGGTTCAACCATTGTGCACTGATGAACTGGCTAATGAGCTAACTGATTGAACTAGGCCAATGAACCAAGTGTTGAACCGATAGCTTTGAACCAAAATCATCAAACCAAACCATTGAACTAAAGCTTGAACCATCGATTGAACCGAACATTGAACACTCGCCTTGAACCAAGATCGTTCAACCAAGCCATTGAATTGAAAATGGTTCAACAGTTCAAGCAGTTCAACCATGTTGAAATGAGATGTTTGAACTTAAAGATGGATGAACCAAATGCCAATTAAACCAAGGGGCTGAACCAAAATGTTGAACCAAGCCGAAGAACCATGGCATGAACTTGTGCAACCTAAAAATGACTGGCATTGAATAGCAAGGAAAGAAGGGGACCAAAAATTTTACCTGTGGGCAAAATTGGTCAACAATTATCATAAGGCTTGATAGTGATCATTTCCATATAGAGACTAGTTTTTGTATATCTAGTATGTTCGGTGAGACTTATATATATAATATTTAGGCCCAATCCATTATCTATGAGGACACATTTCACTTTGTGCTGCATGATGAAAATTTTAATATATAATGGATTATTATGGAGAGGTCCAAGGGATGACATATCACTTTGTCTGAAGGTCAACTATTGGCCTAAGGATAGATGTATAACCAAAGCTTATAATTTGTCTAAGGTTATGTCATTTAGAACTTGGGATTGGTTGAGGAATTATATCAAGGTGTTATTATGGATGGTAGATGTACACAACAAATCCTAAATGGAAATTTGTGTGGGTGTCCTTCAAAGTTTTTCCATAATGTTGAAGATCTTTTCCTTTACAATAATATTCATCTTATTCCTAGACATAAAAATGATTTGAATGGGTTCGGTGGTAAGTGGCAGTGGGTTGGGAATGGTAATCCTTGACCACCAAGTTATGATTTCATAATCGCGATTAGGTTCAAGACTATTGTTACTAAGAAATGATTATGGAATGGGGATAGATAAGATAAATCTCACTTAATAGTGCACTTTAATATGATCATGAGGAAATTATAAGTTATCAGTACAACATCCAACAATAATAATCCCTTATTGTTGGTGTGCCTATTTATGGTCCTAAGTTAAGAAAGGATCACTAGTATAGATGAGTTAATTGGAATTATTTTACAATGATCCTATTTTGTTAGCACTTGGTCTTAGAATAACTGTGATGGTGGAAATGTGATATCCTATAATATGACCTATAACTTTGTTGTAGTCATGTGCAACTACATGGTAAGTTTATTGGTTGTTCGAATCATTCTCGCCTTAGTTCCATCCATTCGGTCTATGTTGTTATTGTTACAACTAAACTTTTTGTCATGGTTGTTGATATTACTTTTGTCATTTTTTGAGCCTTTATTATGGTTGTTGATTTTTATTTTTATGTTTTAGAAAAGGGTTTTGATAGATAGCCAAGTTTTGATTGGATGTAGAGGCTCTATTATCCAATGTAATATCCTCATTTTCCAACATATTTTAAATGACGTGTTTAATTTACACAAAATGGCATAAATTATGTATGTGGACACAATGGTATTCATAGAACTCATTTTCTCTATACCATTCTAGATAAGGAATACCCTCAAGATAGTGCTTTAGAATGGGCCAACTAATCATGTTAGTAATGGCTAGCTTGCGAAACAAAAACTTTAATGGGTTCTCTAAGGTCATTAAAGACTCGATGAGTAGGAACATTTATCCTTGAAGGATAGGTTTGCATAGGTAATGGTTTTTGAATTTGTTGAGATGGTTTAAATTATTACGAAGGTTATGCTTACTAAATGGGTTGATAGTAAGGATTAATTTTCATTTATGGTAGAGGATCATTAGATGGTGTTTTCATTGTTTGGACATGTCATAACTTGGTTACTCCATGTCTAAAAACATTCTTTTTGTAATTAAATTTCTTGGATTTATCATAATTACTAGTCTGGGATGGTGTTGATGCTAGCGCTCAGACTTGGCTATGGTTATGATTTTGGATATTTCCTTATTTTTGATTATGGATTTGGTTTGACAAGGTAAGATTTATGATCCCTTTGTTAATAACATCTTTTTCTATTAGAAAATCCTTTTCAGCATTTTCCTTGAAAGTGTGTACATACTATAACTCCAAATGGTAAAATATCTCACTATGCAAATTTTTGGTGAACAGAGTGGTAAAATATGAGTTAAATGGTAAGATATCTCACTTGTCTAGTAAACTATGAGTTAAATGGTTTGTAAGTTCTCTCCATCACTACAGATAACTTGCAAAACTTTTTCCAACCTTTTGTTTGGCTTGAGTCAAATCTACCAATGAAATCTCATGTTTAAGATTATAGGTGAAATGTTACACAAACTTGTCTTAAAGGTCATCAAAATTAGATACTTAGTTCTTAAATAATTTTAGAAACCATTCTAAGGCATGTCCTACTAGACTTCAAGGAAACAAAATTAGGAGGTATATGTCATTCTAAGCCACTAGATGACAAGCAATAAATAATTCTGTTAAATGGGCCTTAGGGTCTCCTTTTACCCTTGTATTTGTCAAGTTTTTGTGGTTCATACCCTAGAGGAAATGGTATTTTCATATACTCCATGTTGAATGGGTAGGAACACATGTCATCAAAATTTAAATTCTTGGTTTGTTTCCCATCTTGGATGGTGATAATTACATCCTTCATTTTTTTTAGTTCATGTGCTAAGAAACTAGAGGGAACATTGGCTTGAGATTCATTATATAGACTTGAATTTGAGGGAATTATGGATGAGATGGAAGGACATGGCTCTCGGTAGAGTACTATGCTTTCTAGGTTTGAGTAGGGACATGTTTTTTACTAGTCAAACCTAGCTGAGTAAGGGGAACTTATTGTGAACCAAGGCCCTATCTTTGATTCTATGGAACTTTTGGAATAAAATGAAATTGTTACCTAATTTGTACTTTTGGGATAGTGGTACTTATTTTTTACATGAACACCTATTATGAGCTATATGTGTGTTAGATGTTTGTAATTTATCATTGACCAATGGACATACATTATTAATTAGATAATGTTTGTGATTATGAAGGTGTGTTGGTATGTAACTATTGAGGTATATTTATCACTACTTGATGAGGTGAAACATTTTTTGTCCCATATTGAGGTGGTAGAATGTTTGATCTCTATTTTGGTGGTATATTAGAATGTGTATGTTATTTTGGAATTATATTCATCACCTATTGAGGTGGAGTAGCATTCATCACATTTTATTGAGGAAAATCACTAGTCTATGCTTGAGTACTTAATCCTTGTGGTTGCATGATTGGTAAAGTAGTTGGTTGAGGATTAGAGATAGCTTATTGTATTTGGGGTATAGGAGTTTCTTCCCCCTATTGTTTATATTTGTGTTGTTATGAACCACTCATGGTAATAACTAAAGGCACTTGTTATGGACTTTTTGTTGGTGCAGTTAAACCACTTTGGCCTAGATTAGATGATACTTACATGTCATCCATTATGTTTTGCATATTATTATATGTAGAAGTAGTAGATACTTATTTGATAGATGGGGCATTGATTATGTCACCAACTATAGTTTTTTTCATAAATGGGTCTATAACTATATTTTCTTGACCTATCAATTTAATTAATACTCTTATTGAAGGATCTAACTCGATGAGCATAGCATTTGACATGGCCATATTATTGGAATTATGCATGATATTTAAATAGGTTTGATATGTTGTTTACATTTATATAAAGTGGTCATCCTTAACTCCCTTTAATTTTAAAATAATATTAGTATTTTGATATGACATTATCATGAGCACTTGAGGATTGCTTGAAGAGACATGTTCAATGGTATGGTTATAAGGTACGTTGAAAGGCACTCTAACTAGACTAGACAAATTTTCATGGGGGAATTCTGTTGGAAACTTGGGCCTTACCTCTAAGGCTTTGACTAAAAATTTATCCTTATTTTTAATAAAGTTATTATCAAACAAATAAGGATCATATTTTAATGTCATAGTAACATAATACAGTTGTTATTGAGTTTGTTTGATAGCCGAATGTATGCTAGTGAGATATTGTGTTGTTTTTTCTTGGTCTTATTCCAAGTATAGAGGTGTGTTGACCAAATAGTGAGCTAAAGGATCTTGGATTTGTTCCTTAAATTGAGTGTTGTAATAAGGATAGGGATCCATCTCACAAACTACATCATCACCTTAAGGGTCTTGAACAAAGTCTTCTTGTATGAGCACATTATCATATCTCAAATTATACATAGCTTCACTATGAGTATAGTGAGACATATTCAAATCAATGATAAATGTTTTAAAAAAGGGCTTAGAGTTATACAAGCACTTAAAATCAATGTCCAAATGACAAAATGGTTTGAACTTGGTCTAACTTGGTCAAAAAGGTGGAGTTGTATCTCTAAAAGGTTTGCACTAAAACTTGGTATAAAATAGTCTAACATCAAATGTATAACATTGAATGCCTTACACAAAAGGTCAAGTGGATGAATTAAAAACCAAAATTCCAAACTCTAGGTACAAAATATTCCAAACAAGTCTAATCTAAGGAAAATAAAAGTTGATATGTCTTTTGGAGAAGGCATAAAATTTGGGCTCAAAAAAGGTATTGCTAGGTATTTTGGAAATCGTATAAAAGCTAGACTTTAATCAAAATAAGGTATGAGATTTAATATAAAAAATATGAAACACTTTTCTATAAACCATGAACTCAAATTTAAACATGAACTTGGTCAAATTTTATAAGTCATAAAACTCTAAGCACATGGAAGATAAGCTATTTCCCCCAAATCTTGGTACAAATAATATTTTTTAAATTGAATAAACAATTAACCTAAGTTACACAACCCAAAAGATAAATATTGATGTCTAAGCCAAAATTACATAATACATAGGCATAAATCAATCAATGTTTGGATTTGAGCTTGTCAAGGCTAATTAAACTCAACTTAGAAAACTAGGATCTTTAAAACAAACGACAAACTAGACAAAGACAAATGGCATAACAGCACTGGTTATAGATCCTAATAGGCACACATGGTTTCAAACTTTGAAATTAGAATTTGGACATAAGGCAAATAAGTCTTTGAAATTATTTGAGTCATAATAGTTTTATCATGCTCTATAGATATAATCAATGGTTAGTTTGAAGACTTAAAGGCATATGACTTGGAAAGAGTGTAATGACACCCTTTTCAATTAAGTAACACACACATGAAAAAAATTTGTCCAAAGACTAAGGCAAAGGTATGATGTCAGATAAATAATGTAAAACCTCCTTAAATAAAGTAATGATGTATAAACCAAAATCATTTTGATGTGGTAAGACAAACAAATAGTTTTAGACTCAAAACCATGCAAGAAAGTATAAAATGACATAAACACCTAAGTGTAATGTCCTAAATCATAAAACTAACAAGGTTACATAATACTATTGAATTTCATCAATATACACACTCTTGAGATGATTTTAATTGTTAAACCAAAATTTAAAAGTGAATGAAAAGTAGGGTATTTAGTCCCCATCTTCTCTCAAGAGTTTTTATTATGACATGGAACTTCAAGATGCTCACCGTACATAAATAGTATATTTGTGGTAAGTGGGGTTATTCTAAACTATAAATTTTTGCATATTTTTAGATGATCCCAAGTATGGCTAACACTAGAGATGTATTCACATCAATTTCATCTCTGTCAATTAACTTGTAGTGAACAAATCTTGTCCTTTTCATAACCACTACATCCATCCCTTACTTTGTCTGAGTTGCCCATGCATTCTAAGGTAAAGTACCACTAATAGATCTTGTTTAACCACTAAAAAACGCATCTTAGTATACCACCCTCAATTTATATACCCTGCTATAGATTGGGACTAGTATGATGCTAGGAGATGAAACCCAAACCTAATGTACCCCTAAATAACTTATGAGGGAGAAGTGATCTCCCACCCACAAGCCAAAATTCATGAAAAATAAAGACAAGTGAAAGACTTTAGGGTCACCCAAACCATATGTATTTGGGGAGGGACTTAGTGACTTTCTTTTCATGCCTTTGGACTAAGGTGAAAAATGCAAAGAATGATCACTTTTTGTCACCTGATTTCCTTAAGGGGGATGGGGAGAGAACATATGCGCATCACTCAGTTTGCTAAAAACAAATAAATTTAAACAAAATGAGTATAAAATGAATAAATCTTAAGAGTATGTAACTAAATGTTAAATTTCATTTTATTACACCAAAATGAAGTATGTTGTGAAATTTGATCACCTTGGCATTAGTTGTTTGAAAAATTTGCAAGAACTTCAAAAACAACTAAGACATGAAAAGAACTAATTTCATTTTAAATACCAAAGACAAATTGTGTAATATTTAAGCATGTTCAAACTTTGCTAAATCCACCTTAGGAATTATAATTTGTTATAGGGTTTACCTACTTAAAAGCCCAAAATCAAGTGAAAAATAATATTAATGATTCATCTCTTGGGTTTCCTACTTTTTATCTCGGATATGGATCAAATTTGATCCATAGAGATCGACGTTAGTCCATGCAGGGATCAATGGCATTTCTTGCAAAAAAAAATAGAGAAACACAATATGATTTACAAAAAAAAAGACTATTAGTAAAATAATCTTAAAACTAAAAATTCTCACTAGATCCTGTACGGAAAAGGTCAGACAGACTCTTAGACACTTAATGAAAACTAGAAAAAATAAAGTAAACCCTTGTTAGTCATATTTATGTCATGCAATGCTTTCCACACAGGGATTGTGGTTGATTAAATGAATCAATGTTGGTCTAGTAAAATTGATGTCATTCTAGGAGGATTGACATTGATCACTATCAAACTTGCAATAAAATGGTGTCAATCACCTGTAAGTGGCTAAAAACATAAATACATAAAAATCAATCTAAAAAATCAAATGTTGAAGATTTTTAAGCATTTATTAGCAAAACTAAAAATAGCATATCATCATCCTTGGTTATATGGGATCAACAAGAGTCACACTATTCATGCCATTATCTGAAAAAGGAATCTATAGAGGAGAGGTTAGTATTGTTTTAGTATCATAAAATAAATGAAATAAGCACACTAAATCCTAACATGTCTAGCCTAGACACTAGAGAGAGCTTAGGTAAAAAAAACTAAATGAAATCACAACAAAAACATAAAATACATAACTCTTTTACCTTCCTTGGGATCTCTAAATGGCTTTGTTAAATGGCCTTCTTGGCTTGTGCATCAAGAAGTCTTTGACAATGGAGTTTGCTTGACTTCTTCTCTCCTTGGCACATTGGCTTGGTTGTTGTTTCTTAAATTAATATTTGGGCATGGTAACATTACTTGTATGAGGCTTATGGATCAAATCCTACATAAAAACTCTAGAATATCCAATCTTAGAAATAAATGGGTATGGACTTATATTTATAGCCTTAGGAATTAACTTTCACCCAAGCTAAGTTAAGGTTGATTTGAGACTAACTCCAATTGAGTTAAAGTTGTCATGCAATTATGAATTTTAGTTACTAGTCATAGTTCTCAAATTATAAGGTTGAGTTGAGACTAACTTTAGTTGAGTTAAAATTTGTCTTGCAATTATGAATTTTAGTTATTAGTCATAGTTAGACATTTTGGGATATTTTGTGATATTTTGACAAATTATAAAGATAATGATGAAAGGCTAGGATATTTTGATTTTTAGAATTTTCTTTTTTAGTTATTCATTAATTTCATATGATAATTCAGCTATAAATTTAATCTTGTTTAATTTATTTAATTGATTTTGATTAGTCTTTTAGCTCTTTCAATATTTAATTGTGTGAATGCCCCACTTAATAGGTCCATATGAGAAATTGATAGTTATTATGTTACAAGGTGATTAGGGGTGAATCCATGAGAGGTTATTGTTAAATATAGGATATTACCCTAAATAGGGATGTCTCAATATGATTTTGAGATTTGATGAATGATGCATGGCTAAATTCACGATGTTTATTAATTCCTAGGCTTAATTTGTAATGTTTTGTAAAAATTAGTATGAAGTCTATTCAAAGGCCAGTTGTGGCCAGTTTTAGGTGTCTATAGTTCCCATTATGTGAATTTCATAAACGTGGATATAAAAACTTGGTAAATGGTGAATAAAAAAGTAGACCATGTAGAAACCAATTATGATGAGTTTATAGTTACCTCAAACATCTTCAAAAAGAAGATGGATAACATGGAAATAATGTCTACTCTTGATGATAACCCAAACCAATATGGATAGAACCCCAGCTTAACCCTAGTACTAGAAACATATGAATTTTTGTTTGAGTATGAAAATGAATAGAAGACAACCTAAAGGAAATCCACACATTTAAGTAGTTTCAAAGAGGGAAAAATTACCAGTTGAAGAGTAAATCAACCAACCCATTAACCTCCTCTACTCCTCTGAATAATACTCAAGTTCCACCTGATATAAATTTGATCAATAATCCTCCTTCACGTAAAGGACTTCTCACTTTTTTTATCCTAAGAATTATGTTATGCATACCCTAGATGGCAAACAATAAGAAAAGATAAAACTTATTTATGATATTATTGAGGATCTCAAGAAAACCTAAGCTAATATAATTATGTTTGATTTACTAAAAATTTCTAATAAAAACAAATTGATTTTAAAAGAGTTTTATGATAATAATGGGAAATAATATACTATAATTTATGATGCACATGTTACTCTCTATAAGTAGAAGATTGAAAATCCTCCATTCCTCTTAATAGTCATAATTTTTGGCAAAATCTTACACATTTTTTTGGTTAATTTAGGTGGGTAATGTCATGCCATATGTTATCAACCAATGGTTGGGCCTTACACCTATGAATTAAAATTAAAAGGTCATCTAATTAGATAAAATAAAGGTGAAGGTAGTAAGGGATTTGAATCATATACACATTAAATTAGCCTTGGATCCAAGGATTCATTAGGTCATAGATATCCAAGTGGTGGATATTTTGGATGTTTATGACATGATATTATGCTAAAACTTGTCAAAAATGTTGAATGGTTATATGTAAACCAATTTTATCTAGATGTGGTTACCATGGCATGGTTTTCTAAACCAAATTATAATATAGAAAAAATTTAAGATGACTCATATGATCACCGAGTATAACTAAAAGAATGAGATCCTCTATGAAGAATCATCAATGGGAATGTAGTTGGTTGATAAATAATAAAGAACCCACAATAGCCTCTCTATTACCCTGCTCAGTGTGCAGCAAAATCCAAAAGTGGAAAAGTTATACCTACTAGATGAAGAGGACTTATATGGTGCCCTTGAGATAATCTCATTTCACGATGAATCTCTATCATTTTGAAAGTCTAAAGTATAATTATTTAGGTAGAAATGAATAACTTTTATGCTCTTCATAAGATGAAATGACCATAATGGATAGTTGTATCCTTGCTTCTCCCATGGGAGAATTATCCACAATATCTCTTTCATCTAAAAACCTTAGAATTTAGTAATTGAAATATGAAGGAACAAGGTCAATCAATCCTAGTAGGAGTGAAGAGTTCATCTCAACTTCTTCCAATGAGAGATGGACAAATTTAGATATCCCTGGACCTACCTCTTTCATAGAATATTTAACTAACAATCCCTCACTATCTAAAAAACATAATGTAGATTCAATTAAAGGTGAAAAATGCACTAAGAGGTGAACATTGTAATAGCACTTCTATTACACTAATCACCAACATGTATAGTAGAATATAATTTTTGGAAACTGAATTTAGATGGTTTTAATTCTAAAAGTGGATGTGGCATTAATATTGATTAGATTTATCCTAGAGGAAAATATTATTTGGCTATGTACCACCTAAAATTTGTGTGTACCAATAATGTGGCTGAGTATGAGTCACTTGTCCATGGATTCTAGTTCACCCTTAGAAATAAAGTAAAGAATATCAAAGTGATGGGTGATTCTAAATTCATGGTTAGATAAGTGAGGAGCTAATAGTCATGAAATTACAAATGATTATCTAGATATCATAGTAAGTTCTAGAACCTAATAGAATATTTTTATGCATTTGGAATTCAAACATTTACTAGACAAAATAACTATATATTATATGCATTGGCTAACATTATGATCAATTTGGATCCCATTGCCAATTTGAGAATGAGAATATTCTCATTAGAGATATTCTCTACCCCTTGAGTCCAAGATAATATTAAAATTTTCCAAGCATTTAATGAAGATTGGTACATTTTAAGCTTCATCACCAAAATTGAACTATTTATAGATTATATTATTTATGAATATTTTTGAGATCACCTCAAACTAGATAAATATGGGATAGTGAATTTGAAGACAAACAACATACCCAAGGGAATGGTCTCACTTGAGAGGTTATTCAACATAGACTATTAAAAAGGTAAATATAAATTAACTCTTATTAAGGGCATGCAACACAAGAAATATGGGTAATGAAAATGAGAAAAAAGGTGTGATTCTAGGCACCACCTATACCCCATAAGAAAAATAAGTTTTTGCACAATCCCTCAAAATTTTAGAGATTTTAAGTCATATAATTATGAGGATCTGAAGGTCTTCAACACTTATGTCTTGACACACACTATCCCCCTAAATTTTGGATTCAATCCCTTTAGTTAAATTCAAAGGCCTATCAATCCATTACTATAGCTATTGATCTTCAAATAAGTCTAGAAACTACTAGCAGTAACAATCATCTTCCCAATTAGACACTCTACATGGGTCACAAACTTGGGTTGATGAGGAAAAGAATGGAGAGATAAATCTTTGTGTTTATTTACATAATTTTAATAAAACATATAAAAATCAAAATTACCCCTTGTCTTCATTAGATGAAGT
The DNA here is from genome assembly GCA_037957365.1 of Torreya grandis. Lineage (NCBI taxonomy): Eukaryota > Viridiplantae > Streptophyta > Pinopsida > Cupressales > Taxaceae > Torreya > Torreya grandis. The sequence continues at coordinate 3,905,218 of JARHVA010000721.1, read as the reverse complement.
GTTTTAGATTGTAAATGGTTTCAAAATGATGTCATTACTTGATGGGTATTTAGGCTATAATCAAGTGGTAATCAATTATGAAGATAAAATTTAGATAGCTTTCACAACCAAGTGGGGCACATTCATATACATGATAATGTATTTTGGATTGAATAATGCAATTGTTACATTCAAAGGTAAATGTACATTGAATTCAAATACCTTATGGGAAAGTGTATAGTTGTGTACATGGATGATTTGATAGTCTTCTCTAAAAGAAGGACAGATCATATAAATGATTTGAGGAAAGTGATGCAAATATGTAGAGACCATGGGATTTCATTAAATCCTAAAAAATGTATATTCAAAGTATCTAAATTCAAACTACTAGGCTATATCATTTCTAAGAAGGGCATATCTATAGACCCAAATAGAGTAGATGCAATCTTGAAGATCTTATTATCGACCAATGGGAAAGAACTAAAAAGTTTCTTCGATAAGATTAACTTCATAAGGAATTTTATTTTAGGGTTTATTGAGATTATTAGGCCCCTAAATATCATGATAAATAAGGACATTAAAATAAATTGGAATACTAAAGGTACAAATAGGTTTTGACCAAATCAAGGCTACCATTGTATGCATGCTAGTACTCATTAGTCCAGATTACACACAACCCTTCTACATTTATTTATTTGCCTTAGATAATTATAGAACCATTTTGATAATGCCAAATAATTAAATGTGATATGAAAGGCTAATGTCCTTCATGATAATCCCACTTAAAAATATTGAACTCTGATATTCCATGATTGATAAGAAGTTACTTTTATCAAAGTTGTTAAAAGGTTCAAACATTACATCCTTCATAGTAAAGTGTTTGTTTTAGTACTTGATCCATCCATAAATTCCTTGATAATTTATTCAACTCATTTATGAATAATGGATTTTTATTACTATTTTAGTTAAGGGTCTAAATTAATAAACTAGTACAAAGTATAGTAATAAATGTAGTCCTAATTTATGCAACTGTTTGTCTTTTTCACCTTTCTAAAAATAGCAATAAATAAGAAGAAATATAAATTGTATATAAAATAGAATAAGATGGATAATACAGAGGTTGAGAAATGGTTGTGTAGGACTAGGAAGGTGACATAAACCTGAATCTAGCTTTCATTGGGTGAAAGGATAGGAGCACCAAAAAGTGGATTCTTTGGTGTCTAGTATTGTTGTCTATTCCTACCGTTATTGTCAAAAATGATCATAGAGACTTGAAAAATTTTAGATAGTTTTACTATTCCTATGTGAGCATGCTTGTGAAAAATCAAGTGTTGGTCATCGATGGAACTCACTATGGAGCTGATTTTGTCTTCAAACCCTAACCCTCTTGTTATCAATCTAGAGTGCACCCTGCTTGAAGATGTGCAAAGCACACCCTCACTCTAGCTAATAAAATTGTAACTTCTCAGATTATGGGTGACTCTATACTAATAAAAACCTCTAGAGATGGTTTTTTTCCCTTAAGATTTATCTATTAAAACTAATCTACTTTGATTTTGGGATCAAAAAGGAAAGGGGAAACTGAAGGGAAATCCTATCTAATAGGGTGATGCACCTAAATTTTTTATATCCTTTAGAATATATTGAAATTAATTCAAGAATATAAATCAATAAAAATTCCTATATTTCCCCTAAGCATAAGTATTTTATATGAAGGATTGAAATAATTTTGGATTACAACATTCCTTTTTTACCTCTTCAAATGACCTATAAAAAGTGAGATAGAAAGCAATAAGTGAGGAAGGGACCTTCCAAAAGGATATATAATCCCAATTATGTGTTGATACATAATCAATTACACTCTATTCTCTATCAAAACTCATATGCAAAATAAAAATCTCCTTTATTGATGTATGGTCCAAAATATAGTTTCTTCTTCAGCTCTAGGAATTATTGAAAATGGCTTCAAATATATATATATATATATATATATATATATATATATATATATATATATATATATATATATATATAACCTAACCTCTAGCAAATGTGGCATTGAAACGAGATAAGGATTAGTATTGTTTGGTTAACTCAAGACCTAATCCTTTTACAATTTTCAATCAACTCTTTAAAATATCCTAAACTCCACAAAGCATGCATGATCTTCAAAGTTTGGCATAAAAATAAGATGGTGGGCCCATATTTGACAATTTAATCATCATACATGATGTTCTACCAATCCTTAGATGCTTTAAATCCACTTTAAGTGATTTGAAGCTGATTTGGAATGTTGATTGCATGAAAAACAAAATATCTTATCAAAAGTCAACTAAAGCTTTGACTAATTTACTTCACCAAGCTCCATTTTTCATGAAAATGGATTTTGAAGGTTGAAGATGCACATTAAACTCAATAGAACAATATAAAAATTATGTGGAAACTCAAATTGAACTCCTTGAAAAGCCATCCAATGCCAAACTCCAACTTGACTATTTGACCAATTAGGCCTATTAGACCAAATAGGCCTAAAATAAAATATGTGCATCTAAAATCCATTAAACCTATAATAATAAGCTATGAAACCTATAATAAATAATTAATTAGACCTGGATCAACTTTCCTCATCACTAGATATATGATTTTGATGATAAAACACTCGGCATTCAACCAACAAGGTTGACTAGGCCTATTTTGCTCTATTTTCCTATAGATTGGCCATTTTGATCAATTTTTTATGGGTACTTTTAGGATAATTTGTTTATTAACTTAATATTTGAGGATGAATAATGAGTCTAAGGCTTTGAGCTCCATTAATTAGATTTTATTGAATTGCCTTGTGTTTCATTTTACATGATTTTTTCCATAAAAACATGATTTTTTCCCTCATCTATATAGATCCATTCATAAAATTATCATTTATATAATATTTTATAATTTTAATTGACATTTTAAAAGGTTTTAGGTTGATCTAAGATGATTTTATGGTAATAAAATCATTTTTTTTTCAAAACTAGTTTTTTGAGGGTTTAAGAGGGCTTTGAAGTTGAATATTTAAAATGATGATTCATTAATTATAGACCTCCAAATCCCAAAATATTTTTATTTATGTGTATCACACTAACCCCCCTAACATCCCTAAAATTATTGGTTTCCCATGAAAAATATATGAAAATTTATCATTTGGAGAAATCTACCTATGGGGTTTTGATTACATTCTAGGTTTCCTACGCTCTTAATGATTATTCATAAAGCATAACCCCTAAAATTATCTAAATTATTTATTAATTATAACTACATATGGGTCCTCAAAACATAATAAAATCATTTTTCCAAACTCTACATGTGGTGAAAGATACGAGAGTTGGAAACTGAAAGGAAATCCTATATAATGGGGTGATGCACCTATATTATTTATATCCTCTAGAAGCTATTGAAACTAATTCATGAATATAAATTAGTAAAAATTCATATATTTCCCCTAAGCATAATTATTTTAGATTAAGTATTGAAATAATTTTGGATTACAACATACCTTTTTTACCTCTTCAAATGACCTACAGAAGGTGAGATAGAAAGCAATAGGTGAGGAAAGGACCTACCAAAAGGATATATAATCCCAATTATGTCCTGATCCATAATTAGTTACACTCTATTCTCTATCAAAACTCATATGTAAAATAAAAATCTCCTTTATTGATGTATGGTCCAAAATATAGTTTCTTCTTTAGCTCCAAGAATTATTCAAAATGGCTTCAAAAAGCTAATATATATATATATATATATATATATATATATATATATATATATATAACACCTAACTTATAACTAATGTGTCATTGAAAAGAGATAAGGATTAGTCTTGTTTGGTTAACTCAAGACCTAATCCTTTTACAATTTTCAATTAACTCTTTAAAATATCCTAAACTCGACAAAGCATGCATGATCTTCAAAGTTTGGCATATGAATAAGATGTTGGGCCCATATTTGAAAATTCAATCATCGTACATGATGCTACACCAATCCTTAGATGATTTAAATACACTTTAAGTGATTTGAAGTTGAGTTGGAATGTTGATTGCATGAAAAACAAAATATCTTATCAAAATTCAACTGAAGCTTTGACTAATTTACTTCACCAAGCTTCATTTTGCATGAAAATGGACTTTTAAGGATTAATATGCACATTAAACTCATTATAAAAATATAAAAATGGTATGAAAACTCAAATTTAACTCCTTGAACATCCATCCAATGCCAAACACCAACTTGACTATTTGACCAACTAGGCCCATTAGACTAAATAGGCCTAAAATAAAATATGTGCATCTAAACTCCATTAAAAATACAAAAAGAAGAAATGAAACCTATAAAAAAACAATTAATTTGATATGGAAAAACTTTCATCTTCACCAGGTATGTGATTTTGATGAGAAAACACTTGCCATTCAGTCAACAAGGTTGACTAGTCCTATTTTGCTCTATTTTTATATAGACTAGCCATTTTGATCAAGCTAGTATGGGAACTTTAGAGATGATTTATAATTAAATAAATATTTGAGGATGAATAAAAATTCTTAGGATTTGATCTCCATTGATTAGATTTTATTGAACTATTTTTATATTTCATTTTACATGTTTTTTCTATTAAAACATGATTTTTACCCTCATCTATACAACTCCATGCATAAAATTAAAATTTATATAATCCTCTCTAAGTTTAATTGACATTTTAAAATTTTTTATGTTGATCCAAGATGATTTTATGGTAATAAAATCAACTTGTTGCAAAATTAGTTTTTTGAGGGTTTAAGAGGGCTTTAAAGCTTAATCTTGAAAATGATAATTCATGAAGTACAGACCTCCAAATCACAAAATCTTTCCATTTATTTGTAGCACACTAATCCCCTTAACATCCTTGAAAATATTGGGTTCCCTTGTAAAATATATGAAAATTTATCACGTGGATAAATCTTCCTATAAGATTTTGACTGCATTCTGGGCTACCTATGCTCTTAATGATTATTCATAAAGCACATCCTCTCAAACTATCTTAATTATTTATTAATTATAATTACATATGGATCTCAAAATATACTGAGATATTTTGGCCAAATTCTACATTTAGTGAAAGATATGAGCATCTAAATAGGAGGCTAGGAAGGGTGTTTAGAACTGTAAAAAGTGAAAAATTCACCAAAATAAAAATATTCTTCACATACTTCCCAATGCCTAAAAACATCACCATGGGGTCTTTACCATGCTATCAAAACACCCTAAAATCACATTTTGCTTAAAAATTTAAAAAAACCCTTTTTGGCCTATATGCCTATTTACTTGCAAAAGCTTGTATAAGCATGGTTTGCTTAAAATTTAGAGTTTTGACACTCTTTAAATGTCTGATTATGATTTAAAAACATAATCCTATACTTTTTAAACTTTTACCTAGGCTTAAAAACCTTTGTGGCACTCCAAAATGATGCCTACTCCAATGGTGATCTCTAACAGACATATTGAGGACTGTTACAAAATAGTGAGTATATAAACTCATCCAATGGCCATGAATATTTTTAAAAATATTCCTCAAGTCATTATGACCTTGTATACAAAATTTTAAGTCCTAAAAAAACTTTTAAGTCCCCAAAAATTTAATTTTGTCTCAAAATTGACCCCTGTACATGGATTGTCTACATATTTGAACTTGACAATGCTCTTTTGAAAAGATAATGACCCATTTAAAATCCATTTTTGAATTTTTTTATCAAAATTAGTTCTTTTAGGCCACAATTACTCAATTTTATTAGCTTCAAAGGGTTAATGATTGGTTTTAGGAAGTTTTGAATGATAGGGGTAGTAATTTGTTATTGATAGGTCAAATTACTAACACCTACATCATGCTTGATAAAACAACATTGAGTCAAAAGAGGGGGGTTAGTTTTAAATATGTACTAAATTTTCAATCCACACCCCTTGTGTGGGCACACTACCTACATATCAATACTCCAAAGAGGGATCAAGGCATATGTAGTTTTCCCATCTAGTGTGCTTTATGCAATAGTGTGATGTAAATGCAGATGCCAAAATTAAATGTGTTTGAGGTGGCTAGGGATTGATATGAGGATTTTATTAGGTTTTCAACTGTGTTGGGTGACTGTGTGTAAATAATATGGAAGTTTACCTTAGTTATGTATTTGTATTCTTGTTTGCTTTGTAAGTTTGTTCACCTCTTTTGTAAATGAGCTTTGAGTCAGATTTTATAGGGAATAATTAATCATGCATTAGATGTATTCACACTAGGCTCACCTAATTAAGGATAAGGACTGGATGAAAATTATCATTGGGGCTCAAAGTGCAAATGGATAAGACCATAAAAATGGTACACTTCTCTATGGGGTATTATAGTCCAAATAGGGCACTCTTATCCTATAGGCTCAACACCTAGGGGAACAAGATTGGCATGGGGAACATTGTCTGGTTGAGGTGGAATGACTATTTAGAAGGTTATATATGTCTATAAGGGTCATAAAAGCATGCAAAAAGGACCTATTGATGGGGTGTCACAAACCACACTTAAACTACAAATTTAGACATTTTATATGACTATATTTCCCCCCCATTTATTATAGTGATGTAGCAAAGCAAAATACTAGGATAAATAAAAATTAGAAAGCATACTTGAACTTACCTATAAGGTTAAAGCCCATGAAGATGTATGATGTTGAGTGTGTGTAAAGAGAGCACAATGTGAAGAGTAAATATGTAAGAGAAAATAAGGAGTAAATCAACTCTTACTAGACATGTTATGTCTAAAATAAGACTGTACAAAGGTTGGGTAAAAGAGAGAGAAATAGAAAGGAATGAATACACCTCACTAGGTACATGAACCAATACAAAACCTATTATGATGTTGAGTGACGCTAAGTGATGTTAGGTATATGTTGCACCAAGAGTAATATCATGAATAGAGTTGAGTGCTCAATTCCTCAAGGGTGGCTCAAGAATACAAAGGCTATCCCTTTGGCTCCATCATCACCTACTATGTATTGAATCTATGTGGTCATGCATGTTTTAATTGATGTTTAGACTATTTGTCTAATCCCTTTGAGTAGTTGGCTCAAGAATATAAAGGCTAGCTAGTTCTTTAGCTCCATCATTACCCACTAAGTGTGAAGTATGAACTGACACTAGTATGAATGTGTATAGTATGAGATGGCTCATGAATCCCTTGAATGCTCTATAACCTGACAATGTGGCATGGATAGCCAAATGTGTACTAAGAACTAGGCCAATCTTGGCCACTCTGAAAGGTGGATATTAGGCTTATATGAACGCCACTCCAAAACTAAGAACTAGGCTTATATGAAGCCACTCTAAAATGATTCCAACCACATGCAAATTGAATAAGGCACGTAATTTTTTAGAATAACTAGGTAATAAAATGAACTAGAAATAAACCAAGGAAAATGAGTCATGCACATTGCCCCCAATCATTGGTGTCTATAAAATGGATTTTGATCTAGAAGTTGTACCAACTACCCAATTTGCAACTAGAAGTGAGAGCCATCATGCCAACATGATGTAGCCTATATCTAGATAATTTGAGTAAAATTGTATTGACACCACCCAATCTAAATTAAATTTTAGTTGACAAAATTTTAATTGACCTTACCTTTCTATCTATTTCTAAAAATTCTAGGTTTTTGACTATTTGAATAGGAGCATTGAAAAGTGGACACTTTATTTTAGGGCACTATAGTCTAAATGGGTTGCTCTTGTCCTTTACTATTTATTATGGTTGTTCTATTTTCATCCCTATTTTTTTGGTCTATTCTACATGTTTTAAATTTTGATTTTTGTCTTGAGTGTTCTAAAAATTTATTTTGATCAATAGAGGGATCTGATCTTTGTGACAAAACCCCTATTTATTTCCCCCTCTTCTGAGGGTAGGAATGAAGACCCTATAAGGACTACCCTCAGAAGAAAGAGCCCTAAAAGTGTGTTATGATGTGAAATACATGATATAGCAATGATGATCAAAAAAATGTCTCAAGATATAGCATAGTTTGTGTTGGAAATTCATAGATCAATAGGGTATGCAAAGATATATGTACTAATGTAATAGCATGTATAATATATTGAACTAAAAATAAAAAACTAGTTAGTTGTCAAGGAGGGATGGATTATGATGTCCATCATAGTATCCAAGAAGGATTTATAATGCATGATGTGTATTATGGCATTGCAAACAACTAAGAAGCAAATAAGTATGCAAGGAAAGAAGCAAGAAGCATACAAAAGAGGCCAAAGGGCCAAATAAACAAGGGACATGGGCACATGTCACTCAAACTAGTAAAATCAAGCATACAATGAATGTTCAAATGCCCACATACACATACAATTGTAAACAAGAAAGATTGGTGTGAAGGCCACAAGCACCTACAAGAGTACAAGCAAAGGACATTGGCAAATGTCCTAAGGCACACACAAGTAACAAAATAGGAACTAAGAAATGCAATCACATATAGCTACTTAAAGCAAGAAAGGAATGTATGTAGATGGTAGAAATACTATCAAATCTAACTCATCAAAGCAAGAAGTGAAAGTATGCAAAACATGTAGTACAATATTAGGTAGATGTTAAAAAATACACAAGTGCTATATACTAGTGAGTGTCGATAGAATAATCTTTGTAAGATAGTAAGTAATGTACATCAACATGATAACTAGAGTGTGTGGTGTAGGAATGACATAATCTAGATGGTGTAATCATGTAGAAGATGCCCTCGATGGGTAGATATGTTGATGTATGTCTCAAATGTAAAAGTAGGATACCCCTTAAATGGGTAGAGTTAAGCAATCAAGGATTTGGGTGCCACTACACACACTCAAATAAGATTAACTGAAGTATGATAATTTAGATAAATTTACAAACAATAGCATAAAATAGAAAAATATAAGTCTAACATGGTAGTATAAATGTAAAGCATGGATAATGCATATAATTGAAAAAAAATTGGTGTTTTAAGTTATTTGAATGTTTTTGTATTTTGACATGTTATATTATTTTTGGTATTTTGAAATATTATATTGAATTTAGTGTTTTTAAATGAGCTATGTACAAGTAATCAAAAATACATTATTTACAAATAAGCTGTGAAATTATGTACAAGTTGAGAAATTATGTATAAGAAAAACTGAGAAAAAATGATACTAATCGATGAGTCTCATAAGAGACTCCCTATCATGGTGTCATGTATCAAGGAGAAGGATCGTGCATCATCATGAATCATGATGGAAGGGTTGATACTGTGACTCTGAAATTTGTGTATGGTGTAAGTGTTCTAAAATTTCTATAGTGGAAACTAACTGTGGGGTCCCCCTATAACTTTGAGAATTGGATACAACTATGGGGTTCTTAGGGATACATCTGGGAGTAGAATAATCTCTCTAAAAATGTGCTCTATGTGTAGAGACATGAGACCTCAATGATACTACTTTAGGTGTGAATATTATAGCTATAAATTATCTAGAGTCTTGAAATTGTCTTGTATACAATGGTCACTCTAAGAGACGCCTCCATAGAAGTGAATGAACTCTCTATGTTGGTGAGGGAGGCCTCGATTGTGTCTAAATATCAACTAGAGGAAGAATTATAACTGGTGGAGGAACTAAAACTAGTGACTATAGAGTAGGAGATGGTTTTGAAGTGGGGAGTGGTAACTCATATGAAACTCCACCAACTATAACAACCTAATTAGTGTGAATGTATTTCATACATATATAAACTATAGAAGGTAATACATAATGTTTTTGGATTAATGGTCCACCAAGTAACATGTAAAAGACTCCTACATTGAGAATAATAGTAAATGGTGTGGCCAAATATGTTAAACTGCCTTGTAAAGGAAGTGTAATCTCACCTAATAAATTCTATAGGTGTGTACTAAATCCAGTAATAATTATCTGTCAGGGTGAAATTTTGCTCAAAATATATGAAATGCTGAAGTAATGTCATATTTCACATGTTCACACTAGATCCATTATCTATGAAGACACTTTGAATGGTATGGTGATCAATTTAGGCTCTGATAAAGAGTGCATAGTAATCTAAATCATCCTCAAGTATCTCCTACTCTAAGAAGGAGATCAAAGGTCTAGCTAATAATCTATAATTATACACACCAATCATGTCTCAAAGGATGTGACTTAACTTAAGGTGCCTAGTATGTAGCTGGTGGAAGGTGTGCATGATATGCATGGTAAACACCTGATGTGACCCTTGTCTCCTATTTAGAATGTTATGGGAAAGGATCTGAGAAAAAATTTAGAACTTTGTCGTATGTTTGCTTTGCCTAAGGAGGCTCAATTGGAGTGCCAAGATAAATAAGGTTTCCATCTATCAATTCATGTATCTTATGTTATAAACTAATACATCTATTCATTATGTGGCCTAGTTCCCTATGAAAATTATATAATGCATTTTGATCATATCCATGTAGAAGAGGCTTTGACATATCAACTTCTCGAATAGGAGGGAGAGATGGGACATTGCTTTCCAATAGCTACTATAAGACTCTATCTAAAGATACTGGTAGATTGGTAAAGGCTCATTAAGGAGGCACTGATAAGACCACTCATTGAGGGGGCTTTGAAGCTACATTAACTATAAGTTTATTTTGAATTTTGCTATCATTAACCTTTACTTTGTATGGGACTTTATTGTTACTCTTGTTTATTTTTTATGATATGCTTGTGTAGTATATTTTTCCCATTGAAAGTTATTTGACTTCCCTTTCCTTTAGTGTATGACATAACCTACTGAAGGAATAAAACATTTTGAATATTATTGACTCATGTAAAGCTGGTAGAAGACTTTGTTTGAAGAGATCTTATAGTTCTTGATCATCCATGGGGCTAGTCATTTTAGCCAAGATAGTCTTATATCTAAGAACATAACCTATGAGATTCTCATTTAACCTTTGTTTCTATTATGCAACTTGGGCATAAAAAACCTTATCACAAATGTTAATGTTGAAATGAGCTAGGAACATGTCAGTTAAAGGATTGAATGCTTTGATCGACTGATTTAGTAGACTATAGAACTACTATAGAGCATAATCCTTTAAAATCTATGGAAATAGCTTGGTTAGTACCAATAATTTGGCACATAGTTCAATCATGATATGTGAAAATATCTTAAGTGTGTCTCTAGATCACCCTTTCCATTATATAGAGTGAGCTTGGATTGAATAAAAACTAGTGGAAAGGGTGTAGAATCAATATGGCATACCAATGGTGTATAAAGTAGAGAAAAAGAGTCAAAAGCCTATATTGGTATAGAGGCACCTTACTCAAGATATATCACTTAGGATTGAAGATATTTAATCTCTTACACAAAGGCATCCACATCAAGAGGTGAAGATGTATTAGTCATAATGGGTGGTGCCACATAGGAAGGTTGGGCTACTACATGGGGTTGTTGAGACATAGTTTCCCCTGTAGTGTCATTTGTAATTAGTTGTTTCGTGGTTTGAGAGGATTGACCATTGTTTGATTTTTGTTGTTCTTCTTGTATTATTTGAATCATATCATCTTACATATCAAGATTTTTAGTTAAAATATCTTGAATTTCCCTCTTTTGAGTTTCATCAAAGTTGGTATATTGGGCCATTATTAAAGTATGAAAACAAAGTGAAAGTGGATGGAATTTTTTGCAATAAGTTGTAATAAGAAAAATGTGATGGAAGGAAAGTATTGAATAAAGGAAATGTAATGTCCTAAAAATAGTAAATTGTAATATGCATAAAAAGGATACGAAGCTCACTAGCATGTAAAGTGATACCTCCAAAATATAAGGACCTAGTATATTATACTAGGGTTTGAAAGAAATTATTTTTAAAATTACTATGGTGAAATTTAGAAATTTTATATTAAATTTTGAATTATATATGCAAGAAAAATTAGAAGAATATTGATAAAATCAGAAAGGAATTTTCCCTAGGGTTTCTAGGGTTTTTATGTGTAAATGAAGTCAGGTTTACCAAATGATTTAACTTATTTGGTAATAATGGATTTTAATTCCTATGTTAGTTAAGGTTTTGGATTAATAAATTATTATATAATACAACAATAAATACAGTCCTAATTTGTTTAATTATTTGTATTTTTCACCTTTGTAAAAATAGCAATAAATAAAAAGAAATATAACTTAGCTATAAAATAGACTGAGATGACTGATATAGAGGTTAAAAAATAGTTATGAAAGACTAGGAAGGTATCATAAACCTTAATCTAGATTTCATTGGGTGAAAGGATAGGAGCACCAAAAAGTGGATACTTTGGTGTCTAATTCTATTGTCCATCCCTATTACTATTGTTAAAATTGTTCACAAAGATTTGAAAGTTTTTAGGTATTTATGTTTTGCCTGTGTGAGTGTGCTTGTGAAAAATTGAGTGTTGGTCACTGATATAACTCACTATGGAGCTAATTTTATCTTCAAACCCTAACCTTCCATCATGCTTGATAAAAAACATTTGAGTAACTTAAAAAAGAGGGGGGTTAGTTTGAAAGATGTATTAAACATACAATCCACACCCCTTATGTAGGAATGTTGCTTACATACCAATAATCTGAAGAGGGATCAATCCATATGTATTTCTCCTACTTAGTGTGCTTTGTGAAATAGTGTGATGTAGATGTAGATTCCAAATTGATAGTGTTTGAGGTGTCTAGGGACTGGTATGAGAATTTGAGTAGGTTTGCAGTTATGTTGGGTGACTATGTGTAAATAATAGGGAAGTTTGCCTTAGTACTTTATTTGTATTTTTACTTTCTTTGTAAGTTTGGTCACCTCTTTTGTAAATGAGCTTTGAGTGGGTTTTTATAGGGAATAATTGGTCATGGGTTGAATGTATTTGTTCTAGGATAACCTAATTAAGGATAAGGACTAGATTAAAATGACCAATGGAGTTCAAAATGAAAATGGATAGGACCATAAAAAATGGGACACTTCTGTATGGGGTGTTATAGTCCAAATGGAGCACTCCTATCTTACAGGCTTGGGACTTAGGGGAATAAGATTGACACAGGGAATATTGTCTAGCTAAGGTGGAATGAATATTTATAAGGTTTCATATGATTGTCAATGATTAAAAAGGTGTCTATAAGGGTCACAAGTGCATGCAAAAAGGACCTATGGATGGGGTGTTACAAGCCACACTCAAACTACCAATTTGGATAGTTTATATGACTATACTAATATAAAATGAATTAGTGGGAGACATGATAAATGGATGACCATACTCTATTATTTTTACCTAAAGATGCAATCAATGAAAATTCTTGATTTCAAGGACTCTGTAAAGCCATGACTAGTAGATCCCCAAATCATTTACCAATAGTACTCAATATAGGATATCATAAATAATGATTAGTACATGGATATAGTTGGTTATGTTCTAAATAATGAGTTACTTAGACATCTAAATTCCACACAAAAAAGAGTGTTTCACTTTAAAATCAACCATTTTATGATCAAATGTGATACTCTCTATAGAAAAAACTATGAAGGTATATATTTAAGATGCTTGAATAAAGAAAAAGTAGATAAAGTACTCAAATATTTACATGGCAGGTATGGAATTAGGCATAGATTAGGAAGTACTATAGTTCATAAAATACTAAAGGTAGGTTAATATTGGCCACATGTTTTCAAGGATGCACATCTACATGCCTAAATTTGTCACACTTGCTAAGTCACTGCATACCATGAATGCACCCCAACTATGTCATTGTAGTTGGTTATCAAAGACATACCATTTTCTAAATGGGGGTTGGAATTCATGGAAGCCATTAATTCTAATTCTTCTATAGGACATAATTTCATCCTTAAAGTGATAGATTATTTTACTTGTTGAGTTGAAGCTCAACCATTCAGTAATTGCACCACTAATGTAGTGATCAACTTCTTAGAGAAATGCAATTTTAAAAAGTTTAAGATGCCTACCATACTGGTATGTGTAAATGGCCCTAATTTATCCTCCATAAAATTACTTTAATTGGCTTACAATTATTATGTAACCCTTAAATTTTCTTCAAATTATTATCCATAATGTAATGGGCTAGTTAAATCAACAAACAAGAATTTTTTGAATATAATTAAGAGGATTTAGAAAGAAACCCAAGGGATTGGCATAATTTATTAAAAAAAATTATGTTAAGATATAAATAGGATCAAATATTTTTTAGGTAACTCTCCTTATCATCTAGTATATGGCCAATATCCTATCTTCCTAACCAATCTAAAAGTACCCATCTTGTTGTTTACAAGAGATTACCTAGAAATGGATGATTAAATAGAAGCCTGCCTCTTGAACCTCTTATAATTAGAATAAAAATGAAATATATTTGTTACATTTCAATAAGAATAAATATATTTTCAAATTCTAGTTTGAAAAATAAACCAAAGTAAAGGCTGTCTATATCTCTAATCTAGTCCTCTTATGGGACAAGGCACATGAACAAAAGGGACAACACACAAAAATTATGCATTATGTTTGGATCCCTACCAAATATTTAAAATCTTAGGGGAGAATGTTTTCCACCTAATGTGTATTACTGGTGAGGAGGTTTTAGTATGCAATGAGAAATGCATCATATATATAAATCAATCCTATCTTGGAGAAGATAGATCCTACTTACACTTTTGATTGGGGATACATTAGATAATAAGAGTCATGAACAATATGGATCTATTAAACCTAATAAATGGATCTCTTACCATAATAATATCACTAGGGAGGGTTCTAAAGCCTCTAGTCAATCAAAACTATTCAATATCCCTAACTAAGTCCTATGTTTTCATATTCACTATACTAATAACAAGTAAAGTAAAAATATAATCTAGTGCTCACCAAATCTTGTGGAAAAAAGTGGGGGTAATAAACACTAAAATTAAAAAATCATAGAATACATATACTCATGTCAATGTATACAAAATCCTATTGCATGGGAGAGGTGTAAATGAATATCTATATACTCTTACAAAGGAGGAACAAAGTTAAAAATACTTACCTTTTAAGATGAACCCACCAAACCCCAATCTCTCCCTTGGCTAAGATGTTTCACAAGAAGGTGTTGTGTTATGTAAGGATGATAAGGATAAATCATTTTTAGGATACACAACCTATCAATTCATCTAAAAAACTTCTCCACAAGATAAGATTTGTATCTCCAAAGATATTATGAAACCCTAAGCTTGCTCCTTAAGTATAATGGTGGATAAGCAAATGGACAATATATCTTGCTTCTTCTCTCTTCTCTTAGAAATGGAAAAATGATTATGTTTATATAGGTAGATCTAAACCTAAACCCTTATAGAAGTTTCATCTAAAAAGGTTGAATCAGTTAACCTAGTATCATAATTGACAAAAACTTATTAGGTCATGGACCAAGTTGACCAGGGGTTGACGTAGACCATTAATATTTTTTGTCAATAAGAATACAAGGTTAATGCAACTAACATAATCATGTAAACTTAAAAAAATGGGTTTAGGATAGGGAAAGGGTTAAGGAAGGTGGTAAAATACTAGAGGAGTGTGAAAAATAGGAGGCAAATCTTAGGGAAATGGTTTTTAAGATACAAGTGTGTAGATAGCAAGTGTAAAAAGGGAAAACAGTCTTATGAAGCACCAATGGTCTACCCACCCCTTTCTTGGTGCACCCCTTAAGGCATGTACTTAGAGAGATTTAGACTCGATGGGTTCCTACAAGATAAAGAGAAACATTAATTGATAAAAATTTGAAAACAGTATGTTTATACATATGTCCCACTTAAATCTCATCACGTGTCACATAGGTGGAACAAGGGATGGTGCTTTGAGAAAAAAGAATGATGACACATAATGTTGATGCTTAGTAAAGTGTAATAAGGATCAAATAATATAAATGAAATGACATAATTTAAAAACACATATTTTTACTTACCTTAGTGTTATAGATAAATAAGGATATGTGAGAGATGTGAAGGCATCGAATGTGAATAACATTAGGTGAACCTGTCGAGATTAGAAAAAAAATATCAAAAAATTGAAATTTTTTCAACATAGACATAATAGTGGAAAATATTCTCTATGACATCAAGATTCCATAACTTTTTATGGTTTGAAAAATGAGTTATTAGAAATAAAGATATGATCAAAACAAGAAATCTAATGGTGAATATTTGAAGGGTAAATAATTTTGAATATTAAATATAAATAGGATGAATAAGAATTCATTTGTTATTATTTTCTATTTTGAGAGAAATAGAGATTTGAGAAACTTATTGAGAGCCGAGAGAGTCATGATGGTGAGGAGATGATAGCTGAGACAAGGAGGATGCCTAGCAACCATAATGAGTGTATCATAGGTAAGTAACTGAGAATTTAAAAATTTTAAGCATTTTTATTTGAAATTTAATTTTTTATATAAATTTGATAATTAGGCAAAATCTACAAACCGCAATGAACCCTAGGAAATTTTTAGGGACTCTAGGGGTTAAACAAGGTTTTGGGTAGGAAAGAGTTAAATAAATAAATGCCCAGGGCATTTATGGAAATTAGTCAAAAATTCATCACTATGAAAAAACAAGGTCAACTAGGTCAACTTGGTTGATAAAATAGGATGATTGGATCCTATATGGCCAACTTAGTTTTTTCCTAAGTGATCAACATAGTATTGTTGAGTGAAAATAAGATCAACTTAGTTTGTTAAGTTTGTAGACACTATAATTTCATATGTTATATATGATTTATTAGGTGTCATAGGACCCTTATTATTATTTTAATATCCTAAATATACCTATCCTAAAGTTTAAATTATTTATCATTATCCACCCAATAATTTGTTTTTATAATTTTACCTCCCTAACCACTTAAATCTATTTAAAACTTAGGAAATCCTAACCCTTTAACCAAATCACCCATGTATAACCTCATCCTTAATAACCTAACACATAAAATCTTAAAATTTCCCATAGTTAGAACAAACCAAATGCGGATTGAACCATTTGATACTAAAAAGGGTAAATCATTATCGATTCTCCCATGATCGGTACCAATTCTCTCAATCAGTGTTGATCTATTTATACTCAAACATCACTTTGGCTTAGGTACTATGAATTTTATTCTTAGAAAATTACTTATATTTTTTAGGAGATTTAAGGATATTCTTATCATTACTCTACCAAAATTTTATGATACCCAGTCCACATCTACCATCATGAACCTGAAAGACTCCTTGTACCTGTGGTAAGATATCCATTTTGCCTGTAACTCAATTTAAGGTAAGAATAGTTTATTTATTTCATTTATTATTATTATTATTATTATTATTATTATTATTATTATTATTATTATTATTATTATTATTATTATTATTATTATTATTATTATTATTATTATTTCTTCTTACTACTTATTCCACTCTTATAATAAAACATACATCCCTCTATTTTCCTTTTATTATCTTTTGTCATCTTGAAAGTCTCTATTTTTATTTAAGTGTAGTTTGAACAAAATCAACACCAATTCATCTGAATCGGCACCGATTCTATAGGATCAGCATCAATCTAATATACTTTATTTTTAAAATTTGATGCTTTTAATCTTTTAACTCTATCTTCAATCCATTCTATTTTTTGTCTTTTTAAACATGGTATTAATGTGTAGATGAATCCGCATGGAATTGTGTACAACATCATAAATATTACTGATCTACCCATTACATCTCAACCTTTTCACTGACCAAAGTGATATATCCTTTTATTTATCACTTTGTGCCATTATTTACTCTCTCTCAATTTAATCCACTTTTGAACAACTTGATGTTATATAAGAGGATGTGAATGATGCTTATTGAGATGAATACTTTACTTACATTGATAGTTTAGATGAAGATTAATTCATAATCATTATTTATATTGCATATTTATATTTTTTAATTTTAGTTTTTATTTATCCACTTGATTATGAAAACCATAATCTTACATCCATTTGAGGAAGTTCATAACTTCTCGAGACTGGTTCTTAAATAGGTAGCTCACCTATTTATCTATAAAACCATTTTGTCTAAGTTGTTTTTTTATGTGCAGGTTATTCTTCCAAGCCATAAATAAGTTTTTTGATTCATTGATTCAAGTGGTGTGTAACCATATTCATATCTTCAAGTATTCTTCATACACCCTACAATTTCATTAAGTTTTTAGTTAGTTAAGTAAATTAAAATGAAAATGAAAAACTATTATAACATTATGGCACACCTAGTGGGACCCCTAAGGTCTCATTTTTCTTATTATAATTCATTGTGAATTTATCCATTCTTCACCTTGTCTCTTGATTGTTTTCTTCATACAAAATAAATATCCAAAATTTTTACTCTTCTTTTAAAAGGTTAAAAAGAATTACATCCATTCCTTGCTTACTTAGGTAATTCATAGAGAGTAATCTAGGTTGGTTAAATTATCATAGAAATCACTTCTTTCCACACACATACCAAATCACTTACATTATTAATTCATCAAACATTAACATAAGGGAACCAAGTGATATTTCATCACCTAGTGGTAACTTTCATCCCAGCTATCATACTTGGATTTCACCACCAAGGGGAGAACCAAATTAGTACATTGATTGAGTATAAACTCTATTTATTCAATAGATATTGGCAAAGCACTTGACACCCTTACGCTATGGTGTGTGAAGTGAGGGGGTAATCCCCAATACCAATCCATGTATCAATTCCAATACAAATATATTTTGAGCCTAAACAAACTTGAAACCATCTCTAAATTATTATCTCTTAGTACCTTCATTAACCTTTTTTCTTATAAGTTAATTTCCTAATTAAAGTAAAGTATTTTTAGGTACATATTATAGCGTGTGTGCCTTTCCTTTCTACTAAAAATGAGATAATCAAAAATACTATTTTTTTTTCTTGATTTTGCTTTATTAATACATGGTTTTGACATAACAATAGTCACTAAAGTAAACCAAACCCCTAGATTCATCATCATCCATGGAAAAATCCCCTAGTCTTACCTCCCTTGAGTCCATGGGGGAGGGTATTCCCCAATATTATACTCAGGGATATCCTAAATTTTCCACCATATTAGATAGTAATCAAATCATTCTTAACCATTACCTTAACACCTAAGCTATTTGCATTCCACTTTCTCCCTATACATAATTTTATGGGAATGCTTTCAGAATGCCTCTAAAGTAAAATGAAAGATTTATTAAAGCTATGGTGTCCTCCTACAACAATCCTCCCCCAACAAGTTTAGATATTAATACTATACAACCTTTAAGAAATCCACCTCTTATAACATCTAGTGGTCTATCCCCAACTAGTACCCAAGCTCAAAATATCATCTCACCTTAACCTATGTCTACTCTACCTCTTACCATAACACCTTAGAATGTAGTTATCTCAATCCCAGCAACTCTCCCACCCATCCAAACTAGTGTACCTTTAAATCCCTAAAATCAAACTTTACAACAAACTCCCATAAGACAACCTCCTTTATAATATATCCCTCTAACCACCCAATACATATCTCCCTCATAATTTTGGGTCCACATATATACCCTTTCAAGCCCCATAGTATGTGGTAGCATCTCAACTGATTATGACTACCTCAATTGGTTACCCTTTATCATAGACCTTTTCCACTCCATTTCATACCTATCAACATCTAAAACAAAATATATTTGGGGGTATTCCTCAATATAATATCCAACCAAATCTTATGAGTATCCTTATGAATAGGATGACAAATTGAGAAGCCTCTACCTCTAGGCAAAAAAATATGCTCACTTATGAGCAAATCTATAATGAACATATCAACCCAACTATCCCTATTAGACCATACCCTTCATAATGGGACATTATGAAATTTATGAAGTTTCAAAATAAGGAGGATACTTGGTATCAAATTCAAGCATTCAAACATGTTTGCTATCTTATAGCTCATGATAATTTTCTTCTTCTTAGAACCTTTCCCATGTCACTATCTAGACTAGCCTTAGACTAGTACAGTTTGTTTCCTTAGAATTCCCTATTTTCTTTGGAGAACCTAGCCCAAATCTTCTTAGAGCACTTTTCTATCAACATCACAAGAAAAGTGACTATCACCGACCTCTATAACATCAGATAATTTGATGATGAATCTATTATTGATTTTGTGGTTAGATGGAGGAGCCGTATCAACCAACTCACCTTTTCCCTCCTTTAACCCAAACTAATTGAATTATTTTCTAGATTATGTGATAAATATATCTCATCAAAGTTATATTTGTAATCCTTTAAAACTTGTGATGAGGCCTTTTTGATGGCCTATAAACTATAAATTAGAGCTTTGGAAGAAGGGAAAGTGAAATTATGTAGTAAAAATTTCAAGCCCGATCCATCTAAAGGGACTAAAAATAACAAAACCAAAAGAGATACTAATACCATAGTCTTAAAATCAATTCCCCTATAAAAAAATTCAATCTAAACCCTCTACCTCTCAAGTACAATCCCAAAAACCATTAACACATTTTCCTCTATGATAGTATACACCTTTAGGAGAATCTTATGCATTTGTATTAGATAGGATCCTAAAGGCATCTATCATTGAACTTCATTTAGTGAGACCTCTTGATGACTCTTTTCCTAAGCCTACTTGGTTCAAGGAAAATGAATTTTGTAATTACCATCATGTAATAGGTCATGACATCAATAGGTGTCACTATTTCAAGGGTCTAGTAGATAAACTTATTAATCAAGGTAAATTATAATTAGGTGACCTTAAAAATCCCCCTAATTAGTCTATATACATCTTTAGGTAGCCATTCCCTAACCATGCTTCCACATCTAATTTTGTACATGCTAATTTGGGATCGACCTTAGACCAAGAGACCCATGTGATTAGTATAATCCATGATCAACTTCTACCTAAAGAGGTTTTTGGTGCTTATGTCCCCAATCTCTTTATAGGAGACACCTTCAAACCATATTAATTAAGTGAATTTAACTCAAAAACTCATTCAAGGTTTTTGGATCTCATTATTTGGGATGTACTTGAGGAAACATTATCTAAAAACATTCCAAATGATCAACTGGACATGAAAGAGGAAGGAGCTATCAAAGAAAAGGCTTGATTAGACATTCCATAATAAATGCATACCATTCCTCATGTTACCTAAATAACTACATGTAGCATACCCTTACTACCCCTTGAAGAGATTGTT
Organism: Torreya grandis; assembly: GCA_037957365.1. Taxonomy (NCBI): domain Eukaryota; kingdom Viridiplantae; phylum Streptophyta; class Pinopsida; order Cupressales; family Taxaceae; genus Torreya; species Torreya grandis. Next base: position 3,883,969 of record JARHVA010000721.1, on the reverse strand, counting down.
ACATTATCTCAAACAAACCCAAGATTAGTTCCCCTCATTACTCAGGAGGGGAAAAATCTTAAAGAAATTAAAAGGAAGGCTATAGGTATCAAAAACAAAACCCTTAGGGAATCATGAGAAAAATCCTTGAAAAATTCTCCCATTTGGATTGAACTCCCTAAAAAGGATACCCCCACTACCCCTGATTAGATTCAAACTGAGAAGGCACCTCTACCACCTATTCAAACAAAAACATCTATATTGGGACCCCATATTTTGACAAGACTAAGGCCACTATTATAAAATCCTCTTCCAAAGATCATGTACCATCACAAATTGATATTCCCACTGTGATAATTCTAGTACATAACCCTTTAAACCCTACTATCCACAAGTATTAGGCATGAGTTCTTATCCTAATCACAAAGTACTCCTTATAGGGAATATTCAAATAACCAATTTGAAATATCAAGGTTTGAATTTGAATGCAACTTCCCTACCAGTACCTCAAAGGATCAAAAAACCTAGTCAATATTTATTTAAGGGGTATTATTCTACGATCCTTGATCAACTTTTCCAAACCTCCCTTATCACTCTACCACCTATAAAACTGGTTAACCCTCATATTTAAAGACCAGTGTGGTATAGAAAAAATAAGAAATACTTGTATCATCAAATACAAATACATGATACCAAAATTTATAATGCACTAAAAATTATGATCCAAAACTTATTAGAATAAGATGATCTTTTAATGAAACAATTGGATCATGACTATCCCCATAGTCAAACTACTAGGGTCACATCCACTTCAAGAACTAGTATGTTACCAATAGTATCAGAATAAGATTTTAAAAAAATAAAATATTTTATAGAGCTCAATATCAACCACTCTTGAACCCTCTAGATTTGGATGAGTCTAAAAATATGACAAATATTCCTTTATTTCAAATAGACATGATTCACATAGCTACATGATCCTAAAACCAGGGTCACAACACCCACAATCATGATAAATCCAAAGTAACTATTGCAAAGGTTCAAGCTCCTACCACAAATATCCCTATAATTCCCACCCCAAACCCTAATATTTATATTTTTGGAAAATCCAAAAATGATAATGCTTCAAAATTAATATAGATATTCATTGTAAAGTGGCTTCATTAGCTCCTGATCAATATGTCGTTATATGAACTTGTCCAAAATTCTCTATAGCATCATGAGGTTATGATAGAAGCCTTACAGGCCACCAAGATACAAGTTGATTAACCCCATCCTCTATCAACTTTCATCACATTATTTTAGAATCCATTATCCATAACATTCAATGATTCAAAAATATCACTATTATAGCCTATGACCAAGATTTCCCACTATTTATCATAGACCAAACTGATCAGACTCAAATCAAATGAGTAATGATTGATATTGGAGTAAGCATAAATATAATCTCTTCTCATGTATTTAAACAACTATATCTACCTAAATTATTGTAGCTTAATCCCCAGTTGTTTTACAAGCATTCAATGATATTGTGGCCCCTATGTTAGGAATAGTTGTCCTTCCCATAAAAGAAGGCGTACGCACTCTTCCTGAGTTATTTTATATAATAAAAGGAGATTTTCAATACAACATCCTATTAGGATGTCCTTGGATATGTGCCATGTGTTGCATCCCCTCCACCTTGCATTGATGTATTAAATTAGAACATGAGGGTAAGATCCATAATGTCCCAGCTGATCCCCATCCATTTAAAACTTGTAACCTTGCCTTTTGACTAAAATATGTTTTAACTATATTACAAAACATGACCCCATCATCATCCAATGAGGAATCATCTAATAAGACAATCCTCACATCAAGGATTGTTGGAAAGAACTCCATTGATTCCATATTCTAGCAACTATCAATTGGAGAGTATTAGTTATTAACACTCAACACTCTCCCCACTCCCTGTGAATGTAATAACCCCACTAGGTTAGACATAGAAATATGAGAATTTTTGTTTTAATTAAACATATATACCATAAATATATTACACCTTGAGAATTTAAACAAATATCACACATATATTCAAGTGATAGCAGTGAGTACACATTACATCTTATATCATAGATCTCTAATTTCATAAGGATGCTACATAAAATGAATATAGAAAGTAATATAGTAACTCAGCCATGTCTGAAGCAACACTACAATCTCTACTATCAATATACAATAATAAATAATAATAAATCTTCATGATAATACTCAATAATAATATTTAATCTAATATAATGTACATAATTTAGATACCTAGCTCCTTAGAGTATGAGTTCCTTATACTCTTCAATATATGTGGTAATCTCAAGTGTCATCTCAATAGTAGTATTATTGTGGGAAGGGAAAGCATCATCCAAGAACTTTTCCACCCAACCACAGACCAATGATCCCTACACTATCCTATAAGGGAATAGCCCTCCCTTCATAGATGAGTAGTTAGTGATGATGTGGGAATTTAGAGAGACTAGCAAGTACCCATGTGTTGTATGAGTCTAAACTAAATATATAGTGTATTATATAAATCTATTATATTGTAACATATCACACTAACATGTGAACCACACTCATGAAATGATATTGTCTCACTAAACATACTTTGTCTCAAAGCTTTACAAATAATAAATCATAATGATCTAGATCAATCAATTTCATACACACCATTTAATTAGATTGCATTCATCTAACATTGTAATTCTAGTAAACCATTGAAGTCCATCTCAATCTTTACTCTGCATTAGCAATGCATATTGGTCAAATACAATTCAACCACAATATTCATCAACTTACATCCTACTATAAAATGCTTCACATGACATGTCATACAAAGAAGTAATAATAACATAAATTAAGTCTGTTTAACATATGCATGAATCTTCAATTATATACTATCCCATACTAGAAATAATGATTACAAATATACCACCTAAGTAAACATATAATTCAACAATATAATTGATTTCTAGTTATCTACACCCTATGACAACCCATATTACCACAAATTAGTGTTATAAGACTTATCTACCAAATTTCCACAATCAATCATATGAAGTAGACTCAAATACATGGAAACATAAGTATTACATAAGTAATTATATATAATAAAGTAGTTCATCATTCCTATAGAACACAATAACATTCCAACATAGCATTTTTTAATTTCTAAGAGTTTGCATGCACTCATACACAAGTCTACCAACTGTAAAAACACACACTATCCATAACAGTAGATATGAGTTAGGTATAATAGCTACAGTAAATACCACCTAGGTACAACATAATTTTATACTATATTACCCTATGATATCCCATATTATCATAAGTTCCCAACTACATAACAAAATATAAACCAAATTTACAAATTTCAAGACCCAACTAAACCATGTAGATAATAATAATAAGTAAAAAGTAAAGTATTATAACACCTGGGTATATTATGCATACAATCATGCCAAGGTATCTCAATATAAAAACATGCATTATGATACACCATTAAGCACTAAATACAACTATACTTTTAACACACTCATAGTATGTAATTTCATATAAATATTCCATATTAAATACATAAGACAATTTATCATTCATATTCTTAATTTTGAGTTAGCTAATTCATAAATCCTATTATGACTTTATACCCTAATGACTCATTGCTTTTAAGAGCTTGTTCTAAGAATTATAGATCATAATTCCTATGTAACTTAATGACTTTAAACAAATCATCTAGGGAACTACAGGTATAATCTTCACATATAAATGCTGCCACATCCTAATGTACACCACATGTAGATATTCCAATGTTATGCAATTTCTAAACCATAGTTTAGTGTTTTAAGTCAAACTAATAAGCATAGAAATCAAGTAATGAATTAGTTATATCTAGACCATGCTTATTGCAATAATAAGAAAAATTGAACTTCATTTTCCTGAAACACAAGTAACCTAATTTTACTATCAATTTATATTTGGGGGTTAATAAGCAATCATTCACTAATCAACTTAATCATTTCTTTTAATTTCTCGCTAATGTTTCACCTGAGAATAATAGCTAAAGGAATCTACCATAAGTTTCTAATTATACAATCCATCATAACCAAATACATTATCAAACTCCTTGTAATGGTTTTCTATATAATAAAAGATCTAAAAGCTCCTCAAGGTTTAATTCACAATAGAGAGTACCTATGTTTCACTATTCAACTCGTATGATTCATCCACTCTATGTTTGACAATAACTATTTAATTAGTCAAGTTCCAAGAATCATAATATTCCATAATTATTTTATATCCTAAGTGATATATATATATATATAGTCTAGTTAAATATATATATATATATATATATATATATATATATATATATATATATATATATATATATATCTGAACATATGAACCATGTTTTGTACTAGGTTCACAACCAAACTCAATGGTAAAATAATTCTCAAATAAGGATGAATATTTATTATGGTTAAACTTTTGGTGGGCATATCATAATGATATTGGTAACCTAACCCATGTTACCACATGTATTAATAACTTGGTTAATTTATATCCACCTTTTTCTTCAACTTTTATCACCATAGATAAGTTTTTATATATAATCTATGCTTGATATTAGGTCTAATATTATATGTCCAATTTTATATTATAACATTACATTACCAATTTTGTTTTATATGCTAGAATAATTTGTTATAAATTATATATGAATTAAGGCTATACCAACTAAGTGTGGGCCTCCCTCTACCCTTCCCATCAATTGACAATAATGCAAAATCAAATATGAGTCAGCCAATGTATAATGAAACTCATGATGGAAAGGAAGAAAGTTTAATAATATAATTATTAAATACAAGAATAGATGTGAAGTATCTCACACTCCCAAAAATAAATATGACCACATTACATATACATTATATATATCATCTCTAAACATTGAGATAAAGGCATATTTGTAGTATGTTGAAAATGCAGAGGGGATTTTTGAGTCTATTAAAATCCTTGACTAAAATGGATCATGGTTTTTCTTGAGTTGAAATAGCTAAGATAAAAAGAATGGTTGTGGTGTTGTTCTTGGGATGAGTTAAATAAAATAATAGAATAGAACTTGATATGGAAACAACATAAATGTTATTGGACGAAAGGCTACTTTGAGAGGTTCAAACCCTAGACATTATAATATTTAATTAAAATGCCATACTATAGTATGCATCTAAAAATAAATTAAAATATACTCAGGCATATCTACATTAGGGTAAATATGATAATTGGATAAATTATCATAGGTTTGAACATAATCTTATCTAATTTTTTATGCCTAAGTGATAACAGTGGTGTCATAAGTAGAAATCTATTGTTATTTTACTAGTTAGAATAATAATGTAAATCAATTTATAAGTTGTTAGTCTTCTATATGGTAGCTATAGGTACCAACACCTATCAAATCACTAATTTGGAAACACTTAAAAATAAAAACAATAATTCTAGGATTAAAAAATATTTGGGCAACTCCGATGCCACTGGGATGATTTGATGCCATAGGTTGAATCATTGTCACACAAAAAAATGAGGAAATAAAACTTTATTTAACATAACATCAATGCCAAAGGTAAATAATGACCTCCATAGTAAATAGTGATACCATTCTATTATTATTCAAATTGAATTATAAATTTAATGGTTTACTTATATTTTGAGGTTGCCTCTATATAGACAAATCATGTAATGGATGCCCAGTTGAATAGTAGTTCCTACCAAGATGCTACACCTCCCAGTTCTAAGGCTACTATGTGGTGTAAGATTTATAATTATTAATTAATTTATAGCCAATAAGAAAAGGACTAGGATGTTACTAATTATTTTAATGAATTATGCATCCTTATTAACAATCCTATATGGCTTGGCTATAGTGCCTATGTCTATAACACATCATGAAGGCATTCATCTACACATACATGAAATTATATCCATATAATAATCACATCTAGGGGGAAATAGTAATGATGATGCCATGGTCAGAGTAAAAACAATGGTTTGGCCAACATCCTACTCTATATAAGATGCAAATAAATTCTATAATTCTATGTTGGTAGTAATTAAAATAAACACGTATATGTATTTATATATAAAAATTCTAATTATTAGACTTTCATAGTTGACACTAACTTCTTACAAACATATCATGGATAAATTCAACCAAAACAAATCCAAAATTTTAATGCAAAACTTACTTGGCTAGATCCTTCACTTAATTATTTCATTTACTTCCTCCTTCCTTCACCCCTTTTATTTTTCTTTCTTCCCATCCAAAAACTCCTTTAACCCTTCCCTTAAATACGAAGAGGCACTGGAGTTTTCCTTTTTGCTTTAATCTTTTTATTTTGTTCTTTATGTGTTTTTATTTTATTTATTTTTAAGAATTATTCCTTTCCTCTTTTTTTTAGAGCATGATTTATTTCCTTTAATATTTATTTATTAATTTGATTTATCTTTATTTCTTAAATCATTGGATTAAATTAAAACTTTCCTAAAAATCTAAATCTTTCCTCTTTTCCATTTTATGGAAATTTCAAGATTTGCAAAGTTTTATTTCTTTTTTCTCAAATCTACCATTATCAGAATATTTATTAATTATCATTTCAAAGTTTCATTATAGATTAATTATCTAAATTAATCCAATAAGGAAAATCTCAAACATTTTTGGTCATATGCAAGACAATTTCACAAACCAAAGAAAGTAACACTCCAAATCAATTAATAAACATACCATGAGCAATTAAATGTATTTTTACCATGAATAACTATTATGTGTGTAGGGTTTTGCTATCTATTTTTAAACCTTTAACATCTCCATATATATCATCCTCTCCAATGCTCTCCCTCTGATACACTTGAGGTAATAATTCTCCTACATCTAACTCACAACAAAATAGGTAGTTAGACCATAACAGTCAATATATATATTCATCATGAAATATAACTAAAATGATAAATTAACATTATCATAAAGTAAAATTTTACTTATATTTAATTTTTAGAAAAGTGATCATGTAACCTAAGAAATACCCTAATGTTCCATAACAACATAGATCTCATAGCTTAGTTAGAAATAGTTAAATCCAAATTTATAAATTTTAGATATCCACAGATGATCTAGAAGGTTTGTTTGGTGAGGAATTGAGATGTAACATCATTCTCATGTAAATCTAGTCATCATCCTTGATGATACTTATTCAAAGATAAGTTCTCAATCAAAACATTTCTTGGCACAATAATAACATGATATACAATGTCAAACTAAGCAAATAAATGGGGAAATTACCTATAAAACTCATCATAGTTCCTCTAAGTTACACTATATCTAGAGTATTGGTCCCATAAGAATCTACTCAATAACATCTCTTAATTAAGCAAACATGGTTACAAATATTATTTACTCTGACTAGTTTTTCATGACCACCTAGGGTCCATAATCATCAATATATGCATATATATTATAGGTCTTACCACTTCTATTACCTTGAAGGTCCATATGTCCTAGTGAAAATTTCACAAATTTTCTAAGAGAACACAAGATCATCATGCAATCTAAAATAAATGACCAAGGAGAGTTTCACAAAAATTTCCAACCCTTAACACATCTCCCTAACCCAGATAGTGTTTTTCTCACTCCAGAGAAAAGTAATTAGGGAATCTGGAAAGAATATTATGTATAAGTTAATGCTATCACTACTCCACATAGCTTCAAATAGGTATAACATGTCAATATTTTCCCTACTCCATGGATCTCTTGACAAGTATGATGGTGAATAGGAATGGTAAATATAAATTATACAATAATCATGGAATACTCATCCATAGGGAATCTTTGTCCACTGTATACATGCATATGGCCATATGACTAAATTTAATAAGTTACACCTATCAAATCCCAGATGTGATAAGTTTCTTTGTCGATCCAACTTAGTACCAATAATCCAAGTTAATGTGAGGCTAAATAAGATATTGTCCTATTACTTAGAACTCATGTTCCGAATTCACCAGTCTTCCCTTATGTCTCCATGACCTAAATATCTTAAAATGTGCACAATGTTTTCAAAGAATTACAATTTTATGCTATCAGATTGATGAAGCAAAGTTATATGTCAAATGATTCTAGAAATAAATCATACAATAAATACATAATTGTATCAAGTTATTACTAGCCACACATAACTAGAATCATATTTCATAGACTTAATTTATAGATTTATATTCATAGTTAAGATAAATTAATGTTAAAACTAACATAACATACATAGGTCGAGAATCACATCATTCTTTCAACCATCTAGGGAAATAAATAAAATAGTATCCCTTACTTTCTCAACTAGCACACAACAAGTTAAAAGTTTATTTCAACCCCTAGATTAACAATATGTTACACACATCTTATACCCTACTCACTTCTTATAAAAGGTATAAAAATATCTCTTTAAAATAACATGCATTCAGCAAAAGAGATCAGTATCAATCTATGCAAGGGTGAATACTATTATACTAAATATAATCAACTTATAATTATTAGTAAATAATTTAATTTATAAATTAGGGTTTGCCACCTCACATGGTCTTAAAATCACAAGTTATATCTAATAGTGACTATAAATATTCACAAGTGAAAATTAGAAAGCTATTAGTTCAAAAACTCCTACTTACCCTCCCAAGGAAAAAGGAAAACACTACAACTCAATGTTACCCAAACACTACCTACTTACTAAATATTGTAGGTATGGTATCTCAATCTATTTTCATATCTAAGAGAGATATAGTAAACACAAATATGTGTCCATATATCTAATTTTACAACTTTTCCCTCACCAAGAGTAGAAAACATTCTCCCCCAAATTTCAAGGGAGTATAGTCAATCAATAGTTAGAAATAAATTCCATAAAAGAGAACACTAAATCAATCATCATGCACATAAGACTTCTTTAAGTAGCATCATAGTAATATCAAAAGAGAATACAATAATAATGTCTCGTATTTATTCTAACTAAGAGGGATGACACCACATATCTTAATAATGCAATTCCATAAGTGGACTCTTAACTCAAAGGAATTATCAAGCAATATAGCTATATTCTACTAAGAGGATTTTCTACCTCCTTAGGTGGTACTAATATTAAAATGGTCTTATAATATTTTTGACTCCTAGTATTTATTAATATAGACACAAAATTAAAGCACACAAATTTAAATGAGAAGCATCTAATCTTAATAACAATCATAACACAAAACACAATGACAAGGTGACTTGATAATCAAGAAAAGGTTCAGTCACTCTTGAGGTGTTTATTTTAAGTGATCAAATTATGATAGAAATATTTTGTTCATAACTCATGAACTATGTTATATACTCATCTACCCAAACCTTGAATACAACCATCACTAATGGGACACTCGATAATCGATCTCCTAAACAACTCAAAGGGATATGAGTGCTCATAAAGTACCCACTAAATGTCCTACTAATATTTTACAAATGTCACAAAACTCAAATCATGGTGTAACATGGTTGCACATTGAGACACCACAAGTCCAAATTCTAGTATAATAATTCATGACACTAGGTTCACACTGATGAGAAAAATACACAAAAATGCTAATGGGCTCATTAGGTCCTAGATTTTGATCCATAGCTCTGATACCATATGTAATAACCCCACTAGGTTAGGCATAGAAATATGTGAATTTTTTTTAAATAAACATATATACCATAAATATATTACACCTTAAGAATATAAATAGAGATCACATATATACTCAAGTGATAACAGTAATTACACATTACATATTATATCATAGATCTCTAATGTCATGAGGACACTACATAAAATAAATATAGAAAGTAATACAACAACTCAACCATGGCTAAACAACTCTGCAATATTCATTGTCAATAGACAATAATAAGTAATTATAAATTTTCATGACAATACTCAATAATAATATTTAGTCTAATACAATGTACATAATTTAGATACCTAGTTCCTTGGTGCATGAGTTCCATGGACTCTCTAGTATCTATGGCAATCTCAAGTGTCATCTCAATAGTAGTACTATTATGGGGAGGGAGAGCATCATCCAAGCACTTTTCCACCCAACCACAGACCAATGATCCCCCACACTATCCCATTAAGTAATTTCCTTCCATTTATAGATGAGTAGATAGTGATGGTGTGGAAATCTAAAGAGACTAGCAAGTACTCGTGTTGTATGATTCTAAACTAAACATGTAGTATATCATATAAATCTATTCTATTACAAGATATCGAACTAAATTATGAACCACACTCATGAAATTATAATGTCTCACTAAACATACTTTGGCCCAAATATTTAAAAATAATAAATGATTGTGATCTATATCAATCAATTTCATACACACCACTTGATCAGACTGCCTTCATCTAACATTACAATGCTAGTAAGCCAGTGAAGTCTATTTCACTCCTTACTCCACATTAGAATAGAGATTGGTCAAATACAATTCAACCACAAGATTCATCAAATTACATCCTACTATAAAATCCATCATATGACATGTTATATAAAGGAGTAATAATAGCATACATTAAGTCCATCTAACATATGCATGAATATTCCATTATCTTTTATCCCATACTAGAAATAATGATTACAAATATACCACCTAGGTAAACATATAATTCAATAATATAATATGTTTCTAGTTATCTACACCTTATGGCAACCCATATTAACATAGACCAGTATTTTAAGACTTAACTACCAAATTTCCACAATGCATACACAAGTCTACCAACTATAAAAACACACTATCCACAATAATAACTAGTATGTACATAGACAAATGTAGATATCAGTTAGTTATAATAGCTATAGTAAGTAGCACCTGGGTATAACATACTTTTATACTCTAGTACCCTATGATATCCCATACTATCATAGGTTCTCAACTACATAACAACATATAATCAGATTTACAAATTTTAAAACCCAACTGGACCATGTAGATAATAATAAGCAAATAGTAAATTATTATAAGACCCAGGTATGTTTTGCATACAAGCATGCCAAGGTATCTCAACATAAAAATATGCATCATGATACACCATTAAGCACTAAATATAACTATACTTTTAACACACTCATAGTATGTAATTTCATATAAGTATTCCATATTGAATACATAAGACAAACACTCATTCATATTCTTAATTACGAGTTAGCTAATTCATAACCTCGTTATGACTTTTCACCCTAATGAGTCATTACATTTAGGAGCTTATTCCAAGGGTTAAAGATCATAATTCCTATATAACTTAATGACTTTAAACAAATCAACTGAGAAACTACAAGTATAATCTTCACATATAAACAATAGCACATCTTAATATACACCACATGTAGATATTCTAATGGTATACAATTTATAAACCATAGTTTAGTGTTTTAATTGAAACTAATAAGCATAAAAATTAGCTAATGAAGTAGTTATACCTAGAACATGCTTATTGTAACAATTAGAAAAACCAAACTTCATTTTCTCAAAACACAAGTAACCCAATTTTACCATCAATTTATATCTGGGGGTTAATAAGCAATCATTCACTAATCAAATTAATCATTCTTTTCAATTCCCCGGTAATGTTTCACCCAAGAATAATAGCTAAAAGAATCTACCCCAAGTTTCTAATTATGCAAACAGTCGTAACCAAATACATTGTCAAACTCCTTGTAACAGTTTTCTATATAATAAAATATATAAAATCTCCTCAATGTTTAACTCACAATAGAGAGTAGCTATGTTCCATCGTTCAACTCGTATGATTCATCCACTCTATGTTTGACAATAACTATTTAATTAGTCAAATTTTAGGAATTAGAATATTCCATAATTATTTTATATCCTAAGTGCTATATATATATATATATATATATATATATATATATATATATATATATATATATATATATATATATATAAAGTTTTACCACCTTATTTGAAAATTATTTTACCATTGAGTTTGGTTGTGAACCTAGTACAAAACATGGTTCATATGTTCAGATATATATATATATATGTATTTTTCTAATATTAAATTGGATATATATATTTAACTAGACTATACATACATATATGTGTGTGTGTGTGTGTGTATTATATATATATATATATATATATATGTATGTATGTATATGTATGTATGTATGTATGTATGTATGTATAGTCTAGTTATGTATGTATGTATAGTCTAGTTAAATATATATATCCAATTTAATATTAGAAAAATACATATATATTCTAATAGAGTATATATATATATATATATATATATATATATATATATATATATATATATACTCTATTAGAATATATATGTATTTTTCTAATATTAAATTGGATATATATATTTAACTAGACTATACATACATACATACATACATATATATGTATGTATGTATGTATAGTCTAGTTAAATATATATATATATATATATATATATATATATATCTAATTTAATATTATAAAAATACATATATATTCTAATAGAATATATATATATATATATGAACATATGAACCATGTTTTGTACTAGGTTCACAACCAAACTCAATGGTAAATTAGTTTTCAAATAAGGACAATTATTTACTATGGTAAAACTTTTGGTGGATATATCATAATGATATATTGGTAACCTAACCCATGTTACCACATGTATTAATAACTTGGTTAATTTATATCCACCTTTTTCTTCATCCACTATCACCATATATTAGTTTTTATATATAATCTATGCTTGATATTGGTTACAATATTATATGTCCAATTTTATAGAATAACATTACATTACCAAGTTTGTATTATATGATATAATAATTTGATATACATTATACATAAATTAAGGCTATACCAACTAAGTGTGGGTCTCCCTCTACCCTTTCCATCAATTCACAATAACACAAAATCAAATATGTGCTAGCCAATGTATAATTAAACTTGTGATGAAAAGGAAGAAAGTTGGTTTCATAATATAATTCTTAAATGTAGGTAATAGATGTGAAGCAACTCACACTCCCAAAAATAACATAACCATAGCACATATACATTATATATATGTTATCTCCAAACATGGAGATAAATGCATATTTGTAGTCTGTTGAAAATATAGAGGGACTTTCTGAGTCTGTTTAAATCCTTTACTAAAATGGATCATGGTTCTATTTGATTTGAAATAGCTGAGATAAAAAGAATGGTGGTAGTGTTGTTCTTGGTCTGAGTTAAAGACAATTAAAAAATAGAACTTAATATGAAAACAACGTTAATGTTGTTGGATAAAAGGCTGCTTTGAGAGGTTCAAACCCTAAGTGCTATAATATTTAATTAAAACACCATACTATAATATGTGTCTCAAAATAAATTAGAATATACTTAGCCATATCTACATCAAGGTAGATATGATAATTGGATGAATTATCATAGGCTTGAACAAAATGTTATCTAAGTTATGATGCCTAAGTGATAATAATGGTGCCATAATAAGAAATATATTATTGTTTTACTAGCTAGAATAATAATGTAAATTAGTTTATAAATTTTTAGTCTTATATGTGGCAACTACAGGTACTAGCACCAATCAACTCACTAATTTAGAAACACTTAAGAAGAAAAACAATGATTCTAGGATTAAAAATGACTGTGGCAACTCTGATGCCACTAGGATGATTTGATGCCATAAGTTGAATCGATGCCACATAGAAAAAGGAGGAAATAAAACTTTATTTAACATAACATCAATGCCAAAGGTAAATAATAACCTCCATAGGAAATAGTGATGTCATTCTATTATTATTTAGCTTGAATTATAAATTCAATGGTTTACTTTTATTTTGAGGTTGCCTCTATATAAAAAAATTGTGTAATGGATGCCCAGTTGAACATTAGTTCCTACCAAGATGTTATGCCTCTCAGGTCTAAGGCTACTATGTGATGCAAGATTTATAATTTTTGATTAATTTTTAGATAATAAGAAAAGGATTAGGATGTTAGTAATTATTTTAATGAAGTACTCATCCTTATTAATGATCCTATATGGGTTGGCTATAGAACTTATGTCTATAACACATCATGAATACATTCATCTACACATACATAAAATTCAAGCCATACAATAATCACATCTAGGGGAAAATAACAATGATGACGCCATGGTCATATTAAAAACATGGTCTAGCCAACATCCTACTCTATATAAGATGCTAATAAATTATAAAATTTTGTATTGGAAATAATTAAAATAAACACATATATTTATTTATATATAAAAATTTTGGTTATTGGACTTTCACAGTTTACACTAACTTCTTAAAACCATATCATGGATAAATTTAACTAAAACAAATCCAAAATTTTGATGCAAAACTTACCTAGCTAGATCCTTTGCTTAATTCTTTCATTTAATTCCTCCTTCCTTTGCCCCTTTTCCTTTTATTTCTTCCCATCTAAAAACTCCTTCAATCCTTCCCTTAAATAAGAAGAGGTGCTAGAGTTTTCCTTTTTGATTTAATCTTTTTATTTCATTCTTTATGTGTTTTTATTTTATTTATTTTTAAGAATTATTCATTTCCTATTTTTTTTAAAGCATGATTTATTTCCTTTACTATTTTAATTAATTAATTATTTATCTATTTATTTACTTTATCTTTATTTCTTAAATCATAGGATTTGATTAAAACTTTCCTAAAAATCTAAATCTTACCTCTTTTCTATTTTATGGAAATTTCAAGATTTGCAAAGTTTTATTTTCTTTTTCTCAAATTTACTATTATTAGAATATTTATTAATTATCATTTCAAATTTTCATTATAGATTAATTATCCAAATTAATCCAATAAGGAAAATCTAAAATATTTTTGGTCATATGCAAGCCAATTTCACAAACCAAAGAAAGCAACACTCTAAAGCAATTAATAAACATACCATGAGAAATTAAATGCATTTCTACCATGACTAACTATTGTGTGTGTGTGCAGGGTTTTGCTAGCTCTCTATATACCTCCAACATCTCTATCTATATCATCCTCTCTGGTGATGCTCTCCCTCTAGTACACTCAAGGGAATAATTCTCTTGTGTCTACCTCATGACAACATAGGTAGTTAGACCATAATAGTTAATATATATATTCATCGTAAAACATGGATAAAATGATAAATTAACATGATCATAAAGTAAACATTTACTTATAGCTAATTTTTATCAAAGTGATCATTAACTTAAGCAATACCCTACTATCCTATAATAACATATATCTCATAGCTTAGTTATAAATAGTTAAATCCAAACTTATAAATTTTGGATATCCATGGATAATCTAGAAGGTTTGTTTAGTGAGGAATCAAAATATAATAAGGAATATGGGAGGATTAATTAGCCTTCTTCAAGTCTTACTAACCAGACCCATGCCAAACCATTTACTAAAAAAATTATGTTCCTAAATAAACCCCATTTTTTAAAAACATACCTTCAATGGTGTGTTTGGAAGGGTTTTGGCATGGGACACTATGAACAAGGCCTGCACAAGGTTGAATTAGGAAATTTTAAGAAACTCCATGAAAATCATGACCTCAGTTTTAACAAAAACCCCAAAATTACCCCAAAAGTTACTCTTTTGGCTATTCTTGAAGAGGATATGCCTTCCTCACCATCTAACCCTCCTCCAAAATATAACATTGTATCCATTCCCCAAAACCTTTTTTTTTGTCAATTACATCACCATAGAACCTCTCATCTATCACCACAATGGGGAGGTCAAAATCATTCCTCTATCTTACCCAAGAATGATAGGGTAGGATTTTCCCACTATCCCTATTCTTCAGTGTGAAGATGATGAATTGATCTTAACTCATTTAGGTGCAAAGAACTCTCATCTAGGTAATTATCTTCCATATAAAACCTCTATTCTATTAAATGAGGATATCATTGACATTAACATATGATCTCATGAAACTTTATGAATTATCAAGGTCATTAAATTTTTAGATCCTCAAGAGCACCAAGATTTCACTACATTTTTGATAGACCATAGTGAAGCTTTTTCCTGGTCCTATAGTGACATGCATCGTATCGACCCTGCTATTTTCATCCATAACATTGTCACATTCCTTGATGCCAAGCCTATAAATAAAAAACTTCAAAAGATGCACCCTCATGTCATACTTTTAGTCAAGGAAAATTTGAAATGTCTCTTATCCATCAACTTTATATAGCCTATTGATTACCCTCAATGGGTATCTATAATTGTTCTTGTCACAAAACCAATAAGGGGACTATGCCTTTGTACTAACTTTTACAACCTTATTCTCCCTTATCCTAAGGATGATTTCCCTCTCCCTAATATTTACCAATTAGTGGATTTAACAGTTATCCATTAAATGTTGTCACTTATGGATGGTTTCTTTAGATATAATCAAATCTTTATCATACCAAAATATCAACATAAGACTTCATTTATTACTCCATGGGGGAGCTTTTGCTACCAAGGTATGTCTTTTAGCCTAAAAATGTTAGGGCCACCTATAAAATAACCATGACTTATATCTTTCATGATATAATCCATAAAAATGTTGAGGATTATGTAGATGATCTCCTCATTAAGTTAAAACTATGAAAAGACCATATTTTAGTAATAAAAGTAATCTTCACTCACTTAATATAGTTTCACATTCATCTCAATTCTAAGAAATGCATTTTTGGAGTTTTTATAGGTAATATTTTATGATTTATCATCTTTATTTGAGGGATATAAGTCAACACCACTAAGATCAAATCCATTTTATAAATGTCACCCCCATCTAATCTTAAGCAACTTCACAATTTTCAAGGAAAATTACAGTCCATTCATCATTTTATCTCCCACTTATCTGATTGATGTCAACCATTCCATAACCTCCTAAGGAAGGATACCCACTTTAATTAGGACTCTATCTATTAGGAGGCCTTCTACACTCTTAAAACATACCTTATTTTACTACCAGTTCTCATTCCTTTGAAGGAAGGGTGACCTTTCTTCTTATATATTTCAACCACAGACCATAGCCTAGGAGCCATGTTTACCCATCATGATGAGAAATATAAAGAATAGGTCGTTTATTATATTAATCACACACTTGTTGAATACAATATGTACTATTCACACATAAAAAATTTATGCCTGGCTCTGGTCTTTATAGCTTTTAAGCTTCACCAATATCTTCTTAATCACAAAACTTATATGGTCATGAGCATCGATCCCCTAAAATTTATGCATTCAAAGCCTTCTCAAAATTAGTGAATGGCCAAATGGCTTATGATTTTGGTAGAATTTGATCTCAATTTTATCCATCAAAAATTAGTTAAAGGTTAAATCATTGTTGATCAGCATGATGAGGCACCTTTGACTAATAATCAACCAATTAATTATGAATTCCCAGATGAATCCATGGCCTCCATGTCTCTAGTAGATCATTAATATCAAATGACTCTATTCTTTGATGGATCTAAGTGTGAGTATGGTGGGAGATCTAAAATTATCCTAATCCCTCATAGGGGGACTCCTATACCTTTATCTTTAAGCTTGATTTTGACTGCACCAATAATACGATAGAGTATGAGGCCTTGATCATAGGTCTCCAAACCGCTTTAGCCTTAATTATTAAAACACTTAATATTTATAGTGATTCCTATCTTGTAATCAATCAAATAAAAGGAATATATCAATGTGAAAATGATACCCTTTAGAAATATAAGACCTTATTTGATCAGTTACTGCATTCTTTCAATAATTACGTTATCCAAGCCACTCCTCAATAAACTAATAAGTTTATATATACCATGGCTTCTTTGGCCTCATTTATCCCATCTTCCTCTTAGGAATCTAGGTTATTTGTCCTTATCCACAAGGTTAATCAACCTTATTTTACCAAAATTGATCTTCCTTCCATCCACAATGTAGAGAAAAATCCATTAGATATTTGGTACACGTATATATTTAATTACTTATCAAGGGGTATTATTCCTCCTGATCTATCTATAAATGGCAATCAAGCTTTCCAACATCACATCAAATGTTTTTTCATAATTGGGGGTGTTATCTATAATTTTGGTTTTGATAGTATCCTTCTTCGTTATCTCCAAAATCGTGAAGCTACCCTCACTATCAAAGAAGCTCATGAAAAGTCTTGTGGTGGATATTCTAGTGGTCACACCATTGCTAAGATAATCTTATGATTGGAATATTATTGGCCCACTTTAAATTATTATTGTTACAAATATGTTAAGAAATGTGTAAAGTGTTAGTATCATGCCAACCTATCACATGTTCATAGTTAGGCATTACAGGTAGCACAAGACTTTTGGCCATTTTCCCAATGGGGGCTCAATTTTATAGGTCAAATTAGTCCTAAATCCTCCCAACACCATGGATTTATCATTACCTCTAATTAATATTTCACTAAGTGTGTGGAGGCCATTCCTCTTATCTTAACCAAAGTAGATAAAATTGTGGAATTCATTATTCAGCATATTATTTTTTACTTTGGTGTTCCTCATAAGATCATTATAGACAATGGAAAATATTTTTAAAAAAAAAGGTTCAAGAGCTCTATGACTCTTTTAGCATTAAGCTAAGCTTATCCTCACCTTATTATCCTTAAGCTAATAAATAGGCTAAGGTATCTAATAAAACTCTCATCAAAATCCTAACAAAAGTTGTTAATAAAGTATGGAAGAATTGGCATATTCATTTTCCATTTGCCTTATGGGATTATCAAACTAGTATTCAAACCCATATGAGTGCTCCTCCTTTCTTCCTAGTCTATGGTACTAAAGTTTTAATTCCTCTTGAGGTTAAAATAGCTTCCCTCCACATCTTTCTTAAAGATAGCATTTCTAAGGATAATTTCCATCAAGAATGATTATCTAAGCTCAAACTCTTGGATGACCATCGATCGGCTACCCTTGACCATCTCCATGTATATTAGGAATGAATAAAATGCACCTATAATAAACATCTAAGAGAACATGAATTTAATATTGGTGACATTGTCTTAAAATAAAATTAACATGTCACTAATATAGAAAAAATCAAATGAGGGAAATTTTCTCCAAATTGGCTTGGACCATATATTGTCACCCATAAATATGGATTTGGGGCATATTTCTTGGCCTCTCTTGATTTAAAATCAGAATGAGAACCTTTTAATGCATTGCATTTGCATCTTTTCCACTGTTAATAAGTCTTAATCACCTCGGTCTACCTAGTGTTTGTTCTTTTGGTTTGATTCAATAAAACCATATCCCTTTCATTCTTATACCAAATAATTATATATAGGATCATGTGTTTATCTGAAAATAATGTCTATTTTAGCCTTGAATATGAATACCCTGGTTCTATTCATAGCATGCTCTAATTGGATAAGCTCTACCTATAATGGGAAGGAGATACAAATCATTATTTCCTAGAAATGCCTCCATACCATATTAGTATTAAGAGTATCATCTTGTGAAACAAATCTTTGGGGAACTATTCTAAGATACCTTAAGCCAATCCATAAAAAATAATAATAATGTGGGGGTCAAAATAAAATCAAATAAAAGCATCTATAAAATAGTCAAAACGAATAGACTGATCCTTCTAAGGACAACTATGAAATCTACAAAAACATATATATCAAAAAGTGCAAACTATTCCCTTAAAGGAGAGCTACTTTGAAAATCATCTCTCAAAATATAGACCACTCCCTCAAAGGATGGATATCATGCATGAAATATCCCAGGAAATTTTCCTATATTGATTAGCTTTTCTTGAAATTAGTAGACTTCCCACATTGATCAGTCTACATGGATTATCACAAAAGGATCCTAGGGTCAGCTTTAGTTTTGGGTATACAAGGTGAAAGTGTCTTCTTCTTAAAAGTTCCACTTTTATCATAATGTTGAAGCAAATCCCTAAAAATTTCCATCTCAAACCAATAGATCCTAAACATATTTGACCTAAGGTTGTTAGGATATTTATTAATAATCAATTAGCAATGCACATGCATTTATATCAATAGGTTTTCTTGGGTTATGGTATGAGATAGTAATGAGAAATAAAACCCTTTGTAAATCAAATTTGTGATTATTAATTATCTAAAAGTATAAATGCCACATATATCCTAATCAAAGCATAAGAACATCCTAATCTAGTAATCCAAAATCCATAATCATATCACATGAATTCATAATCTAATCTGATCAATAATCTAATCCACATCCATAATAACATAATCATGATTCATAAAACATTGTAAATCCATAACCTTTAAAATCCATAATTCATAATCTAATCAAACCCATAATTGCATAACATAAAATCCATAAATCCATAAATTAAATAATCTAATTCACATCCATAGTAAATTAATCATGATCCATAAACATTTTAATATAAATAACATCACATAAATCCATAAATCCTTAAATCAAATAATCTAACTCACATCCATAGTAATAGAATCATGATCCATAAACATTTTAATATTCCATGCATTTAAATCCATCAAATCCATAATCCAAACACATATTCGCATAACATAAAATTTGTAATCCATAATCTATAATCTAATCCACAACTATAATAATCATAATCCATAAACATTTTCATGAAAACCCATAACATGTAAAAACCATAATCTATCACATCATCTCTAAATCCATAATCACATAACCTAAATACAAGCATCTATAATCACATAATCCATAAACATCCATAATCCATAAATAAACTCCATAAAACATATAAACATCATAACTCATAATCAAAATCATCTATATATATATATATATATATATAAAGGATCAAAATGTACATCATAAGTATCCATATACAAAGTATGTGGCTCTATGGCCAGTATAATAAGTATAAAAATGAGCTACTCTATAAATTAGGGCCAGCTCAAATGGATGTTCCCCAGACCTCCACTACTACCTCTGCTCCCATCCCATCCCCCATTTCCTTCTCTATTTTTATCTCTCCTTTAATCCCTCATATGGGATATACTCCCTATGATGATTAAACCTATGTGAGTCCATCTGGAGGATCTACCCTATGTGTCCAAATGGGTGGCATATCATGGAAACCCAAGATGCATATCTAGTACAATCTTCTCATAATACCACATCTTGGTTTCCAACTCTCAGTACCTATCTATACTCATAGTACCTACCTACCTGTGTTAGGCCCATCCACCCCTATAACCATATTCCCTAAAGAGCCTTCATTCCCCCACTACAAACTATGCCTCTTTAGGTGGTATTGGTTTCAAACATCAAATTTTAGATCATGACTCAATTATAAGGTGTCATAATCCACTTGTAGTGCATCTAATCTGATTTACAGACCATTTTTCTCTATTTTCACAATGGTTAGTGACCCTTGTGTTGTAGCCACATGTCCTTATAAATAAATATAGTAATCTCTCAATGTATCTCTCTCAACAATGAGCCTTGTAATGTCTATCTCCTCCTCCTCTCCTCCATCCTCCTCCTCTACACCATCCTCTCCCCTCTCTCCCTCCTCTCCCATCTCCTCTTCTCCTTCTCTACCCTCCTTATCATCTTGCATCTCCTCACCCACTCCCTCTTATCGAGGTTGCACTACCCTCTCCTACCTAACATCTATCTACCCTTCCCACCACACTAAGAATGTTGGAGTGCACCCTACATCCTATACATTTGAACTTGTTTCCTCCTCCTCAGCTTTTGCTAGAATATCTATTGTAAATGGCTCCATGAGTTTTGGCACTATCTCATCTAATCTATATACATGTGGGGCCTATGGTATATCCTATATCAAACTAAACTATCTCCTCACCTACCCAAAGTGGAAGTACTCCATGTATTCTATCCTCCTCCCCATAATCCACCTCTCCCTCTAAATGTCTGCTATCTCAACCTCTAGTCTAGGACATGTAAAAAATTTGACATAAGGTCTCCATATCACATATCCATCTTATCGACCATTAAGGACCACTTGATAGTACTCTAGGTCCTAAGTTACACCATTTGTATAATATCATACTAAATTTTCCTTCCATTAAAGGAAGGCAACATTGTATTTAGTCTACTATATCCATGGGGTACTAATAATACATACCACCCTAATGTGTTCATATGCCCAACACTATAAAATAATGATCATGTCTAACTCGTATCTCCTCTGGGTCCTCCACACTCATAGCTCCCTGTATACCTATTCCATTTATTTCAAGGCCTAGGAAAATGCTATCATATGCTCGATCATATCTACAAAAACACTTGTAAGGCTCTATGGGAACCTATCTCCTCCTGAGTTTGGGATATCATAGCACAAGATGGATAACATCATCATCATTATAACTCCCCTCCCCTCTATATCAACCTTATATAAAGGCTTGAACACAAACCCACATGATACAAAGGTAATTTCTATAGTATCTCCATCATTTAACCATGTAAATGTTGTTACATTACCCCACTCATCTACAGGTACTTTTACAGCCCCCTGTACTAAAAATTGTAATATTGTATAGATATCCTCCTTAGTGATCATAATCTCCTCTATGAGAAGCTAAAATTTCCTATTAGTCAGATCCCATCACTCTAGTAATGTGACCAACAAGCTTACATCTTAGTGAATGTGATGATAGAAGTGAACTCTTCCTAAGCCTATGACCTATATGTGCACCCAATCATCACCATTCAACTAGTCCTATAACCACTCTAATAGAGGTGGTACTTGGTCTCACATCCATAATAATGTTTTTACATGTTACCATCACCCTCTATAAGACTTAATTTCCTAAAACTCTGTGTAGTCTAACCCTAGACACTCTAATCTAAAATTTCACTTTATTTAATGAATTGATGCCAATCTATTATCAATCATTGTCATTTTTACTAAATCAATGTTGGTTCCCCCTGAATCATCATCAATTTATGGGAATCAGTTTCAATTCCTAATCATCATACTACCCTAGTTCTAACACCTAACCTTAATCCAAGATAGTAATCAACAAAAACAAATTAAAGAAAAATTTAAAACAAGGCCTACCTCATCCTAAGACTATCATCATCACCTCAAACCACTATCATTCACTTCCATTGCTCCTCACATCATAATCATCATCTAATTTTCACTCATATTTCATTTAATGTTGATAAAAAATGAGCTCTTTCCACATTAGATTTGATTATATACCTGATTTTAGATCAGTGTTGATTTATTCTAAATTGGTGTCAATTTGGTGGATCGGTGTTAATTTGTTCTAAATCAGCATTGATTTGCCTATTTTTCACTACTTGTAGTCTTTTTCATACATCTGGTCCTACTTCATAGCCTCACCCTAGTACCTTTCCAAACTGACCCTATTATTTGTCCTCTTACATTTTAGGTTTATGGATTTATACTCCCTATTGGTCCCATAGCCTACATAAAGCATGCACTATTTTGGGCATGTCTCCTTTATGGGTCCCAAGAGTGCATTTTCTCTTAAGAATAGTTTTTTAAAAGTATCATGCACACCATATAACATATTAGATACTTTTTTCATCCAAATTATATCAGTGTTTCTCTTATTTATCCTTTATTTAAGCCCACCTATTCATAATTGTGTCATTTTATTACAATATTTACCTTGAGGCATCTCTACCTTTATTACCTTACATCATGTCAGTGCAAAATGTATACTTCATGTTATGAATTTATGCTCTCAGATTTTATTTTTTTATCTCTCCATCCCATCCATTACTCCATTTTTCAAACCTTTCACCTGCTCTTCATCCCATGCTAGCTCCTAGTTTGAGGGGGGATACTCCTCACATAAACCTAGCTTATTGGAGCTCTCTTATTTTTTGTCTCGCAACACATTACATACCGCTCCATAAAAAAGGGCAAATGTAAACACTATAATTTCATATATTATATATAATTTATTAGGTGTTTTAGGACCCTTATTATTATTTTAATATCTTAAATAGCCTTCTCCTAAATTTTAAATTATTTACCATTAGCCACTCGATAATTTGTTTTTACAAATTATCATTTTACCTCCCTATCCACCTAAATCTATTTAAAACCTAGGAAATCCTAACCCTTTAACCAACTTACCCATGTATAAACCTATCCTTAATAACCTCATGAATAAAATCTTAAAAATTCCTATAGTTGGAACAAACCAAATGTGGATTAAACCATTTATTATTAAAAAGAGTGAATCATTACCAATTCACCCATGATTGGTATTGATTCTAATGATCAGCATCGATCTATTTATACTTAGCCAACCTTTTAGCTCAGGGACCATGAATTTTGATTCTTGGAATGATCCTCAAATTTTTTAAGAGGGTTAAGGAGATTCTTATAATTACTCTACCAAAAAAATTCCACACCCAATCCACATTTTCCATCACAAACTTGAAAGACCACTTGCACCTATAAGAAGATATCCATTCTACCTGTAACTCGATTCAAGGTAAGCATAGTTTATTTATTTCATTTCCTATTAGTATTTATACAAATTTATACTTATTATACTCTTATAATATCATATACATCCTTATATTTTCCTTTTATTATCCTCTATCATCTTGTAATTCTCTATTTTTATTTAAGTGCAATTTGAACAAAACTGACACTGATTCATCTAAATCAGCACTAATTTTACAAGACTGGCATCAATCCACTATAATTTATTTTCCAAACCTGATCCTTTTAATCTTATAACTCTATCTTCAATACATTCTAATTTTATATATTTTTAAACATGGCATTAATGTGTAGATGACTCTACCTAGAGTTGTGCACAACGTCATAAATATTATTGATCTACCCATTATATCTCAACCCTTTTTTGCCAAACAGAGTGATATAACCTTAAAGTTATCACTTTGTGCCATTATTTACTCTCCTTAAATTTAAGCCACTTATGACCAACTTGATGTTAAAAAAGAGGATGTGAATGCTACTACAACTTATTGGGATGAATACTTTGCTTACATTGATAGTTTACATGAAGATTAATTCATAATCATTATCTATATCACATATTTATCTTTTATAACTTTAATGTTTATTTATCTACTTTATTATGAAAATAGTAAGCTAATATCTATTTGAGTAAGTTCATAACTTCTTATGACTGGTTCTTAACCAAGCAACTCACCTATCTATCTATTAATCCATTTTTTCCAAGTTATTTCTTTGTGTGTAGGTTATTCTTCTAAGATAAAAAGTTATCTCATTAATTGGATTGAAGTGGTATGAAACCATATTCATATCTCCAAGTATTCTTCATAAACCCTAAAATTTCATTAAGTTTTTAGTAAGTTAAGATTTATCAGGACTAAGGGTGAGTTTGTTTGATGTTTATATTAGATAGATTCTAAATATCCAAAAGACTATGATAAAACTTGTGATAGCATGAGTGTTGTGTCATAAGTTAGATGGTAAGGTATCATTATATTTGATAGCCTTGTATCAATCCATATTGGACTAGGGGGCACTCTGTGACTTAGGTTCTATCATCTGAGTTTAGTTCATGCATGATATGTATTAGATGTTGTCCAGAGGGTAGAAGACCATGGGACCATTGGTATTATTGAGTGCTTAAATATGAGATGTTTTTGATGTATTATCTAATTGGGTTGACCTATATGGTCAATTATTAGTTACCTCAAGTTTTAAGATGGATATAAGACCAGGTATCACAGGTCATGCCCCATATGCTAGCATTGCAAATAATCATATAAGGCGAGATTGTGTGGTAGCATTATACACACATTATGATAGTTTGGCTAAGTTGGGTGATTATGGCACTAGGTTTGGCATGGGTATGGATCATGAGCTATTATACCTAGTTGGTAGAGCCACATCTAATAGAATTCTTACCAAGATAGTTTAGACTCCCATACCTAATAACTCTTATAGTAGTGCTCATATTTTGGGAATATTATGTGAGAGAGCTAAGGGGGAGAGGAAAATAAGTATTAGTTGAGAGACTAGAGATTATACCACATCATGTGAGACCATGGACTAGTTGATCATGATAGTTGGTAGTCAAAGTAGGAGAATTAATGGATATGGATGCAGGGGTGTAGTAGGTACCATAATCAACACCACATTAAGAGGAGCAATGACTACCTTGGTCTCACCATTGATGAAGATGCCATCATCAAGATAAAGCATAGAGGGTGGTCATCTAGGATGACCCATCAGTTAGCCTAGGGTAGAGCTAGTATATAGAAGCACCACTGAGGATAGGCCCAAGATGTGCATAGGTGGTGACTCCAAGTTTTGATTTGATTGGGAGGAATATCATGGATGAGGTGCTCAGTGGATAAGTCAATGGAGAGACCATACTTGATAGATAAAAAGATAGAGAGATAGTGATTAGTGATATTGGGACAAGTAATAAATACTTATGATTTTTAATTTTTGAGATAAAATAATAGTTATAAATGATTATAGATAGATATATTTTGAGATGTATATGGGATCTAATATCTATATGGTTTGAATTTTGTAGATCCTATGGATGATGAGGTCAGATGGGGATCCCTAGTTATGGGAGCACACCATGCTACTCTGGATGAGGTGCTATTGCCATACAACCCTACCATGTTAGATGATCCTATGGTACCATCTACCCCAACTTAGGTGGGTTGGTTCAGACTAGTGGGGGAGGTCATGAGGAAACTATAAGAATGTGGAGATAGGTTGCAGTCATCAGTAAGGGTGGGAGTAGGAGATGCATAGGCTTGGTAGGCCTTAGCTCAAGATAAATCCATGTATATGACTACCATTATCTAGTTGGGATAGGTTCAAGCCTAGGTGGCAAACCTACAGGGATAGGTAGCAATTCTGAGATCTCAAATAGCCTCATTATAGTGCACTATTTAGAAGGGATAGTCTATGGCATCTATGGGTATCATGTTTAGGCCATGATATTTATAGATGGGGCCCATTTGTAGATCTAGAGTGATGTATTTTGGTATTATTTATATTTAAAACTAATGATATATATAGAGATATTCTATTTTAATAATTGGATGTTGATTTGATGGGTTATATTATGGTTGTGGTTGTGGATGCATGGATATATTAATTTCTATCACATGTATTTTGCTTTTGTTATATATGCTATAGGAAATATATGTGGGGTGTTTTCTTTTCTATCATTATGTAGTACACATGCATGGTTAAAAAAATAGGCAAAAAGACTTGGAAAAGTATAATTAATCAAAAATAAATGCATGACACACTATTTCATAATGGGAAATGTGTAATAATAAAAGATGAATATGTATAATAAACAAAAAAGTGGTAAACAAGAGGACCAAAAAATAATTTTAAACCTTGAAAAATATTGGCACCAAATTAAAACAATTAAAATCACACTAAATCATGTTGGGAAGTATGAAAATAATGTAAAAAAATGGAAAGTAATTTGAAATACTAATGGTAAAAAAATAAATCAATTAAGTCAATTAATCATATTAAATCACATTGGGAAGTATAAAATATAAACAAATTTGGTAAAATGGTCTTAATTAATCACAAAAATTCAAGTTGGGAAGTAAGAAAAACTTAAGAAAAGTGGTTGGATTCTTACATGCAATCAAGAAATAAGAAGATAAAATTGAAATATTAATGAAATAATCATAAAACATACTAAATCAAGATGGGAATTATGTCAATGGCATGTAACTCATAATAAATCACATCTTATCTCATATTTGACACATGTAGTTTCATTATGACTTTGATATTAGAAGATTTTATGAGGAAGGCTAGGTCCTATCCATGGTCTTACACTGAAACTCATAAATGGAACACTACTGAGGTGAAAATAAATGTAAAATGGGATATTTTAAATGGTAAATATGAAAAAAAGTGTAATTTATGAGGAATGCCAGGTCGTATCCATGATCTTACACTATAACTCACAAATGAAATCCCTAGGGGAGTGATCAATGAACAAAACAATATTTAATAAGGGGAAATATTAGGATTGTAGGGAGTGAAAAAGGTAATGTAAGAATCATAATGTAGGTGTCTTATGAGAAGACCTTGGGATACATGAATCACACTAAGGACATGAGAAGACACGAAGTGACTATTGACCATCAATGTTCAAAGGATACATGTTCTCTATAAGCACAAAGTTGTGTAGGTAAATAAGTGTGGTACTATTATCAACTCATGTTGGAAGTTTTTAACAAGAAATTAAAATGGACCTACCTTCCCATGATGTGTTCCCTATTCTTTAGGACCCCTTATAGAGTTTTTGGTCTACTGTGAAGATTGGGTACTTGCATGAAAAAGTAGGTAGCATTAAAAGATTTGATTTTATTCTCCTTTTCTAATATACTAGCTTAATGCATCCCAATATACCTTAGCTCTATTATGAGACCAACTATGGATTTTAAGATTCAATTAGAAAGAGAAGATGTTCTTTGAATCACATCTTTTAGTATGATTTGACTTTTGAAATTTTTGAATGTTACCTTTTAGATCATTTCCTTTTATTAAATGATTTGGATTTTGAATGTTTATGGCTTTTCATATTCCTTCTCCATATGGATTTGGAATGACCAATTATGAGAGCTAGAGTTATGCACATGAATGAGCTTTAGGATTTGGCTAAAGGAAGCTAAGTATCCAAATATATGACAAACTACAACACTTGGGATTAACTATGAACTAGCATGTTATCTCAATTTTCAACCATGTGTATTCTTAGTTTGTAAAAGGAAATAAAGGGGAATAAGGGAAAATCCAAAGTGGACTAGTAAAATGAGATTATAATGAGATGAATTGTTTACTAACTGATCACATGGTAAATGAGGAATGACTAAAGGGAGTAAGGTTTATATAACCAAGTCACAAAAATAATTATCAATGTTTATAGAGATAAGATAGTAAACAATCATGAAAAAGAACAAGGGAACCATTAAAAAGGAACTCAAGAAGAACAAGTATGTAATTATGAAAAAGAATACATAAGAGAACATAAGAAAAAGAATGACATTATAAGAAATATGTAATGAAAAACAAAAGTCACCATGTTAAAAAATATAAGAATCTGACAAAATGTCAAATGATATAAAATAGATAAATGTAAAGTTGGTTCACACATCCAAATAAAATGAGGAAATAAATGTAAGAACACCATGTTTATGTTCATAAGTATTGATATATTTTTCCACACACATTATCCATAACATCTTATAAATCTCTATGAAGCTAAACTTGTACTGCAACCAAAGTCTCATCAATCTTTAGGGAAAGTTGAGAAAATACTTGGCATCAAATCTTCTAGATAGAAAATGTAGGAATGCCTAAATGATCATGATGATGAGGTTTATCATGTAGGGGATGGTTAGGATAAGGCATGGGAATGTATTTTTTGGGAGATGAAGGGGTCACTAGTGGGGAATGTGCTACTAGGGAAGGAGTCATTGGTGGAGAGGGGTCCATAGATGAGGGAAGGTCCACAAGTGAGGGAAGGTCCCTAGGTAAGGGAGTCATAGGTGGAGAAGTAGTAGTTAAAGAAGGGACCATAGGTGGTGGAGCCATGGGGAAAGAATGGGAAACCTTCTTATGAGGGAAACCTATGGGAGGAAAGGTAGTAGGCATAAGAAATGTTATAAGGTTATCTTTATGATGCTACTAAAGGATGTAGTAATGATCAATATGATGAGTACCACATTAGTGCTAGAGTCAATATACCTCTCCATATTTAGTAATATATTTAGGTAATACTTTTAGGGGAGGTATAGCCTTATCTATGAGTTGAGGATATGTGGGATGCAAGGTGTCGATATATTACCATAGCTTATGACAATGTGTATATGAATGATTATTTGTGCCATGGAAGCAACATATACACTTATGAGTAGACTTGATAGGTGTACTCATAGGAGGAGTGGAAAAAAATAATGAGGAAGATTGGTATATTGAGCAATCTCTAATCCAATGATCAATAATTTATTAATGTCATAATATGTTTGATTGGCCCATTTGGTGGGCAAAAGAACAAGTTACAATAAATGAAGCAAATCATCACCAAGAGGTGGGGTTGGTGGAGAGACTAGGCAAGGCTCAATTGAAATAGAGGAAGAGATTCAACTATAGAGGGAGTGAGAATAGCATCTTAATTGGGATTTACTAAGGGAGGGGCAAGATGCACATAAGGTTGAAGGACAATCACAAACATCTCATAGATAAGTTGCATAGAGGAGTCTTGGTATCTAGAAAAGTGATAGGTACTAGTCATAGCATGATCTATAAGCATACTCTTATGAGGTTATTCAAAAACTAGATGTGTATACACCATCACTACCCTAAGATCAAGAGTAAAAATGCTAAAATTAAGAATGATATATGATGGAATACTAGAATATAGAATGAAAGACTGAAGCAAAAAATAATGATAACAAATAATCTCAACATCTCAGGCCTAAATAAGACCCCCTAAGAATGGATCATCTAAGGTATATCCATCATCATAATCAGGTGTATTAAGATCTATGGCATAGGTAGGGATGACCTAATCATCCGATGTGGTGAGATGAATAGAATGTTGAGTCTTAGTTAAGATAATGGGTATATCATCACAATGTGGTTGATGTAAGTGAGGTTACAAAGAAGGGAGAAGTTGAGAAATGAGATGAGATGAGAGATCCAAGGTTTTAATAATGAGATTGATCTCATTAAGATCATCATCATTAGAATATAGGAGGTTATGGGTTATATTCCTAATGAATTCAGGTTGACCAATGTAACCTCAGATGGAATTGACTAAAAAGTTAAATGTTGGGATTCATGGAATGGAATGTTAGGCAAAGGTTCAAGGGTGGGAATCTTAAATATACCATGGTCTTGGAATTATTAAAAATTCTAAGAATTAGTGTCACCTTGAATCTTATAGATGGCTCCATTATGAGGAAATTTGACACATTAGAAAGTGAAAGAGGCAAATGTTCTCATGTGATGATTCCATGGCCTACCATCCAAAATGTTATAGGATAGAGGAAAGTTGAATATCATCACCTTCATTTGAATAATGATAGATGGGATAGTAATGGGGAGCCACACACAACCTAAAGGAGGCATCTTCCTTTGGTTATAGCCTTGACATGTGTTGTTTGTGGAATTAAGATTACATTCAAAATATCCAAGGGTTTTAATAAAATCAAAAGAGGCAACACAAATATGAGAAACTTCATCAATCAAAGAATGCTTGACTTGGATATCACCAATTTGGACACTAATAAATAAAGGAGGATCATCCACATGAAGTATAATATCATTGGGAATCATGGAAGAAATGGGGAATTTTAGGGATAGAGAAGAGTCCATTGTTTCATCAAAATGTATGGACATATCTTCACACTATTGTGAAATTTTATCTTATGATCCAGATAAGGTGCCTTCATATCCTTCTAGGGGTGGACAGGGATATTCATTTTGAACAAAAGTTGCATAAGATGATTACAATGATGCAGAGAGGTCTAGATAAGTTTGATAAATTGGATTTGATATGGGAGACAGTAAGCTACATAATAGGATCCCATTGATGGTAACCCATTTGAGGACTATTGGAAAGAGGTACATAGTTTTGAAGTAGGTTCTTGGAAGGAGGAGCTGAAATGCAAGTGAATTTATGTTGATAAGAGGTGAAAGGTTTAATTAGAGGACAAGTTTTTTGATCATTTTGAGAAGATGGATTAGTTGATGTAGGTTTGGTTTGAGATAGATTATAAGAAGTGTTGATATAAGTTTGAGTATCATTGATAGGTAAATAAGTTGGAAGAATCATAGAAATAGTATAAGAAGTGTTATCCAAGGGAGGTGTTGGAATTGGTTCATCAAAATATATAAGTTCTTATTTCCCTAACTCTATTAAGTGAGTTGGAGAAGAGTCTTAGATAACATAAAATTTATGAGGTAATTGAGGGGTATGGATAGGATGAAGATCAATGAAAGTAACCACCCTTCACATATTAGTCATATTGACCACATTCTCTTCAAGAGTAAGGTCAAAAATACTATCAACATTATTTGTAGAAGGGGTAGGCTTGTCTTGGTTATCTTGGAAATTTGGAAGAGGATCTTTATAGATGGCTAAATGAGCATTAGCCTGGTCAAAGCTTGAAATTTAGTTTTTGTTTCATGGGATTTAAAATTAATGTCATAGGCTTGTTGACATTTACTAATGATAGAATCATGATAAAAATTAGGACCAAGAAGTAAATCCATATCCAACTTATGAATTTGCCTACAAGTCTCATGAGAATGACCCCAACTAGTATGAAACCATCAAAATTTATTAGAATCATACCAAGATTTCATAAGATGAGTGGGATAAAGTTATCATGGAAAAGGCTTTGGTAGACATTTTTTTAATTCTGATAATTATAAATTTTTATGAACATTGATGTTATTAGTTGAATATAAATGAGGATTAGTGATGTGTTTGGGATGGGAAGTTTGTTTTGAAGTCTGGTTGGGAAGAACGGTTTTAATAGTATGAATGGTATCATAAGATTTGGTGACACCATCATTGGTAGCATGATGATTCTTATTCTTGATTAACATGTGAGTACCCATAGAAAGTTGGGATGGATCAAATTGATGCATAAGTAAATCTTGATGCTTGGCTTGGTTAATGTCCTCTTCCAAAGTATGTGGAGAGAGATTTTGGACCTGATATTACAACTTGGGGAAAAAAGCATTTGTAAATAGATGAAAGAAGTTGTCATCTATCATATTATGTTCATATTTATTAGACAAAGTC
The DNA here is from genome assembly GCA_037957365.1 of Torreya grandis. Classification (NCBI taxonomy): domain Eukaryota; kingdom Viridiplantae; phylum Streptophyta; class Pinopsida; order Cupressales; family Taxaceae; genus Torreya; species Torreya grandis. The sequence continues at coordinate 3,851,067 of JARHVA010000721.1, read as the reverse complement.
TTCCATCATTTGATGAATGCTTGTGCAATTTTGGTTTCAAGTTGCTTAAATTGATAAAATGGGCCAAGGTATTCTCAAGGAGATCACTAGTTTGGAACTCTTGGACTAGAGTATTGACTAAGTCTTCCAAACTAGTGATAGAATGAGACTTGAGTTGGTTTTACCAATCTAAAGCATCACCCATGAGAGTATTTATTAATATCTTAGTAGTAGTAATATTATTTAACTTGACCCAGTCTTTATATATTTTTCCAAATGTTTTTAATTGAATAATAGGATTTATTGACCCATTGTAGGTAATGGTAGGGGTGATAACTCATATGTTGATATTAGCAATTTGAGATGTAAGAGGCTCATTTTGAATATGATTGATCATTTTATTAACAAGGGGAGGTTAAGGGATAAGATTATTGTGAGAATCCTAAAGAGGAAGTGTGGGAACATTTTGGTTATGCATGCCCTATGGCATCTATTAAGGGTGGGTTTAAAGATGGATAACATGATTTTGAATTTGCATGATTTGATTTTCATTTTTATCTTGGAAAGCATTCATTTGATTAAGAGTTTATAATAGAAGTTGATGGGTTTTATTTGTATTAGTGGCATTTTTTAAATTATTTTAATTGGTAGTAGTGGCTTGGGTACCACTATGGGTGTGAGTAGTAGCTTGAGAAGAATTTTTGGTGGGTGAGGCAATAGTGGCATAATTTTATTGTGTGGCAAAATATGTACTAGTAAAGGGATGAGAGGAAGTGAAACTAGAGGCATGTTTACCATGGGTATAAAATGATGTACTAATGGAATAATTGAGATGAGTGGTTCTTTAAAGAGGCCCATTAGATGTAGAACCTACCATGTTAGTAGATATACTAGGCATGTAGGTTGAAGAAATCAAAGAAGAAGATGTCATGGTATCAGAAGGGGTCAAAATAGAGGGAAGAGGTTGAGAATAAAATAAGATAGTATCTCTAAATCCATGTGAGAATGTGGGAGAAGCTTAATAGGGTTCCTCAACTTGACCACTTATCATGAGATGGTAAATAGTAGAAGGATCCTTTCCTCGATATTGAGGAAACTCATTAATGAAGAAGAGAATTTATTAGGTATACTCTAATTTGAGTTGATTATGAAATGAGAAGAAAGGATTGTAAATCTCAGAGGAATGAGGAGGGGTCCCATATTTTGTATTGCAAGTGGCTACATGCACATTACTTTTGTCTAGGGTAGGAGCCACAAGCTACTTATGGGAGACCCTATTAAGGTTATTAAGACTCATCATATTTGTTGAATTCAACTTAGTGTTGTCTTCAAATAGGAAGTTCATGATGAAGGAAAAATATTATGGAAAATAAAACTAATTCAAAAACAAAGAAATATAAAAGGTAAATAATAGTATAGATTCGATCAAGGTGACTTAGTACTATAAATAGGGTGTGAAAATTGAGACTAATAAGGATATAGGGTTGACCAAGTTGACTTAGTACTATAACATAGATCATAAAATTGAGTATAGAGTCAACTAAGTCAACTTAGTACTATAAATATGGAAAAATATAGTCTTATAAGGATACAGAGTCGATCAAGTCAACTTAGTACTATAACTTAATTAGTAGAAAGGAGTATTGGGTCAACCAGGTTGACTCAATATTTTATTTAGAAAAAAGATAGTCTATAAGAGACTATGGCAAATAGAATGATGGTGTACTAAAAATAGGAAAAAAAATTATAGTTTAATTGAAACAAGAAATGAAAACAAACACACAAACAATTGGATCAATGAGAGTGATCTAATTAGCAAATAGCACAAAACCTTGCACCAATACTGGCCAATGAAAGTTTTTGAAATAAAACATACAATGATTAGAGATAAAGAAGTCAATTGAAAATTAAATACTAAGTGTTTGTCCTAAGTGTTCTTATATTATTATAAAGTTTTATTTTAAGTGTAATAGGGAAGTTGGCTGAAAATAGGGAAATAGAAAGCAATCTATGGATGGTTTCAAGATATTTAGCCTAAAACAGATCTATGTTGGCAATGGTACTAGTTGGTATTGGGGCCTACCCCCTCACCTCATAATCTTGTAGTGATAAGGGTATCTGGTGCTTTTCCAACATATACCATTAATTACGTGTTTATACTTGGATATAAAACCAAGTTAGCTTCCCCCTTGATGATGAAATCTAAGTAGATAGGACTTGGGAAGATAAATTTTAAATGAATTTTGAATATTGTGTGATTTGGTAGTGTGTGAAAAAAGAGAAAAACAAAGAAACTAAATGGTATTTTGAAAAACCACCTAATTAAACTATGTGAGCTACTCTAAGCATGCAAACATCTAAAATTAAAAGTGTGAATTAATTACTAGCATATAGTTGTTAATTTTAAAATTAAAAATGGTATAGAATTGGTTTAGATGGCACTATATGTAAATATTACATAAAAAGGTTGACAGGGTCACTACTATATTATAGAATCAAGAGTCCTTAAGAACTAAATCAACTAGGTTGACTTAGTCTTTTAGACAGAAGATAGACTACATAACTAAATTGACTGGGTCAACTTAGTTTACTATAGGATTTTAGTTTTGAATACCGTAAACTTGCACAATATATAATTTTGATGAATTAATGAATAGGAAGAGAGAGAAAGAGAGGATCCTTGGTGGGTTGGAAGATGTTGAGGATTACAAAATTTATATTGAAGCTCCTTGAATGCTACTTGTAAGTTTTTCTAATTATGTCAACTAGGTCAGCCTAGTTCTATGAAAAACCTATTTTATAAAGCCTATTAAGATGACTAAGTTAAAATGGTTGACTTATTGTTTTATTTGGATGTTGACTGTAAGACTAAGTTGACCTGTACAACTTAGTTTGATGTTTTGGATTCTGAATGAGAGAATAAGTTGACCTCTTCAACATAGTCTATTATCTTAAACTAAAGAAGAGTATCATGTCAACCTACTCAATATATTAACCTATATATTATGAAGACCTACATATAAATAATAGAGTCATTTTGATGCAATTGTGTGTTAATCCTATGCACAAAAGTTAGAATTATATTGGCCTAGTCAACCTAGTATCATAAATATAAAAAAATAATAAAATGATAGAAATTAAAAGTGTGAAAGAAAACATATAAGGGTTAGATTAAAATTAGTTTCACCATAATCTATGTAATGAGAAATGCATAAAATTTATAAATAAATCCTAGATTAGAGAAGATAGATCCTACTTATACTTTTGATTGGAGATACATTAGATAATTAGGGTCATGACCAATATGGATTTGATAAACCTAATAAAGGGATATATTACCATAATAATATCACTAATAAGGGTTCCAAAGCCTCCAATCAAGTAAAACTATGTAATAACCCTAACTAAATCATATGTTTTCATATTCACTATACTAATAACAAATAAAGTAAAAATCTAATCTAGTGCTCACCATAGCTTGTTACACAAAGTGGGGGTAATAAACACTAAAATTAATCATGTATAGAATACATATACTCACATAAATGTATAGAAAATACTAATGCATGAAAGATAATTGAAAAGGCATATCTATCTACTCTTACAAATGAGGAATAAAGTTAAGAATACTTACCTTTCAAGACAAACCTACCAAGACTCAATCTCTCCCTTGGCCAAGGTGATTTACAAGAGGTTGTTGTAGTATGTAAGGATGATAAGGACAAATCATCTCTAGGATTCATAAACTATCAATGCATCCAAAATACTTTTCCATAAGATAATATTCATATCTTTAATGAAAGTATGAAACCCTAAGCTTGTTCCTCAAGTAAAATAGTGGATAATAAAATGCTCAATATATCTTACTTCTTTTTCTATTCTCTTAGAAATTGAAAAATGATTATGTTTATATAGGTAGATCTAATTGTAAACCCTTTCAAAAATTGGTCAACAAGGTTGACCCGATCAACCTAGTATCGTAATTGAGAAAAACTTACTAAGTCATAGACTAGGTCAGCTAGGGGCCAACCTAGACCCTTAATAAGTTTTGTCAATAAGAATACAAGGTCAATTCAACTAAAATAATCATCTAAACTATCAAAAAGGAGTTTAGATTAGGGAAATGGCTAATAAAGGTGGTAAAAGACTAGAGGAGTGTGCAAAATAGGAGGTAAATATTATGGGAATGGTTTTGAGGATACAAGTGTGTAAATAGCATGTGGAAAAAGTGACAACAATCTTGTAAAGCACTAATGGTCTACCCACCCCTTTCCCAGTCCACCCCTTAAGGTGTGTACTTAAATATATTAAGACCTGATAGGTTCTTATAAGATAAAGAGCATCAGTAATTGATAAGAGTTTGAAAATATTATGTGTATATAGTTTCATTTCCAACTAATGGGTAATTCCTCAAGAACTATTTCTAGGCCTGATTGGCTTGGAAAACCTATGTAATAATTTATCTTTTTATGTCTTTACTTTGTTGTTTTGTTTTAGTTTAGGCTTTTTGTATATATTTTTGTTTATTTTATTGCTTTTCCTACTCGATTCAGCCTCCTTATGTCTCTTTTTTAGCTAAACTTGTTATTTTGACTTGAGGATTCCCCTTCTTGATTAAGGAAGGTGAATGAATGACTTATTCATGAATATAACAATGGCATTCCTATGTGAAAAAATTTTTAAAAAAAAATTTCAATTGTTTGCATGAATTGATGCATTTTCCTTTTTTTTTTGGAACGGTGAAGGTCTATGATTTATCCCAGAACATATAGATTTAGAAAGATTTTATTTCTTGTTCTATAGATCATCAAATACACATAACATAAAATATGAAGTGTGATGTATCTCTAAATTTTTCATCTTTACCTTAATTGATTTTACACTTATTTATTATCACTCGACCCATGGTTTAGTTCCCCAACCCTTAATGCATAAAACAAAGCAAAATATATTTTCAAAATAATTGAGGTAAAATGTAAAAAATGTGATTTCCCCTTGAAAAGGTGATCATGGAAACTTCCACCACAAGCTTTCCAACATATTCAGTAGTGGAGCAAGGCCTTAGGAAGGGACCATAGGTATATCTATCAGGGATATAAATTCTTGGCTAGTAGTAGAGAAATTCCCATGTCATCCCCCTCTTGTCTAAATTAAAAAAATCCTCTAGTTTTTTAGTAGTTCCCATCAGTTAGATAAATCTAATTTATTTATGTGTGCCTTATAAATAACTGAATCAATCACATAAAATCACACACCAATCATCTTTAGGCATAATTGAAGTTTAGTATGTCATATGTTAAAGAAGAGTTTTGTGCCTTCATGTTTTGGCTTTATTTTATAAGGTTGCATGTATCTAATATTTTTATTTGAATAAGAGTTTAAGATTCAATATTCTTGAGAAACTTGAGAGTAACTCCTAGTAGGAACCATCATTTTTTGTTACTCACACAACACACCCCATTTTAAACTAAAATGGGGACCCTATTTTCTTGTCTAAACTTTATTTCCATTAAAATTTTCCCCTTTTTAGTCAATTTATGATTCATTATACTCTAAATTGGTTAAAATTTGTTTATGTTCATATTATGCCTTAGTCAATTTCATTAAAATAGTTGAAAGTTGATTTTAAATGGTTTTATATTCATTCAAAATGGTTTCTTTTTGCTAAGTTTCTATGCATTTTTGTTTATATTTCTTGGACTTAGACATTTTAAATTAGAGTGACTTAGATGCTTTTAATTTAAATTTATTAACCATTGGCTTTTAAAATTAAAAGTGATGACTATGTTTTTTGTTTTGTGCCTATAGGTGCCTAAGTTAATCTCAGTGCCACATGGTAATCTCTTCCATCTCTAGATGACTCCAACCCATTCAAAATGTCTTTTGACACTTTGTAAATTTCTTAAATTTATCTTAGATATATGTGGCATCCTTCCACCATTTCATGAGACTCAAATAGTCAGTAATTATTTTAGGTAATCGATCAGCAGGATGCTACCAAGTGGTGTGATCATGATGACCCATTAATCTCAAGACCCGTTGATCCCAATCATGTTTGTACCAATCAAAGCCTCTATGAAATTAGGTTAGCAAGATGTTTCCACATGGCACAATCTTATTAACTTAATAACCTTAAAGGTTTCATATAATTCAAGTGCCTTGGGTAGGTAAAGAAGTGAGATGTTTCCACATGGCAACATCCTACTACTTCAGAACCCCAAGATGGTTTGTGTAGCTTAGAAAAACATCAAAGATCTGGGTGAGTAGAATGACACCATGTGGTGAAATATCACCTCATTACGGTAAAGGATTATTCATCATACATAAATCCTTGATTAAGTAGTGGAAAATTGTGGAGTATCCACATAGCATGACCCAATGAATATAGGACACATTGGCAGTGATGTTAGTAAGACAAGAGCTTAAATTTGATGGCCCATTTGGATATCAAAGTCATCAAAACCTAATAATGGACTATGTTTCAAATTTAACCTACAAACACTAACTTTTAGGGGCATCTTAATGGTGAAATTGATCATAAAATACAAAATTCAAAGGTAGTCTAAGCAATGGCATTGAATATGAACATGGCATGCACCTTTGAGAAAAAAATAGAAAGGTGCTAAGGGAAAATATATCATGAAAATAAGTATCCTTTATTGTGAGGAAAACGTGGGAAAACTACAAATGGTGATCTTAAGGCAATCCAATAACTTCTAGATACACTCAGTTGAGGGAATTTACTACCATGTTTATAGTAGCATAGCATCTAGCTAGAGTTCTCAACTACATTTCTAAATTCACATTGAATTTTTAGGTACTTCTATAGAAGGTATAGGTCACCCCATTTTGAATTTTGAATCTATCTCTTAGTTCCTATTTATATGAGTTCAAAATATTTTCTCAAGGTTATCATTTTTTAGGATTAGAGGTGTTTTACCTCATTGGCTCTTTATGAATTGTAAAAGAGACATAGAGAACTAGGCATTTTTTATGATTCTTTACAACTTTATAGATTATTTTATTTTCTTTTTTGCTCTTCTTTTGGTTCTTTTTTTGTTGTTGAGGTGAAGTCTATAGATGGATTATTGTATGAGCTCCAAAATTTATTAATAAAAAAGGAAAATCTTGATATTTGAAGACTATTGAAATTATGTGGTCATTTCCTATGCATGTTTTATGGTGGTTGTGCCTTTACTTCTCAAAGTCAATCTCCCCAAACTCTTTCACCATCTTTTAGTTGGATTTATGCTAGGTCTAGCTAAATTGAATATCTATTTGGTGGAGCTTATTCAATCATGTACCTCAAATTCATTATCATAATTGTAGGCTTTATTTTTTCTCTTTATCGTACTCTTTTGTATTTTATTTGTAATTAGGTTAGTTTAGGAACAAAAACAATCTATAATTACACGTTTATTTTGATTACTATTTCACATTTTTTTTATCACCATTATAGCATTGTTTCATTTATGAACATGGGAAGCTAGTAAAGAAATTGCATGTGCTTTTTTATATACAAGTCTAAGAAAGTATGATTTATATCTAAGGTTAAACTCTACAACAGTTATCAAAAAATTATGTAGCCTTCTAATTAATTTATTAATAAAAATAGTTATCACCTTAATTCATAAAATAGGACCCTTAAAATAAATATTCCACATCATCCAACTTAGTGAAGACCATAAACCTGTTACATTTAGACCTTGGGGAAGCATTTTCTTCATGGGATCTTCTTCCTTTTAAGAGAGGTAGAGCCTAATAAACCCCATCTACTGTTGGTTGTGTTAAAACACTAATTAACAAAATGTGTGTGTATTTGGAAACCTTTAATTCTTTTTCTATAAATTGTATACATATTTCCATATATATACACCCAAATATGTATAAATGTGTACTCAAATATCTATAAAGTAAGTGAAAATGCATCCCATATTCCCCCATAATTTGTATTGATGTGTAGAATATTGGTCGTGTGAATGCACTTTTATGATATCTAGGCCATTATAAATATCTAAATCTATACTCTAATTCTCAAAATATGATTTTATATTCATGAATTTTTATGTTTCTATGACAATCCCACTATAACACCCCCTTTTTTAGATGAGGGATGTGTCCTATAATTTACTCATCTCAAAAGAGGTTTCAATGATATCATGTCATGTTTAAATATAGAATCATGTATAATCATTAAAATATGTAGAGATAGTTTAATCATAGTAATGTATATGTCAATCAAGGCATGTATGTAACATATGTAATGCAGGCCATATAAGTGTCATATCTAGATAGATGTATCGGTGAAGTGTGTAATAGTACTTATCACTAAAAAATATAACTAAATAAGTATACATAGTAAAATTTCTTGATATGTATCATGGCACATTTCTTCTCTTTATGCAAATGTTAATAGTGAACACTTAGAAGTATAACACATTTTTAATGGTGGTATCCATGAACTTGAAACTATTTTTTGAGATAAGAATGGACATAGTAATGAATATGACGGTAGAATACATCCTGATGACCTTGATGTTGTAGACACTAAAAAAGGTTGTCACTCTTTCTCAATTTTGAAAATGAATCTATATAAAACTTCATAATCTATACAAGGTATTGAGAATAATCTTAGAAATAAAAAATGTAAATAACGTTAAGGTTTTCACATCCTAGGAAGAAAAACATGATCTTTTCATTATTCTAATATATATTTTACATGTAATTGTTTTACAATATGTGTTCAGGATACTACTATTTATGATATTATTCTTATGTCTATACATATGGTTACACATGTGATGCCCACCCATGGTATGGGGAAAACATAATATTTTCCTCAAAATAAATTAACTCTCCCAACACATCATCCTTTCTTACTCTTGAGGTTACTACTCATATAAAACCATCCACTGCTATATAGTTTTTTATGCCTAATGCTCAAATCCTTATGCAAATGGTTCTTAATTTTTAGACTAAGGTTTTACAATTGGAAAAAGGTTATTATTGAGTGGGACATGCCATTAATTCTCATTCATTATCACATAAACCATTAGCTTCTGATATCTCAACTTATCCCTTGCCTATAGGATTTGTGTCACCTAATCTTACAAGATTCAATGGTAAGGATGATCCTAAATAGTACTTCCAATATTTTCATATAGCATGTTTGGACTATACATCCAATGATAAGTTATTGACTAAGTTTTTTCCATGAAGTTTCAAATACTATATTTTTTATTAGTTATATGAACTTCATTCCCAATTAATTCATGCATTTAATCCTTTGGTTGATTAATTTTTAGCATTGTTTTTAATCAACATTAGTGATAAGATGTCTAATACTTAGATTTCAAAACTTAAATAAGGACCTAATGAGATTATTAGTGAATATGTGATTTTTTACAATAATATTCTCTCTAAGATGAAAAATCCAATGCTAATAATGAGTTAAAATAATTTCAATAAATGTTTGCTTTCCCCCATTACATGAGTCTACTATGTTCAAATGATTTCAAAAAAGCATATGACTTGTGTCATATTGTCAATGACTGTGAAGTTAAGCTTCTTACTATGAACCAGTTAAAGTATGGATCCAACCCTTAAACCACTTATACTAAAAAAACTATAATAAACCAAATTTTAAATCAATAAAAAATGATACCAATAATTATGTAAAAATAATAGTTAATAGAGAGTTGCAACCTACTATAGGCTTGTCTTATATCTCCTCAAAGCAGATAGTTTGCACAATTAACATAACCAGCTCATGTAAATACTCAAATTTATTCATTAACTTATTAATAATGTTTAATATGTAATCCATACTATTATTTGTCTATTCACCATTCTCTTAACTTGAAATCTCTATGAGAGTCTTCATTATTCTACATACTACCTTGTAAACATTAAAAATATTATTTAAGCATTGTATATTAGGAATATAGAACATAGAGCAATATTAATAAATTAAAGATAGAAATAAAATGCAAAAATTATAACACAATAGAGACATATATTTAATGTGGTTCACCTAATATGGGCTACATCCACACAAAAATAGCCAATCCTTCTAATTATTTAGTCCAACAAATGAAGGGGGAAACCTGCAATATCATATTCACTCACACATAGTATACCACCCTAATTACAATGCCCTCATATCAAATTAGGGTTACATATTAAGGAAAAAATGCACAAACATAATTTTTACCATTAAATCTATGACCTGATAGTGAATGGTCTAGATTTACTATGAAATTACAATATTTTATAATGCATTTTTAACAAAATTTTGCTTCTATGGCACTGCCCCCAAACCACTACCAAGGGGGCTCCAAAATAGGTCATCACCACCCATGGACCCCCATGGTGACCCTAGTGGGGGGATTTCCCCCCCCCCACATCCCCCTTATTAGGAACTAGGCATTAAAATAAGATCAAGTTTCACCATCCAATAATCTCCCACTTGGAGACTAATTGTTGCAACTCCATCGTTACAACTCTTACTTGGACTTTTCTTTGAACTTTGACTCTAACATGTTTCTCATATTCCTTGTTATCCTTGAATACCTATTGAAGTTGTACAACTCTCTATATTCTCTTTAGTGATTGCCTTTGTTAGCATATATGAAAGATTCTAACTCATATGTATATTTTCCAACTTCAATTGACCATCCTCCAAAATTGAATGAATAAAGAGATACCTAATTTGTATATGTTTGGTTCTTGAGTGGAATACTAAGTTCTTTTCTAAATGAATCATACTCTAGCTATCACTATACAACCTATAATATTTCTACTTCTATCTCAACTCTTCCATGAACCATTGCATCTATATCATCTCCTTGCTTTCTTTAGTAGTTATAATATATTCTACCTCTGTAGTTGACAAAATAACTATCTTCTACAATTTTAAAATCCAGCTAACCATTATGTCACTAACCATGAATACATAGCCTATGGTGCTCTTCCTACCATCTAAATCTCCAACCATGTCTACATCAACATATCCTTATAAGGTAACATCTAACCCTTCATAGCATAAATTTTTATCATTGGTCCCTCTCAAGTACCTAAGAATGCACTTGACTACATCCCATTTCTCTTTTCTTGGATTATTCATAAATCTACTAACAACTCCCACTACATGAGTAATGTTTTTTCTAGTGGACACCATAGCATACATTAAACTTCCAACTGTTGAAGCATAGGGCACCTTAGACATGTAATTGATTTCTTCCTATGTTTTAGGACACTATTCCTTTCTTAATTTAAAGTTCCCTCCTAAAGGTGTACTCACTAATTTTTCATCTAGCATATTGAACCTGATTAATAACTTTTTGATGTATTCCTCTTGATACAATGTCAATTTTTTATTTTTCCTATCTCTTTTTATTCTCATACCAAGGATTTTCTTTGTAGCACCCAAATCCTTCATTGCAAATGAATCTCCTAGTTTTCTTTTGAGCATATTTATATCATGCATGTTAGACCCTGAAACAAGTGTGGCATCTACATACAATAATGAGATAATATAGTTGCCATTATCTAATCTCTTAAATTAAACATAGTGGTCAGAATGACATCTAATATAATTATGTTCTATCATAAACATGTCAAATTTCAAATACCATTATCTTGGAGCTTGCTTTAGGCCGTACAAACTCTTTTTCAACCTGCACACCATTTTCTCCTTACCTTTGACTTCATATCCCTATGGCTACTCCATATATATTTCCTCCTTTAGGTCACCATGAAGGAACAATGTCTTCACATATAATTATTCAAGGTGAAAATATTCTACTACTACCAAACTTAAAATAATTCTTATGAAAGACATTGTAACTACTGGAAAAAATATTTCATCAAAATCTATACCTTTCTTTTATGCAAACCCCTTTACAACAATCTTGACCTTGTACCTCTTTTTTCCTCTATCTTCTTCCTTTAACCTATAAACCCATTTATTTTGAAATGTTTTTTTACCTATAGGAAACTAAACCAAATACCAAGTTTGGTTATGTACCAAGGAGTCCTCTTCTTTCATGCCTTGTTCCCATTTTTTATGGTTTCTACCCACATTGCTTCTTCATATCTTTTTGTCTCACCACCATAAATAAATAATAAATTGAAGGAGATTTATCATTTAGGGAGTCTACTTACTCTAGTAGATCTTATAACTACACTTCTAGGAGTTTGAGGTACTTGTTGTATTTGTTATATATTCTGATTTTTTGGCACTTTTGGAATTTCATTTCTAGTGATTTCATCAAGTATTGCACATTCAGTATTTGACTTTTCTTGTTTCTTTCCTTGAAATTGATCTCCATACATGACCTTCTCATTAAAAATCACTCTACTCCAAATGATTTTGTGATTTTAAAAATCACATAAATGGTAACCAAAATCATTAACTCCATATCCAATAAAAGTACATTTATTGGATTTTGCTTCAAGTTTGGTTATATTTTCTTTATCAATATGGACAAATTCTTCACAACTAAAAGTATTTAAAAATTAATAATCTACCTTTTTACTTGTCCATACTTCTTATATAATACCACCATCTAAAGAACTTGAAGACCCTATATTTATTAAATAAATAGCAATATCTATAGCATATACCCAAAATTGTAAGGGCAACCCTACATGTAATCTCATGCTCCTTGTATGCTCTATGATTATCCTATCCATCCTTTTTCACACACCATTTTTTTATGGTGTTCTTAGAACTATCTTCTCTCTAAAAATCCCATGGGATAAATAATAATTATCAAATTACTTATTGTAGTATTCACTTCCATTATCTAATCTAACACACTTCAACTTATTTCTTATCTCATTCTCAACCAAAGCTTTTTGATTTACTATTTTTTGGGAAATTATAATTTTAATTCCTAAATAATAAATGGTTATGAGTAGATAAAATCAATAAATAATATGCAATAATTAATCCATTAATTTATTTAAACAAGTTGTATTTTTGCCTTTTCTAAAAATAGTAATGAGTGAGAGAAAATATGACAACTTAATCTAGGTTATTATGACTAAAACAAAGTCTGATATTAGAGGAATAAGAATGGGACACTATTACAAACTAAGATTTAGATTTCATTTCTTGATTAGAAAAGACTACCAAAAATAGGACACCCTACTATCAGGTGTTATAGTCCTAGTCTTATTATTGTTATCTAAACTACTCATAGAGATATGATTTTTCTAAGTTTTTGTTCACAGCATCTGTATGAGCCTGTGTAATAAATTTTAGATCCTCACTATCAATGAAACCCCTTATAGAGTTGATTCTTTATGTGTTTGTGTCTTTTATACAATTAAATAAAACTTTAGTAAATAGGGAAAAGGGGTTAGTGTGTAAAGTATATGCTAGATTCACTTCACACCTCATGTGTGGGCACACTGCCTACATACTAATACTCTAATGAGGGATCAAGCTATATGTAGTTCTCCTATTGAAGTTCTTGGTGCAATAGTGTGATGAAAAATTCAAGTAAATTCAAAACTAGGTGTACTTGGAATGACTAGGGACTAGTGTAAAGGTTTGAATAAGCTTGAAATACTATTGAATGGTTGTATGTATAAAATAGGGAAGAGCACTTGAGTAGTCTTACTTGTATTCTTGCTTCTCTCTTGTAAATGAGTGACAACCCTTCTAAATAGACTTTGAATGGCCTTTTATAAGGGATTTAATGATTGTGAGTTAAATGAGTTCATGTTAGGTTGACATGAATTAGGATAAGGGTTTGGGAAAATATGACTATTAAGACCAAAAATACACTTGGATAATAGGGTTTAAAACTAGACACCTTGAGTTTTGGTGCTCTTGTCTAACTTGGGCACTATTTTACAAAGGGAATGAGACATGGGGATATGGATCTAGGCTTAAGATAGTTTCTTAGGTCTGCAAGGGTTAAGTCTAGAAGGTTGTGTATGATTGGGAATCAATGAAAAAAATACTAAAAGGGTTGTGCAAGAAAGTAGGAAGGCCTATGGATTGGGTTTCATTATCCATACTCAAGTAGCCAAATTTCCCATTTTATATGACTACATTTCCCCACCCCCTTTATTCTAGTGATATAGCAAAGTGAAATACTAAGATAAAGGAAAAATAAAAAGCATACCTAAACTTACCTATAAAGGTGAAGCTCATGAAGCTATGTGATACTGGGTGTATATAAAGAGAGCATGGTGTGAAGTGTGAATCTATAATGAAAAACATAAAGTAAATCAATCCTTACTAAATATGCTATATCTAAAATAAGAATGTATAAAAGCTAGGTGAGAGAGAGAGAGGAAGAAAAGGGAATGAACACACCTCATCTGGTATGTGAGCCAATACAAAACCTATTATGATGCTAGATTGTGTTGGGTGTGTGTTGTACCAAAAATAATATCATGAATGGAGCTGAGTGCTCAATTCCTTAGAAGTGGCTCAATAATGCAAAGGTAGGCCTTTGGCACCATCATCACCTACTAAGTGAAGCTAATGAATCATGTGTGTGGCAATTTATGTTTGGACTATGTGTCCAATCCCTCTGAATAGGTGGCTCAAGAATACAAAGGGTAGCTAGTCCTTTAGCTCCATCATTTCCCACTAAGTGAAGCTAAAAAATCATGTATGTGTCAATCGATGTTTGGACTATGTGTCCAATCCCTCTAAATAGGTGGCTCAAAAATATAAAGGCTAGCTAGTCCTTTGGCTTCATCATTACCTAATAAATTAAGCTAATGAATCATATGTGTGTCAATTAATGTTTGGACTATGTGTTCAATCCTTTTGAATAGGTGGCTTGAGAATATAAATGCTAGCTAGTCCTTTGGCTCCATCATTTCCCCATGAAGTGAAGCTATGAAGTGATACTAGTATGGAATAGATGTCATATGAGATGGATCCTAAATCCCATAAATGTATTTTAATCTAATAATTTTGGTATGAATAGTCAAATTTATGCTACAAACTAGGCCACTCTTAACCATTTTGAAAGATGGAGACTAGGCTTGTATGAAATCCACTCCAAAGCTAATGCAATAGGCTTATGTGGAAGCCAACTTAGGTACTCAAGAAGTTAATATTGTATGAAATCCAAACTTAAAAAATTATGCCAACCACTTATTGATGGATTAAGTCATGCAACTACCTAGAATGCTTAGGAAAAATAAACTAAACTTGGAAAGAGAGGAGGACCAATGTGTCACACACATCGCCCCCAATAACTGGTGTCTAGAACATGGATTTTGATCTTGAAGTTATATCAACTACCTAATCTAAAACTAGAAGTGAGAGCCATCATGTCATACATGATACCCCCTAAATCTGAATTCTTTGAGTAAAAACTATACTGAAACACATTGAATCTAGATTATGTTGTACTAATAAACCTATGATTAAACTCACATTTCTATCTATTTTTGGAAAGACTAATTTTTCTATTGTCTAGATAAGAGCACTAAAAATAGGATACCCTATTCTCCGACATTGTAATCCAATTTTTCCATTGTTGTCTAGGGCCAAATCTAATGATTGTTCTAGATTTTATGTTGTCTGCCTAGTTTGTTATACCTAGTCTGATGTCTAGATTTTGTTTTGAGTGTTCTAAAAAATGATGTTTTGACCACTAAGATATCTAATATCTATGATAAAACCCCTTTTTGTTCCCCCCCTATTTTTAGGGGAGGAATTAAGACCCTACAATGACTACCCTCAAAAGAGATAGCCTTACAAGTGTGTAAAGCTAGAAATATACATGATATAGCAATGATAGTTGACAAGATATCTTGAGATATAGCAATATTTGTATTAAGAGATTGTTAGATCAATAGGGGCATGCCTAGATAGATATAACAATGTAAAAGCATGTGTAATGTATTGAAATGGAATTAAAAGGGTTAGTTATTAGTTGTTAGCAAGGAGGGATGGAGCATGATGTCCATCATGGCATCTACGAAAGCAAGGAAATGCATGTAATAGATCATGGCATTTGTAAACAAGGACAAATAATCAAGAAATAAGCATAAAAATCAAGAAGCAAGAAGCATATAACTGTGTCTAAGGGGATAAAGAAACAAAGGACATGGGCACATGTCACTCAGACTAGAAAGCAAACATACAAGGCATGTTTAAATGTTGCATACACATACCATAAAACAAGCAAGATTGGCATGAGGGTCATAGGCACATAGAAGAGTACAAGCAAGGGACATTGGAAAATGTTCAAAGGTACACACACATGAATAGAATTAAAGGATACTAGAAAATGTCCTAAGGCACATACAAGAGACAAGCAAGAACTAGAAATGTAATCCAATAAGCTATGCTAAGTAAGAAGAGAAAGAAAGTAATAACTAAAAAGATAGAATCACATCTAACTAATCAAAAATAGAGTGAAATGATGAAAGACATGTTTAGTATAAGACTATGTATATGCTAAAGAGATACAGAAGTGCTAGGTATTAGTGAAATGTCAATATAGTAATCATTGTAATCTAGTAAGTAATGTACATCAACATGATAACTTGGAGTGTCTAGTGTAGGAATGACATAACTTGGATGGTGTAGTCATGTAGAAGATGCCCCAAATGGGTATGTATATAGATGTGTATCTCAAATGTAGAAGTAGGATGCCCCAGTGGGCAGAGTGAAGTAGTTAAGGATTTGTATGTCCCTACACACACGTAAAGAAGATCAAGTGAAGCATGGTAATGTAGATAAATCAGTAAACAATATCATGAAATAGCAAATATAAGTCATAGCATAGTAGTAGAAATGTAAAGCATAGATGATGCATACAATCAAAATGTTTTTATGTTTTTGGATATATTTGAATGGTTTTGGGTTTTAAAATTTTATATTATTTTTGTATTTTTAAAATAAGCTATGTATAATTAAGTTTTGAATAGAAATTATGTCGACTGTAATATGTAAAATGGCATGTTAAACATGGAATATACGTAGATGCATAATATTCATTAGTTTTTTGAGTTGTTTTCCTTCAAGTGAGGCTAGATGATACACTTTATGGCTAAGATTTTTTGTAATAATATATGGACCTAGCCAATTTAGTTTGAATTTTCCTTTGATTTCTTATTTGGCATTAACATTATGAAGGTTTTATTTGAGAACCAGATCATTAACTTTGAATTCTCTTATGTGAACTCGTTTGTTGTAAGATCATTGTATACATTGTTGGTATATTTTGAGGTGTTCCACAACTTGAATGTGTGTATGGTCTAATTGTTCAATTTAGTGTAGATGTTTTTCATGATACTGGTGATCAGAGAGAATACCTTTAAAGGAGACACAAAGAGATGGGATTTCTAATTCAAATGGTAAAAATACTTATATGCCATAAATGAGTGAATAAGGAGTAGCTCCTATGGGTGTATAGATACTTGTGTGATAGGCCCATAATGCTAAAAATTGTTGATTATGGAAATCATCTCTAAATTTTGTTATTTTTTTGCTTAAAATGCTATTGATAGTTTTATTAGTAGCTTATACTTGAATATTTCCTTGTGGGTAATATGGAGTGGAGAATGTGTGCTTAATTTTTTATTTTCTACAAAAACATTTGACAATTTTGTTCTTGAATGATGTTTCATTATTAGAGATGATAGCTACTAGTAAGTTGAAGCATGAAATAATATGAGTCATGATAAAATTATAAATGTATTCACCTATGGTATATTGAAGTAGAACTACTTCTAACCATTTGGTAAAGTATTTGGTAGTTGTAATTATGAACTTATGTCAATCGATGGATTCAAGGCTAATTTTCCCAAAGAGATCAAATCCCCATAACATGAACGTCCATAGAGAGACTATAGGTTATATTTGTGATGGTGCATGTTTTAGATTAATATGTTGTTGACATTTATCACATAGCTTCACATATTGTAAAAATTCATCTTTCATAGTAGGCTAGTAGTACCCTTATCAAAGTAATTTGTGTGACATGGCTTTTTTGCTAAAGTGACCACTACATTCACTATCGTGTATTCGAGCTAGAGAAATTTTGGCTTTTGATAATTTTAAGCATTATAGTAAGTGTTTATTGAAGGATCACTTAAAAAGGTCCCTATCAATGATTACAAAATGGATTACTTGTTTTTGTAACTTACGTTTATCATTTTGGAAGAAAGTGTCTAGTGTAATAGATTTGTGTAGAAAGTTATAAATATTAGAGAACCATTATGGGGTTGTAGAATTTCATGTAGTAGTTAAGATGGAAATATTGATCAAGTATATGTTGGATATTGATGGTGATTTTAATTATTTAATTTTAAAAATTGCTTTATCATCATTGATATCGATTGGAATTAGAGATCCAGCACTGGTTATTACATCTACATGTTTCTTGTCTTTTTTAGGGATGCTCTTGATATAAAAGTAGTCAAATTGTGATGAAATACACTGTACCATGTTGTGGTATGGGATAAGATGCTCTTATTTTTTTTATAAATGTCATTGACTTGATTGACCATAATTTGGGAATCATTGATAACTTGAATATATTTGATTTGGAGGTTTGGGTACAAAATAGTCCTAAGATAAGTACTTCATATTTTACTATGTTGTTGGTGTAAGAAAAACTTAATCAATATGCTATAGGAGCTATGTGACCAAAAATATTGACAAAAACAATACCTTCTCCTACACCAGATGTGTATTGGGATCCATCAAAGAACATAGTCTAGATATTCAAATGAGTAAAATAGGTGGTGAAATAATATTTGAATGTGTCACTAAGAGGGTTGGTATCTAATGGTGGTGTTGCTTCCAAATGGTCTGCAATGATTTGGCCCTTCATTAATTTTTGGAGGACTATTTTTAAGTCAAATTTTGTTAATAACATAACCCATTTTATGATGTGACCAGAAAGATGTGGTTTGCCTAGTAGGAACTTTAAGGGGTCTACTATTTTGCTAACTTGAGTCTCATTATTGACCATGTAATATCATAGTTTTTGTGTGGCAAAAACTAATGTGAGACATAGTTTTTCTATTGGGGAATAATTTTTTTCATAATCAACCAATGTGCAACTAATGTAATAAATGACTTGTTCAATATTTTGATCATCATGTTGTGCTAAGAGTACTCCTAATGCATGATCTATTACTGAGATATATAGTAGGAAAGGCTTGTCTAGGGTAGCTGGTACTAAAATAGGTGGATTAAGAAGATATTGCTTGATTGTATTAGAGCTTTCTTGACAAGATTGGTCCTAAATAAAATTTGTATCTTTTTTTAGTAATTGAGTAAATGATTGAGTTTTATCAACAAGTTGAGCTATGAACTAGTAGGTTATTTAGATCTTGACTTGTAGGGATTGAAGTTGTTTTAAGTTAGTGGGAGGTGGTGTATCAATAATTACATTGAATTTCTTAGGATCAACTTCTATGCCATGCTAAGAGATAATAAAACCTAGGAGTTTACTTGATGTAACTCTAAACACACATTTCTTTGGGTATAGTCAGACATTGTATTATCTAAGTCATTAAAAGATCATTCATAAATTAATAGCATGATGTTTTTGTTACTTGGATTTAGATAATATATCATCAACATAATCCTTGACTGTATGGTAAATTAAATCATGAAAGATATGTGCCATGGTATGTTGATATGTGGCTCTGGCATTTTTTAATCTGAAAGGCATGACAATATAACAAAATGTGCCATAGGGTGTTGTAAAAGATGGTTTTTCCTGATCTTCTTCATTAATCTTGATTTGGTTGTATCCAATGAAACCATCCATTAATAATAAAATTTCATACTCGGTTATAGAATCAAAAATCATATCGATAGTAGGCAAAGGTAAATCATCTTTTGGGCATGCTTTATTTAAATCTTTAGAATTGTAACAACACTAAATTTTTCTATTGGATTTGACTACAAGGAATATTTATTGGTCAAATTAATCCAACATCTAAGAGGTATTGTATTTCATCTTTGATCAAGAGATCCACCTTAGGATGCATTTTGCAAATTTTTTGATTAGCTAGTTTAGCATCTGGGTATAAGGGCATCTGATGGATGGTGATATATGTATCAATTCCTAGCATATCTGAGTAAGACCAATCAAAAAGTTCTAGAAAATTTCTTAAAGTTTGATAGACATCTATATCTTCTTCCTTTTGGAGGGTAGTAGCTAATAAGATAATGCAGGGATCTTGATCAATTTTGGAGTTGAAATTTATATTTTCTTCATTAAGTAATGTGGAATGATCAAGTGTGTAAGGAGTGGTAGGGATAGTATCATTTGAATCAATTGGTATGTCTTGGGTTGAGTTTCAACTTTATCCAAAATATGTGTGGGCATTTGTGTGATGATTAAATCTATTTTTATGATAAAAATATGGGAGGTAATCATATGATTTGATAAATTATAGGAGGGATTCATCATTGGAAAATTCATCTAATTTAAACATGTATTGTGAAGTTGTATCATAAATGAGATCAGGGTAGATTAATGATAATGTTGAAGTATGATTAATGGTGTAATATACTAACATAGAGGGTGGATAAAACTTGATATGCTTTGAGGTGGCATAAGAGGTTTTACTATGAGGATAGGTAAATTGATATCTTATCCCTTTCATTCCATGATATGTAGATGCCTCAACAAGATTGATGATTCCTTGTTCATGCTTTCCAAGGCCTTTGCCATGATATCCCATTTGATTAAGGAATTTAATTGAAAAAGGTGAGGTGAATTGGTGCTTTGGTGTTGGAGCTATTACAAAATTTGGAGTTTATTGATGTGTTACATGGTTCAGATGTATATTATGAATAATGGGTTGCATAGGTAAATATCTAGGATTAAAGTGTGGAATATAATTTTGTGGTGTGTCAACAACTTGACAGTATTTAAAAGGTTCATTATCAATTGGGCATGTGTATATGTAGCCTTTGTGACTAAATTTGAGATAAACATGGAGTGTAGAATGGATCACATGCATATCATGAATCCAAGGATGACCAAGTAATAAGTTATAGTTGAGGTCATTTGGCATGACTTGGTAAACAGTAAATGATTTACTATTTTTTGGTAAATTAGATGTTTAATTCTTAATTAAAAAATCAGTCTGAGTAAATAAAATTAGTAAATAATATGTAATAATTAAGCCATTAATTTATTTAAACAAGTTGTATTTTTGCCTTTTCTAAAATAGTAATAAGTGAGATAAAATATGACTTGGCTTATTCTAGGTTGGTATGACTAAGACAGACTTTAATACTAGAGGCATAAGACTAGGACACTATCATAAAGTGAGATCTAGATTTTATTTCTTGATTGGATAGGACCACCAAAAATAAGATACCCTACTCTCTAGCATTGTAGTCTTATTCTTTTTGTTGTTGTCCAAACTACCCATAGAGATATGATTTTTCTGGGTTTTTGTTCATAGTGTTTGTGTGAGCCTGTGTACTAAATTTTAGATCCTCACTGTCAATGGAACTCCTTGTATAGTTGATTCTTCATGTGCTTATGTCTTTTATAAAATTAAATTGAACTTTGGAAAATAGGTAAAAGGGGTTAGTTGTACAGGATAAACTAGATGCATTTCACACCTTATGTGTAGACACGATGCCTACATATCAATACTCTGAGGAAGGATCAATCTATATGTAGTTCTCCCATTAAAGTGCTTGGTGTAATAGTGTGATGAAAAATTCAAGTAAATGAAAAATTGAGTGTACTTGGAATGACTAGGGATTGGTGTAAAGGTTTGAATAAGCTTGAAATATTATTGGATGGTTGTATGCAGAGAATAAACAAGAGTGCTTGAGTAGTCTTGTTTGTATTCTTGCTTCTCTCTTGTAAATGAGTGTCAACCCTTCTAAATGGACTTTGAATGAACTTTTATAGGTTATTTAATGATCATAGGTTAAATGAATTCACATTAATTTGACATGAATTAGGATAAGGATTCAAGAAAATATGATGGTTAGGACCAAAAGTACACTTGGACAACAACACTAAAAATTAGACACCCTAGGTTTCAATGCACCTATCTAATTTGGGTGTTGTTATCCAAAGGGAATGAGACCTAGGGGGATACATCTAGGCCTAAGAGAGATACCTAGGTCTGCCAGGGTTAAGTTTGGAAGGTTATGGATGACTAGGAATTAGTGAAAGAAAATCCTAAAAGGATTATGCAAGCAAGTATGAGGACCTATGGCTTGGGTGTCATTATCCATACTCAAGTAACCAAATTTTTCATTTTATATGGCTACACTTTCCTTTTTTTAAATTATAAAAAACATTAGATTTTTTTGTATACAATAAACCTATGTTTTTCTAGTTACATCATCAATAAAAGTAACATAATAAGAAGAGCCCCCAAGGGATAATACCTAAACTGGTACCCATACATCTGTATGCAAAATCTCTTAACTTTTCATCCTTTTTTGTCTTCTCAACTCTAAGAAATCTAACTCACTTATTTTTTCCATACACATAGTGCTCACATAAATCCAAATCCACCTTCTTCAAATCTGGAAACAAATTTTTTGAGTGGAGAACTTCCATCCCCTTCTCACTCATGTGCCTAAGTCTGTGGTGCCATAAATTTGTATCCACTTTTGTATAAGCTAAAGAAATATAATATTAAATATTACCATTAGATAAATATAATGTAGCTACTTTCTCTCCTTTTTCTATTACCAGTGATCCTTTAGTGACCTTCTATGAATTTTATGCAAGTGTAACCATGTAGCCCTCACTTCCCAACTGCCCTATTGAATTAGATTTCTTTTCAACTCATAAACATGACTCACCTATTTCATCAACCATTTGTTTTTATTATATAATTTTATCTATATCTTACCCTTTCTTATAATTTTATAGGTTTTACCATCACCCAAATAAACCTATCCAAAATCACCATGAACATAGTCTTGAAAATATTTCTTATGGGTTATAGCATGAAATGAAGCCCTTGAATATAACACCCAAAAATCATTAATATTATCTAAACAAATGATTAAAGCATCTTGTAACACATAACCTACTACATTTTCTTCCTAATTTTGATTTTGTTGTTCATCTCCTTGTTTTTATTTTTAAAACCAATAATATTTCTTCAAGTGTTCTTTCTTCTCACAAATATAGCACACCAACATTCCTCTATATTTAGATATGCCCTTATTAGACTTACCATGATTCCGTAATCCCTTTCCTCTATCCTTTGTCTTCCCATGTTCTCCATATTCAAAGCATTACCTAATGTCTCACCTATGATTTTCCATCACATTTCCTCACTAAGAATAACACCAATAACATCATCAAACTTTAAAGTGTTTGAACCAGAGACAAAATTACTTACATCCATGACCAAGCCATTTTAGCTTTCCAGAAATGAGCATAGAATCAAAATATCCCTAACCTCATCATCAAAATTTAGTCCTATAAAGCTTAACTAATTTGTAATCATGTTAAATTCATTTAAATTATTAGCAACAAACCCACCTTTTGACATTTCCAAATTAAATAAATGCTTCATAATAAATACCTTATTGGAGGCTAAGGATTTTTCATACACTCTATCCAATGCCTTTATCACATCTGTTATTGTCTTTTCTTTTGAAATATTTAAGGCCATCGACACTTTCAGGCATAGCTATATTGTTCTTGGTGCCTTAATATCAAGAACCTCCCAATCTTCATCTTTTATAGTCACCAGCTTCTTTGCTATTTTTCTCAATGGTAAGAAATGATCCTTCTAATATAGATATTCCTCCATTTACATATTTTATAGCTGGTAGTTTTGGTTGTTGAACTTATCAACCTTAAACTTTCCTTCTTCCATCATTACTCCCACTTAAACTAGAAACTCTCTTTTCCTATGAGGTTATCTTCAAAATAATCCTTCAACTCTGATACCAGTTAGGAATATAGAACATAGATAAATATTAATTAATTAAAGAAAAAAATAAAATGTAGAAATTACAACACAATAGAGACGGATTTAATGTGGTTACCCAATATGGGCTACGTCCACACAAAAATAGCCATTACTTCTTATTATTCAGTCTAACAAATGAAGGGAAATATCTGCAATACATCCATTACAATATCCTCTTCATTCACACATATTATACCACCATGATTACAATTCCCTCATATCAAAGGAGGGTTACATATTAGGGCAAACATTCACAAACATAATTTTTACTATTAGATGCATTACCTAATAGTGAATGGTCTAGATTTACTATGAAATTATAATATTTTATAATGCATTTTTAACAAAAAAAATCTTCAAGGGTACTTCCCCTAAACCCACACTAGGGTGGCTCTAAAATAGGTCATCGCCTCTCTAGACCCCCATGGTGACCCTAGTGGGGGGGTGTTTCCCCCCCCCATACCCCCTTGTTAGGAACTGGGCATTAAAATAAGATCAAGCTTCACCATCCAACATTGTAATGAAATTACTTAGATGTTTCACAATAATAGAATAATATATCACAAAATTAATAGTAGAATAAGTAGATCCATAATAATAATTGATAAAATAGTAGAATAATTGATAAATATGACTGAGACACTTCAAGTGGGTAGCCTTCACAACAATGAAATAAGAGTAGAATTCACAATATGATGATCAAAGACTAACCACTACATCTTATATATACTCTACTTAACCATGGTTATTCCATATACCAACCTTAATAAGAACATAGATAAATCTAACAAGATAAATAAAGGTATGTAAGCCATGAATTGGCCACACATATCTATATACACATTATAAGTTAGGGGGATAACATGTCCCTACCCTTAAAAAAATGTTGCCCTCAACATTTACTTTATTTTGGATGTTTTTTTAGGAAATATTCATCCTCCCATGTTGCATCTATATGATTCATATTCTTCTACTTGATCAAATACTCCATAAACTCCCTTATTCATAGCCTTTTAGTGCATGTGTGAAGGATCTCCTTAGGATCCACAACAACTTTGCCTTCTTCATCCATTTTTGGTAACTCATTATGGGTAAAAATTCTATATCTAATTACCTTCTTAAATAAATATACATGAAATACAAGATGCATGTGAGTGGACTCAAGTAGCTCCAACTTGTATGCCACATTTCCAATTTTATTCAAGATCCAATAAAGGCCATAATACGTAGGAGAAATTTTGTTATCCTTTTTATGTTTCTTCAAATGCATCTAATTATATGGATGAAATCACACAAATATCAAATCACCTATGTCAAAATTCCTCTCTCTATGGTGTTAATCCACTTGTTGCTTCATTAAATTTATGTGTTATTAGTATATTCTCTCTCAAACTAGTTAGCACCTCATATTGATGTTTAATGTGTTCTTCAACTACTCAAACCTTAGGTTTCCCTTTTAAGGATGAAGTGATGGATTTGGAATGATAATTATAAAGTGACACAAATGGAAAAATTTTAGAATATGTATGGAAGGAAGAGTTATACTAGCATTTTGTTAATGGAAAGAACTAAACCTATCATTTGTGTTTATCTAATGCATAACAATTGAGATAACCTTCTAGGAATTTATTGACTACCTCTATTTTATAATCAGATAGAGGATGATATGATGACCTATGATCCAAATGAGTATCCAAACATGTGAATAAATTAGTCTAAAAATTATTGGTAAATATGTGATAATGATCACTTACAATGATCTTTAGAGTACCAGGTAGCTTTTGAGTTGTATTAAGAAAAGTAGCAACTATTATACTTGATACAAATGGTTTTGATAAGTTACAAAAATGAGCATATTTTTTGAGCCTATCCACAACTAATATGATGAAATTTTTACCTTTAAACCTTGGTAACCCTATAATAAATCTATGAAAACATCTTCCCACTCTGGATAGGGATGGATAAATGTTGCAAAAGACCTGGTGTCTTAATAATTTCACCTTTTTATGTTAACACACCATGTATTCTACCACAAATCTATATATATCCCCTTGAGTCCTTCCCAAAATATTTCCTACTTCATTCTACGATAGGTTTTCAAAAAAAATGAGTGTCCCCTAGTGGAGATGCATGAAGCTCCTAAAAGATAATGTGTTTGATGATACAATTTTTACATAGATATAATCTATCATTATACCATAATTCATTACCTTTCCACTCAATTTTTAAAAAATATTAGAACCATGATCAATATTTTGAATTAGAACCTATGTATCCCTTTCATTCTTATATTCAGATCTTGCTTCTTCTAACCAATATGCCTCTTAAATGGTCATTACACATAACAATGCCTCAATTAGTTCATCCCTCTTGGATAGTATATCAACTACCACATTATCTTCACCTTTATTATAAAATATTTCAAAATCATATCCTAACATTTTATTCACCACTATTTTTTTTTCTAATGACAATCATTGTTCCAAGAAAAATTTAGATTATCATGATCAATATTTACCTTAAAGGGTCTACCCATTAAATAAAGGCTCCATTTTTTCACTAAATGAAGAATAACCATCATATATTTCTCATGTATTGGCATAATAATTTTTTTCCCTTTATTTTATTACTCTTAAATGTAATGGGTCTTCCTTCTTCCATGAGTACTTCCCCCAAACCATATCTTAATGTTTCACATTCAACAACAAAAGTTTTGGAAAATTCAGGGGGTAGCCAAAATTAGAGTGGTGCAAATTACCTCTTTAATATTCTAAAAAAATTTGGTAGTTATTTCATTCCAATATAATTAATATTTCTTCAACAAGGTTGTGAGTGGAATTTCTATGCTTCCATGATTTTTTATAAATCAGTTATAGTAACATGTTAGCCTCTAAAATACATGAAGGTTCTTAAGGGTATTTTGCACTTGCCACTCCATCATAGCTTTGATCTTGTTAGGGTCAACTTTAAATCCTCCATGTAAAAAAATATGACCCAAGTACTCCACTATTAGACTCAAAAAGCACATTTGGAAGTTTTAGCATTAATATAATGTTGTTCCATAACTAACAGTATATGTTTCAAATGCTTCAAATGTTATTCCTAAGTTTTTTAATATATTAAGATGTCATCAAAAAACACCAACACAAACTTCCTTAGAAAAGGTCAAAATTTATTATTCATAAAACTCTAAAATGTATATGGTGCATTTGTAAGACCAAAAGGCATAACCATGAACTCATAATGTCCTTTAGAAGTTTTGAAATCCATTTTAGGGATATCCTCATCTATGATCTAAATTTGATGATACCCAGATCAAAGATCTAGTTTGGTAAAATAAACACCACCATGCAGTTCACCTAAAAAATCATAAATTAATAAAATAAGGAAATTATATTTAATGATTTACTTTTTGATTTCTCTATAGTCTAAGCACATCCTCCAAGTGTCATATTTATTATGCACCATGACCACTAGGGATTAATATTCACTTCAATTATCTAATAATATATGCCTTCAACATCTCTTATACCATATTTTGATTTCACTCTTCTAGGCATATGGATACCTATATGGTATGATGTTTGGTAGAATACTACCTAGAATTAGTCTTATGGCATGATCATGTGCTTTTCTTGGTGGTATTCCTTTCACCATGGCACCAACAACAGTTAGGTGGTCATCAATAATCACTTGTAAATTAGGATGTGTAGACATATTTATTGGTTGAAATTTTATGAAAATTTATCTAGTTACAAATATTTTAGTCTCTTTTTTAATAATCTTTCTCATCTGATGTGAACTAACCAATTATGGATATTTTACCCATAATCTACATAGTTTGATTATCCTACCTTTAAAATGAAAGTGTGTTACTAGTTCTTAGAAATTCATCTCTATTATGCTCAAATTTTTGAACCATTATACTCACTAAACAAATTTAATCCCCCTCCCCATTGGAATAGAAAAAATATGATAATATAGCATGTAGTCTTCCATAACAATATTAATACTATGGCATTTCCTATAATAGTTAATTGTGTCACCATCTATAATCATGACCTAAATTTTTTAAGCTACATAAATGAAACAATTTAAATGAGTAGCAAACTTAATATTAATGAATTTTTATGTACTTCATAATTCAATAAACATTATCACCTTATGTTTCTTGATGAAACATACCATCTTAAGAGATTGAGGAGTATTAATACCTGAAAGTGAATGATAGGAGATAGTAGGGTGAGAATCTTTAGATTCCTTTTCTGGATCTTCCATACCCTCACTTAAGGCCTCATCATATTCTTCATCTTAATTGGCACCTTTAATGTAAAATAACATATTTTTAGCACATTTATGTCCTTTCATACACTTGATGTCATATCTAAAACACAACCCTTTTGCATAATTCTCTTTATTTTGATGAGGGTTCAATATTATAGGTTGATTAAGTTATTGTGTTGTGGAATTACGTTCATACACATTAGTGAAAGCTCTTCATTTGACTAGATATTTTTCCTCTACATTGCATGTTTATGGTATGGATTCAAATGTTTAAGTTGGATTAAACATGTGAACCACAAGTTGGATGATATCCTTGATCCCACCTAAGAATAGGTTAGTTATTTTATCCTCATTGATGCCATCCATAAATAAGGATATAATTTATAACTATTTAATATAATCTTTAAAGTTCCTATTTATCACAACTTTGCTAGCTGGCTGAAGTAATTTTCTCATACATTATTTTAATATTACATTTGCATGTCCTTAGTAAAAATTGACTAGGTAATTAGAAGGCCCTTGAGCATACAACCACCTATACAAAATGAACTACTTAGGTTATAGATATAGAGATTCCATGACCACCATTTCACACATTGGGTTTGATGTAGATCGAATAAATTTTCTATTTGATTTATCTAAGTGAGTGAATGATTACCATCAAAATTATGCACTTCCACTTTTTACATCATATCCTTTCAATCGGTATTATATTTTTGATTTTTATGATTAGGAGAACCCAAATGGAATAGTGGAGGATTATTTTATGAAAGCTGAGCCATAATATTATTCAATTACCCACTAAAATTTTCTAGTTGATTCTTCACAACATTAATGTCCCTTTTTATCCTAGTAATATCTCATTTTACTACATCAAGATCATATTTATTCACCATGATTTTCATATCTAACTAAATTTGGTGAACCACCTTAGAAATTAAAGGATCAAAGACTCCATGTCATCTTTATAAAGAGTTTTTAAAGTGTCTTTCTCTTTTTAGTAGCTATGAGTGTTAATACCAGCCATGCACAAACCCTACGATGGAGGGTTTTGATCCCAAAAAAATATACTAGTACATTATACCATTATGATAATATTACACAGATGAATCTAATGGAAACTAATTTGCATAAGGGTGTGTAAAAAAACATACTTTTTTTTCAAAAAACATTGGGGTGACTACAAAATTAAAGTCTCCCTAGATCACAAGTCATTTTTTTATCCTTCAACTCTCAAGATAATTGCAACACTAGATGTTCTTATACTAATTATTATGGGCTAAGTGGTTATCTATTTTATGGACACCTTGGTGTGAGGGGTACTTCCCCAATACTAAAACCATTGCACATCTCTAAAATAGAGTTTAGTTTCCCCATATCTCATGGTATATTGTAAATTCATAGGGAGCTTTTTTATACCATAGGAATCCTATTTTGTCCATTTTATTTTTGGTGCACTTAATATGATCATATCACCTAAGGAAGTTACTCTCCTCATACCCTTGTAGATGTGATAGTGGGCCACAAACATGGTTTAACCTCTATAGTTAGTGATATAAAATATTGGACTGACATGAATTTAAAAATGAGAAAGTATATTTGATATCCCACATAATCATTCAAACCCTTGACTAGATCACCCTTTATACCTTGTTTTTTCCTTGTATTGTATTCATAATCATTAGATATGTTATATTGAAAATGGGATCAATAAATGAATTTTTATTTCACATGCTACATAGGATTATGCAATTCTTTGTCGCATCTTGTATTACTTTTTAGCATGCTATTCATTATGTTTTTTATGCATTCAATGCCAAATTCATAAAGAAACTACACTAAATGAGGCCCAATCTCATGGCATTCATATTTAAAATGGTTGCACTAATTTATCATTTTTTAATATACAATGACTTTGGAATGAGAGAAAGAATATTTTATATGTTGTATCATATCTTCAACTTAAAAGTATCTTTCATTTCTTACATCGCACCCTCTTGAATGACATATTATGGCTAACCCAATACTTTAAAAAAGTCTATTGAGACTAAAGAAGAAAATTTTAGGTAATATCTTCATCAACATCTAAAAATGGTTGACTCACTTTTATATTTTTATAGAGATGAACAAAATAAAGGCACCCAAGGTATTTCTTCCAATATTTCCACTTCCACTAGTGTATCCATTCCTTTTCTTGCACTTTTTGTTAATTATATAGCATCATCCCTTGGTTTGGTAACATCACTTGGTTTCCAACAAATATTCATGCCCATCCCTAGTCATATTATTTATACTCCTCCAATCTCCTCTAAAAATTTTACTCTTGATCATACAATTATTTCCTTACAAGCCATGCTATTTCAAATTGAGCAAAGTATTTCTCATGATATCCATTATATGGACTCATGTTCTTTACCACATAACCCTTTATCACTTTAAATTGAGTCTTATCCATTTATAATTGGATTTATGGGTCCTAATCTTCCTTTATATGAAGTCAAAGGTGATACTAAATATCATTTGTGTGCATTCCATGCAGATTATCTAGACTATGTAGATAATGACTAATTATTAACAAAGCTCTTTCCAAGAAGTCTCAAATAATATGTTATTAGATGGTTTTATGATCTTCCTCTTCAATTATTAAAGGCTTTCAATCCATTGGAAAATTAGTTTTTAACACATTTTTTTATCAACATTGGTTAAAATCTATCATATGCTCAAATTGTAAAGCTCAAACAAGGATCTAATGAAACATTTAGTGAATATATTCTAAGGTAAAATATATGATATAAAAATGACAAACCAAGTGGTTGATAATGAGCTCCAATATATTTTCAATCAATTTTTTTATCTCCACTTTAAGATTCAAATATGTTTGATAAGTTCAAATATTTTGATCAGTTATGCCATATAGTTAAAGAACATAAATTCAAATTACTTACTTTGAGAAATATCAAGTATTACTTCAAATTATCCTTTCAATTCAAATTTCAAGTTTTAAAGCGATCCAAATTATAAAATCAAACCCAATGAAAGTAATAATGAATCTAAGATTGCAATTTACAACCAATACAAAAGCTTCAATTACAAGCTCCACCAAGGTGATAATTCTAAAGGTTACCATCACCTCCTCATGTGTTGTTTCAAAATATACTTGAATTTAATCTTATCTCTCTTCTTGCACTAATATAATTAGTTATGTCTAAACTAAAATCTATAAATTTTGATAGGAATGCATATTGTGAATATCATCGATGTATTGGACATTACACAAACATATGTTTCATACTAAAGTATAAGATTCAAGATCTCATTTATGATAATATTATTGATATTTTCACACCTACTGAAGAGGCTAAACCATAAAATTATATTTCAAAGCTTAAAATTTATAAATATCCTTATCCAAATCATAAATCAATAAATAACAAGGATAATTTTGAAATAAATTATGCATATAATGTTCATCATCCTTTTACATATGGACATCATTGTTATAGTTAAAATCAAATAATCATCACATCTTATGATTACATTTGATGATAGTGAATTTTTTTATCATGATTCAAATAGACATGCACTCTTTATTTGAGCATATGCTGACAAACAATCCATACCTAGTGTAATGATGTAAAATGGATCAAGTGAAAATGAATGAACCTTAGCACTCCTCTAATATCTTGCTTATGCAAAGAAAGATTTATAAGATAATTATAGAGTTATTAAATTATTTTTTGGTCATACACAAGATACTCTTAGGCATATAGTCTTACCTTTACAATTGGGATATCTCATAGTTCCCACTCCATTCTTAGTTATTCCAATCACATGGGTATTTGATATGTTATTAGGACACCTTTGGATACAAAATACTAGAGCATTACATTCTACATTACTTAAATGTTTCAAATATATTCATGGTAATCAAATGGTCAAAATTTTAGGAATCCAATATAATATCCTTTAGAACCAAGGATATTTACTCCTCCTACAGAATAGTTTATTGGCACATACATTAAGAAAAATGGGAATAAAATAGTCTATATAACTATTCAATAGCATGATATAGATATTAAAAAGTAAATTACCAAATTAGTTTATCCATCTATTTATGACCATCATCTAGTTACACATGAGCATATTAAAAAATTAGTTTCTCTATTTACTTATTAGCATGATACAGTTACACATGAACATAATTAGTTAGTTTCAAAGAGCATGGTATAATCTCATAAACATAGATTAACACATAAAAATAGGTATTCATCTCTTAAGACATTGTGAGTTATTCAAAAAACTTCACCATGATTATCAGTTACATCTTATCCTATTACACATGAGGATATAGATTTACATGGGTATATGAATAATGATTCATTTGGTTATATTAAATCATATGATTCTAATTCAGATTTAGAGGCATCTAGAGTTGGAACTTGCTCTTCATAGGAATTCACTCCTTCATACAATGAAATTGAGTATACATATATCCATCCTTTTTATGAGATCCTCAGTTGGACAAAACTTCCTACTTCCCCCTAACCCACTGATTGAGTTAAACCTCTTGATTAAATACCCATACATTTTCTTGACATGGCTTCTTTGATTTTAATTTGTTACTAACTCTTTTATCCCTTATAAAATCATTATTATAGTCCTTGTCTTGAATTTCACTTTGAGTACTTTCCCTCTTGATTTTCCAACCAATTTGAATAATCAAAATAACTATCATATAATACTTACAATACACACTCTTTACAAAAAGTCCATTTTCTTACTATGGCATACCTATCATAATATGATATCAGTTGCACATACATGATCACATATATCTCCTCCTATATTTTCTAAGAAAAAATTATTTTACCCTAAATTTAAATGAGTGGGGATAGGGTTACAAATATATAAATAATTCAAGCATAATGATTATAAACCTAATCTATAGAATACCAATTAATTATAAACTCAAATAATTTAATGTTATGGATTATAATTCTAAGATATACTTAATATAGAAAGTACAAAATTTTAAATATCTTCAATTGATTGAAATACCAAATAAAAATGATAGTTGATTTTACTTCGCACAAGTAGATCTAAATAAGAAACAGGTGGAAGATATGCAGGATCAGTGACTGGGTCAGTCATCAGATCCTAGAATTTATACATTTGTAGTTGTGGGCATTACCATCAAATTTGTACATTATCATTGATGCTAGTGTCTAACTATGATGCACATGTCAATTATAGATAATGATTGGATCTCAATGTGACTAAATTTTATATTTTATGTTTTTGTCACTTTTTTATTGATATATTTAGATCTAAGATACAGGTTATTATTCTTTGCCAAATTATCAAACCCTAGCTCTTCACCCTTAGAATGAGTTTTCCAAAATGAGTTAATGATCTAATTATGTCAACATGACCTCATTAACCTCTATGTCATTGAGCATTTCTTAAATAATGAATACTCCGAAGAGGTCCTCATACTTATGTAGTTCTCTCCTATCTATAGGAGTATGTGTACACAGGGGTGAAATATATTATATGAAGTTACATGCAATGATCTATCTTATACTTGATAAATATAGTTCATAGGTTGGTATTTGAATGATTCATACATGTAAGATGATTTCTCCTATGTTTAATATACAAATATGGATTAATAGGGTAGTATAGCTCGGTTGTGTAGTTGATTGATTGATCTTTTGTATGTGTTTGATTGATATTTGCTAGAAGATGAATAAGAAGGCTTAGACTTATGGAAACCTTTTGAAAATATCTCATGTTATGGTTTAATAATATAAATAATCTTACCCACAGGTTTCTAAACATTTTTAATTTAGATAAATTTTGGCAAATGAACACTAGATAAGGATCTAGACACTATTGTCAATGGTAGTGTCCCTCTATGGTTGGTAATTTCCAAAAGGCTAGAAAATAGTTATAGATATGAAAATAATGGTGAATGATGTTTATCAAGTTTTAATCTTTTTTTACATTGAAGGATACTTGGTTCATCATAATGTTATTGATCAGTCTAAGAAATTAACATTTAGGCATAATAAGATGGAGAATGTAATTTTTTTAGTAGTAGGTAGGTTTAAAATTCAAGGTTAGAGCCTTGATTGATATTTTTAAAATGTACAAGACTTAGATACTATAAATATTAAGTTTTCATATGTACATTCCCCCCACCCTTTAATCTAGTAATGCATAATAATGAAATCACTAGTTTAAAGGAAATAAATGTGTACATGGATGTGTATAACACACCTTGCCTTTGTTTGAGCCCACTTTAAGTT
This sequence comes from Torreya grandis, assembly GCA_037957365.1. Taxonomy (NCBI): domain Eukaryota; kingdom Viridiplantae; phylum Streptophyta; class Pinopsida; order Cupressales; family Taxaceae; genus Torreya; species Torreya grandis. The sequence continues at coordinate 3,816,565 of JARHVA010000721.1, read as the reverse complement.
TTTTTTTGGTGTATTACATGTAACCAAGAGAATTTTATAGTGTAAATCAATGCATATAATCTATAATTTTAAATAATTTAAATTCTTGAAAAGAAAGATAGTAAGGAATGAGTACATGTGTGTTGATGAAACCAAGTTGCCTCATGATTCTTTGACTTCATAAATATACTTCATTATGAAGCATTGGAGATGGAAGAGGTTCAGACCTAAACCTTGAATAATTGAAGAGGTATATTGGAATGTATTATTCCCCCGATCTAGTGAAAGGATGAGTTGTGACACAACCATTGAGATCACTAAATCTTAATTGCACAACTCAAGTGTCAATATGTAATATGGTGAGTATGAGTGATTTAATCAACTCATTATATAAATATAGTGAGATCAAATGATTAATCACTCCAACCTATAAATATGATGAGGTTGAATAATTTAATCACTTTAACCTATAAAATGAACCAACTACTAAAGTAGAAAAGTCTTGATAACAATACATTTTGGTGTAATCAGTGTGTCTTGGTAAAAATTATAATTGGTAATTTTTGAAATTTTTATTAAAATAACATGGTATATGCCCCTATAATATGTTTGAGTTAGATTATATGTGTCATAAATCTGAAAAATTTTGTTTCAAATTTATGTAAAATCAGTGCAATGTATAGGATTCTAACTGAAGTGTATATCTAAATCATGAAATTGAACTGAAAACTATGCAAGTGCAAGGGCCATGTCTTTATGACATGGCCCCACTAAAATATAGAGATACTAATAAAGTGTGTAAGTGTGTAGGTCATGTCTTTGTGACATGTCCCAACTAAAATTTTTAAACTAAAAAATTGTGGAGGCTATGCTTATATGACATGCCCACATTGATATTCCCTCCATTTTGAGGTGAGGGAAATATAATTTAGTATTTACCTTACCTAAAAAAATGATAATTTAAATATATAATATATGTATTAATCACGTAACATATATGGATAACATTTATAAATATATATAAATTAATCTCATAGTATGTGATCACATCAAGTCCTAAGATGCATGATATAGATCCTACCAACATCTAGAAAATAATAGTATAAACTTAGAAAATAATTCAGCACACACACAAAAACACTTAATGTAAAGAAAAAAATGTTGCAAGGAGACCACAAACAAGGGGCATGTTCAAATTCTACAAAATTAAAAGGAAATAACATATTCAATATCCAATCAACATATAATGACATATTCAAATGTCCAAACATATAATGGCACAAGGGCCAATAGACAAGGAACATATTCAAATGTCCCACAAGTAAGACAATATCAAGCAATGAAATACACTCAAAGGAATGACAATGTGAATAAATGAATTTTAAATAACCAACATAAGCATATCATACTAGTCCCTACATATATGTGTTAGCAAAAAATGTTATGTAACATAGCATATCAAGTACACTATGAAAGATATGATTATGGATATAGACATGTGTAACCATATATATAAAATCAAACATGATAATGTATAAAGGATTATAAAGGATATATAACATTGATATCAAATAAATAGTTACCCCCAACATACTATATGATGTGGGTAGAGGAGAGGTACAACATCTATATGTGCATATATCATGTGTCTTTAGTATGCTTATATCACACTCAAAGATGCATGAAACATGTATGTGTATATATAAAGGAAATAATATGATATCTACTAAAATTAAATAAACAACATAGGTTCCAAGGAGATAGTAAGCATGGGAATGCTAAATATGTTTTATATTTTTGAATTATTTGAATGTTTTCATATTTCATTGAATATTTAAATTTATTTTATATATAATTTTTAGAAATCAAGGGATAGTATAATATCCCATATAATGGATGCACATAAGTTGATATATACTTAGAACATGGTGAATCATACTAGTGATACTACCAAGGAGCATGTATAAGTGTCATATCTAGAACTATAGAATTTGTGATACTTTGTGTATGTATCATAGGACTCTATGGTCTTGAATATGTAATAGAAGGAGTAAGGGTTCATATAACCCATTTTTTAGTGATATGTGGTTTCCTTGGTGTAGCTATAATTAGAACATGTTTATTTACTCTTCGTAACTAGATAGACCTTGTAGGTGTAAATGAATATTATATAGAATCTATTACGTACCTCTAGTGTAATAGTCTATCAAGTATGGGTTGCCTAAGAAAAGGGATTACCTATTTCTTAACGTTTCATGATTGATTAACCTAATTAGATTTGATAATTAGCTATTTGGGAATAAACTTCTCTAGTTTAAGTAGATATTCATATGACATTCTAGAAATTACAATTACCTTATTAGTATGAATGTATTTAATACCCATGCATTTTGGAAGGTAGTACATAGATTTTATCTATATTATTTAAAATAATTTACCTTTTTCATGTAATATGTTTAAGATATGATATTTTCTCATGTGTTCAATTATTGATAGTTGATCATTTAGTTTAATCTAGGTATGATTGAGGAAATCACTATACATAATGGAATCTAGTTGGGAATAAAAATGCTTGACCATAATGATCATGTGGTAATTTGGTTTTTACTTTTAGTTCTAACATTTTAATTGATGTATCAATAAGATTATCAGGTGAATCTATTTGATTTATATTTTTGCATGTTGGTTTAGGTACCCAAATTTATTATGTATATATACTAGTAGGTTATATCATATTTGGTTCAATACCTCCTCCATGTGTCCCTCTATCAAGAGCTTTATCAACTAATGATTCCTTGGTAGGATCAATGTGAAAGAGATTAGTTGTTATATAGTGTATACTAAGATAAGGACTTATTCTAGTGGTTTACTTATGTGAAGTTTGATGGACCATACATTCCTAAAAAGGAGATGAATGGGATGTCTTGACCCTCTTAGAATGACTTCTAGAAGAAATAGGGTAAAGATACCTTGTTGTCTCTTTCTTAAATGTAATAACTCTTATGTATGTAAATTGTGTAATCTTTTATTTTAGATCAAAACAAGAATTTTATTGATGCCCATTAATACCATGGTAAGTGTAAAAGGGTTTTCAATTTCACCTTTTAAAATTTGTGTGGTGGATGGTAGTAATTTGGAGGAAGAGTAATCAATTGTTTATCCAATAGTGTATGTAATATATCATTTGGTCTATTTATTAATCGATCAAACTAAAGTAGTTTCCTCTTAGTAGAGGTATATGTTTTAATTATAGGAGGTATTATGTATGTGGATTCATTTTCTCTGTGTAAATTTTTTATTGTTTGTTCTTTGGTATGCACTACTGATTTAAAATAAGGTATTTGAGGTGGCTCATGACCCTTCTTATTTATTTTTTTTGCTTTGAAGGAACATTTGTAACATGTTTTCCTTTAGGTGAATACAAAGGTGATTCTATATTTTCATTTATTAGGGCACATGCATATTTATGCACATCCTAATATAAATTATTGAAAGAGGTAAATGGATTTTACAATGCTCTTTCTCTAAGTGGAGAAATAATACCCCTACTAAATATGAATTATACTTCTAAATCTGATGGGGTTTAATTCAAGGAATACAATATATCCTTAAATCTAATAGCATAATCTTGAATAGAATCATCCTAATTTTGATCTAAGACTTGAAAATGGTCCAATGGTAGCTTGGGTAATTTATGTTTATGGAAATCAGATAAAATATCTCCTTAAGTTTTTAAAAGTTGGTAAGGAACTTGTATTCAATACACCCTACCTTAGTATTGTTATTTTGAAAAGTGGGGACCCCCTTTGTTTTTAGAGGATATATATTTTATTTAGGTCTGTATGATCCTTGTTATTTGAAGGAGCTTGATATTTTGGATATTAAGTCACATTTTAATTATCATGCACCTATTTTCATTTGAAAGGACTTATTGAAACTAATCTATTAATGAAAATTTGAGAATAATTCATATATTTGATAGGTATTTAGATTCTTTTCATTCAAAAGAATTTTGTTTAGATACTTTTAGTCTTTATAAATTATTGGTTCACAAACTTTGTTTCAGGGACTTTTCTTCAGATAATTTATTCCAGTCATCTATTTTCTCTTTGACAACTTTCCTTTAAAAACTTTGGTCTTCATAAATTTTTTGTTATTTGAATATGGTATTCAAAAAACCTTAGTGTTCAAAAACAATTTGAGAACCTTTTTTTTTAGAACTTTTATTTCAATAACTTAATCTTTAGGAACTACACTTTTAATCATTAAATTTCTTTCAGACAAATTCATTTAGAAGATTTACATTTGGGAACTTTGGTATTCATAAGATTTACTTTAGAAACTTTATCTTAGATAAATTTCATTTATAAATTATATCTTTAGGAACTTTCAATGTGATAATTCCCTCTCGAGCGACAATATCTTTAAAGAGTATTCAGTCTTCGGTAACTATTCCTTTGGTGGATTTTAGATAAATTCTTTCAAAACGATATTATATGAAGAGAATTTTACTTTTTTGGGTCTATTAGGCTTGAATTAAAAGTTTTAATCCCCAAAATAAATCATATAATGATAAATTTTAGAAGGGAAAGGCAACATTGTGGCACCTCAAATGAGAAAACATTCTACATGTCATGTACACTAAGACTAGGTGGTCAAGTTTGATTTGAATGAAGGTGATGATCTTATAGATGTTGGTGATTAATAGAGCATGATTTGTAATGAATTTATAAATCTATAACATTGATCCCCTAATCAAGTTTATCTCATTCAATTTTAAAGAGCTCAAGAAAATTTAGCCTTCTATAATCTTAAAAGCCTTAGCTATGACTATAATGACTTGTAACTCATGTAATTTAGTTTTTTCACTACCATTTTTTAAAGATTGAATTGTAATATCATCCATAAAATATCCATGGCATCTTCATCCAAGTCATACAAGGGACCCTCAACACCCTCTAGGTTTTCTATCAAAGACTTTATTGAATACTTAAACATGACTTTTGTTGTAACTATGTTCGATGGCCTCTATCCCAATTACTCAAATTTGTGGGAGGTCATAGATAGAAATGATACATTTTCATTAGAATAATACATTTCTTTCAATGATAAATAACTTATAGTATACCTACTTCCATTCAAGAAATAATCCCTTTAATACATAGTTTCCAAGTCAGAGGTCATGCCATGTATAGACTTACTGCAAGGCTTGTTCTTCAAAGGTAGAATTACAAATGGTGGTTATTTTCACTATGTAGATAATAACACATTTGTGGTATACATATCTATAAAAATAATTCATGAGGTATTTAAGTCTCCCTATCATAGATGTTACATTTGACTTACATATTGTAGTCAGTTGGAAGAAAAGAAACAATGTGGAGAGAATAGTATGGAAGTGGTTTCTCCCAATTGAGACATTCACTATCAAATATCATATTAATAATATCATGCCTATCACCCAATTCAATATGGGATTCACATAGGCATGGCATTATTGAACCAACTCTTCAGCCACCTGAGTATCCACTTCTTACATTTAGAATTGGTACCCATGCTAGACTTGCTCATTACTTTAGAGCACACCTATGCATTGGGGGAAGTTATTAGTTCTTGACTACAAGAAAAAATTATGCACAAAGACAATATAACCTAAGGGGGAAATTTATATATGATGTCATACCTATTATATGTAGTCATAGGAATAGTGTACTAACATAATGGGTTCTATGGAGTCCCAACCCTAATGTTATCATGAACGTCATATGTGACTTTTATTCTTTCATTAACATATTTTCATATGTTAGGAAAATTTCAAAAATTTTAGATGACATCTACCCTCAAGTTTGGATGGTTATTCAAGGCTAGCCTCTAGCTACGATTTCACCCACCATTACCAAAACACTCACCAATTTGGGAGACTACTGGCTCTACCCTAATTATACCATCATCATGGTTTTTGGTCATAGGGTTGACCCTCTTCTACTTCCCAAGTTTATTCTAGATAATGTGGCCAAACAAGAAATTGCCTTCTAGATATGGAATGGAGTAGATGAGGATCTAAAAAAGAACAAGAAATGTACTTTCCACAACTCCCATATCACTATTGGAAGGATGAAGTATAATTTCATGAGGCATTTCATGGAATCTAGGAATGTGAGGAAGTCATATTCATTGGACACTCTACCCCATAGGGATTGGGACCCCCATAAGAGAGTCCAAAAAAAGATCCACAATCTAGGAATCCCATATAAACATGAGCCATTTGGCCATGACCTCATATTTCTTAATACCAAGGATGATGAAGAAGTAAAAAAAAGAGTAGTGACAGTGGACTTGAGTGAATACTTATTAAGGGTGATACAATTGAGCCCTCCCTTACACTCAGCCAAGCTAAATTTAAGATATTTCCAATAAAAGGATGAATATCCTCTAACTTTTGGAGTGGCAGGCCATATTAATAGCCAGTAGACTAGGGACAAGATCCCCAACATCCATTAGTGGCTCAAAAACATGAAAAATATCAAAATCTAGAAGAGATATCTACTTTTACATAGGAAGAAGAGGAAAAAAATCCACTAGTTTAAGTATCAGTTATTGAACTAAGGAGAGTTAAGCATGAATTAGAAGAGGATTTGACATAAGAAAAGGATAGCACAAGTAGGGAAGAGATAGAGATAATTTTCTTAGATTATTCTGATGAGGAATAAATGTCACCTATTATGATAGCTTTAATAGCCATAACATCCAACATGACTTTCTCTCCTCTTCCCTAATAAGTGAATGCTCCATAAATTGCAAAAATGACATGGTGTTATCAAAGCAAACCAAGGGGGGAGAGACCTTAGACCCCATCCATAAAATCACTCAAATAGTTAAAACCTTTAGTGGAAGATAAACCAAGTCAAGAGGTGGATGGGGAAGAATTTTAATAACCCAAGGTCTTGAGTTAGCAAGCATTGAAAGCAAAGGCAGCCCTCAGTGGTGATTCATATGATAAGGGTACTCTCTTTACTACCCCCTTAGGCATATTTCCTCTAATTTCAATACCTATTTCTTCTGACATGCCTTTTCTATTTGTTTCCACTTTCACTCATGTGTAATCACTTTTTCTTGGTCTTATTTTCATGCACCTGACCTCTACTATTCCAAATGCCACTTCTACTTCTTCAACCCCCACCCTTGTAATCTTTGCCATTATAGTTTCTATTCATTTAGTCTTTATCCCTTCAACCATAGTAATTTCCATTCTATCCACCTTTGCTCCCACTTTTTTATTCTCCACTTCTTTTTCCATAGCCATAAGCCAACACATCACTCAATTAGTTGCCTCCTCTACCCAATTGGGTTCACCATTGCCTTCTTTAAGACTAGTCCAAACCACAATAGTAGTAACAACTAAGAGGGCCCCAAAAAGGAAACCAATCTATATTCTGTACCCCATGCCATAATTTAGTAACATAGATTTGTCTAAAATAATTTAGCTCTCGATGCCCAAACCCTCCACTAAACTTGAGCTTGAGCCTAAGGAACATGCATAAATAGAAACTCAACCATCAGATCCTTTAAATCCCACTCTTCTAGGCTAGGCCAAGGAATTATGAGATTTAGCTTTTAAGAGGCCCAATCTAAAGTTTATTGAGACTCTCATTGTAAGCTCACTTTTTGACAAAGCCACTACCTTGGTGTAGAGGGTCAGAAAAATAAAGATTAAGGATAGTTTTGGGAGAGGGTTAATTTTGGAATAAATGGAAGAAATTTATTACCTTTCAAAAATGTATCACAAGAAGGGTCAATATTCATACATTTAAGACCTCAATTCCTATATAAAGACCCATATCAAGTTAGTATTGGACATCCACAAGGGAATAGACTTAGCCAGAAAAGAACTATAAAAAGAGTTAGAAACTCTCAGAGAGTAGCAATAGGTGATACTAGTTCCCCCAGTATAGAATAGGATATACAAAATGTGGCATTAGGTTTTATGAATTTTAGATATAATTCATTATTTGAGAGTCCAATAAGCTATACATGTGAATGCAATAACAAAATTGTTTAAGCTTTTTAGAGAAGATGAAAATTAATTTAATTTATTGGTATTATACACCCCTGATAAGGCATTCAACCACCTAGATCTAATGATCCCTTTGAAGGTAGCTAATACATTAAATTTAGATCTCATCAGAACATAAGAGGCATAGGATTAGGTGTCATCTTATAAAGCTCTAGTGAATAATCTTATAAAATAATAAAATCAAGCAACACAAATTTTGGGCAAGCTTGAATTAATAGGAGTTTCAAACAAAATGCAAAAGTTGATAGCTCAAGCCACTTTTAATCAGATGATTCAGCTAGTTTTAGATAGTTTAAAATAGATTTTATAAGGATTGAGCTTATAGGACATTGAAACAAAATTGAGCACAACAAGGAAGAAGGAAACAAAAGTAGAGGACTTTAGGGTTGGCTTTTGAGCCACCAAGATAGAACATATAAGGTTGATGGAACAAATAGATAGGGTAATTAGACCTCATCTTATTGACATGAACTTAAGTTATGCATAACATGCTAAGGATAAAAATATTATCAAGAGTTAGATGGAAAAAATAAATCAATGTCAACACCATCTGCTAGTTCTACTCTTCAAACCCCACCTACAGTGCCAATAACAACACTGTCATCAACTTCAACACCTTCTGGTTCAACAACTACATCAAATCTAACTCATAGTTTAGCTTCAAATATAACACTAATCTAAATAATGAGTGCATCACCAAGTACAAGTCTAATCACCACATCCACAACAATAAGCACAATGGTAGTTTCAATAATAATTTTGAAAAGTGTTAAGTAGGATCCAATTTAGCCTAAATTTAAATGCTATATTTATATAATTTTGCATGTAATGATAATGAACAAATAGTTAAGTTTTAGTTATTTTCATGCTGTAATTAAATAAATTATTTTTTATAGCATGCACATATCACATGTCTGAGGTATCTATAATTAATGACATGCAACTGAGATTTATGATCTAGTCATTCAGGATGTAATCAAGGTTTTCTATACTTGGAGGATGAGATGACCCCTTAACCAAGTTCTTTATATACATGTATAACCCTCTTTATAAATGGTCAAAGTTTTGGATCAATATATAGGAAGAGATCAAGAGATTGATTATTATGAAACTATGTTTTTTTTTCCTCTCCCTTCTCTATGTTAATGAAATTGAAGTTTCTTTGTCTGTATTAATTCAATAATTTTGAAGTGTGTTGATGATATGGATGAATTTGAGTGTTTCAATTAAATGAATATTAATTTTATATGTGTAATAGTAATTAAGGATTGATAGATCATTGGTTTAAGAGGTTAGTAAATGTTGAATTGATAATCAAAGGTGTGTAGAGGTATCTCTTTTGATATAGTCTTCTAAACGTGAGTCATAACTACCCTTAGACAACTTTATGGTCCAAACTATAATTTCTTAGACAATTGGGTGCAATAACAACCCTAAAAAAGAAACTTTTTTTTGAGATCATTGAGAATCTTATATTTTTTATCCCAGACTGCTAATTGTGTTTGTTTGTGAGTGTGCAATAGCCACAAATGACAAACACTAGTCTTGGAGATACTTGTCCACCAAAGAAATAGTCTTAGAAGCTACCTTTCCAGAACATAAAACCTTATTTTTTGGCCTACCCTTCTTCTTCTTTTGATCTTTTTGAGATATATCTACCTTATAATAAGTCTCCTCCCATCCAACTTGCCTAATGATTACTTTATATTAGATTCCATGTATATATCCATAAAACTTGGATAAACAAACCACAGGCTTGATCTACTATTCCATCACCTGGTTGTTTAACCACATACCTAAATTTCATGCCCCAGAGTGGAACCTTATTCCATAAATATCCCAAAATGTTAGAGGTTACCTCATTTAAACTTTTTGAGGTGTGCATAAAACCCACATCAATATGAAATAGTTGGCACTAAGAGGACACACTTGTATGTTTCCCTAGTAATAAAGGTTGGTCACTATGTAGAGTTACACTGGAGACACCAAAGAGATTAATAAGGTATATATCTCAAACTATCATTTTGGTTTCACCATTATCAAATCCCAAGAGGCTTAGACTTATACCTATCATCCCTAAGATACACCGAGCCATGACACCTTCCCTTATAACAAACATCCCACTTATAAATCTTCATATGGATCAACCTTGGTTATTTAGATCTAATATTACCATCCTTAGGGAGAAACATGATCTACCAAGGAATACAAAAAAGTATTTTCCTACCTTATCCCACTCAAATGGGAGGACAAAAAAAGAACACACCAAATCTTTCACAATTGCTCTCAAGTTAAAGATTCGAATCCATGAGGATGTTGTGTGCAGGCTTTTTCCATTACCCTACAAAATTCTTCTTATGATTTGTATCTCCATTCTTAGGAAAATTATATCACCTCATGGAATGAGTGTCAAAATATGTTCCTTGCATAATTTAGAAAAGTGACTAATTTGAGTTTGGTATACTAGTTCTTCATCAACATGAAAAGGGAATCTAGTGATTCAATCTAGGCATTAATTCAAGATTTCTAAAGATGTACACTTGATTGAATGTCACATATAATCTAGATGTGAATTTGATGCTTCATATATACAAGAATGTCCTAGACCCTATTACTATAATGTTCTTTCAAAGAGCTACCACCACTAATACTTTAACTTTGCCATTCTTAAAAGCTACTAATATCGACAATCAGTTCAATCTATAGCTTAGCCCTCATAATTTAGGGGGGGAAACATTCAATAATGGACTTCTATGTTTGAATACAATTACACATGCTAATCAAAACACCCTCACATTTAACCAAAATTAGTTGTATACCTTACCTCCTATGATGTAGCAAACAAAAAATCAAAATTATAATTTATTAAACAATCAGATATAAAGGAATGGTCACCAACATAATTAACATCAAACTCACACCAATTCAACAGTCATCAGGGTTTTGACTCCAACAAATCTAAATTGGAATCTATATAAATAATGGTCTAAAAGTTGAGCAATAATTTCTTAAATATGCAGAAAAGGATGGGCAATACCAATAATCAAAATTTTGGATTTCCAAGATATAATTGGCCCACCAACAATGTATAACAACAATAGTATAATAAGTTACCAAAAATATATATCATGGAGATAGCTTTTCCCAATTGGTGCAGGGTTAATAACACATCACAGCATAGAGAATTGGATTGTATAGAGTTATTTTTAGCCTTTAAAATCTTCTATAGAGAAATGATTAGACAAGATCAAATGATAAATCCTCTAGATCTCCCTCATGAGTCTAGCCCTTCAAGTTTAGCTATGGTCTTTGAAACCTATGAGTCTTCCTTCCCTAATGTAGATGATAATATCCTAGACAATAATTCTAATGACGTGCAAGCATCCCATCAGTTTAGTAGGAATAATTATAACCTAAGGAAAAAGTAGCCTCTCACTACTTCTACTCTTCCCAATAATATAGTTATTCCTCTAAATCTAAATGTTGATAATAATAATCCTCCCCCAAAAGGGAATGACCAGCCTCAGCATAGAGAGAAACAAAATAAAGGAGGATATAAGATTGTTAAGGATATGAAGAAAATAAAGGCCAATATCACTTTTAATGAAATAGCATAAATCATGGAGAAAAGGAGATCTTATTGAAGTCCATCACAAGTAAGTTTGTCGTATAAAACTCCAAGACAACCAAAAGATATATTATCTACAAAAGTAAGCCTAAGGTTCCCCATTTCTTGCTGACCATTCAGGCATTGGTAAGAATATACACAATTTTTTGGTAAATTCTAGAGCTTTAGTAATAATAATTTCAAATTTCATTTATCAAAAACTTGGTTTGATACAAAATCCATCCAAGAGGAATGTGTCACAATTGGATAAAATAGTAGTACCAGTTTTGGGAGAACTTAATGATGTAAGAATTCAATTTGCCTCAAAACCTAGAGTACATATGACTATCAACATCTTATTAGTGGATATTCTTAAAGGATATGGATTATTGTTGAGCATAGATTGGTCAAAAATATTAAATGGATATCTTTACGTGGAATTTTCACATATTTGGCTACCTAGAGAGGCATTACAAACTAGATTAGGATTGATCAAGAGCTAAGAATGAATCATCCTATTACTGAGTATAAAATCACCAATAAAGAGGTAAATTATAAGTCTCCTAGTCTTATAATTTATACATCTACTATGAGACATGAAGTGTAATAAGAAATTCATGGCCCTTCCCAATTATTGACCCTCTATTTTGATAAAGTGAGGTCCAAGCAAGGATCAGGTGTTGTGAACTGGTTGATCTACAAAGAAAGAAATTATTAGCAGCATATAGGCTCCAATTCCCATGCACCAACAATAGATAAAAGTATGAAGCCCTAATTTTGTGATCATAGTTTGCCCTCAAGAACAATGTCAAAGGACTTATGGTATACAAAGACTCTAAACTTGTGATTAACCAAATCTAAAATAAATATCAATACAAATTATCATATTTAAATAAATACAATCATAGAACCTTGGATCTAATTGAATCATTTGAAGCTTTCAATATAGTAGCTATCTTGAGAGAATTAAACCAAGTTGTTAATTCATTGGCCACTTTAACAACAAATTTAGCACCCTTATAAGAGTTAAAAGTGAAAATTTTATCCATTAAATTTGTACCTTTTCTATTAGTACCAGATAATGTTGAAAAATTTCAAGTGTTTGATGATGACCAGTAAATCATTTAATTTTTGAAAAATTTAGGATAGTTCAAATCTTAAATAATTGATGATGAAGAAATAAGCCATAGTTTCCATGAAAAAATAGATGAATAAGGTGTTATCCAACTAAATTATAATTATCTCCCATTAGGGATAGTCTCCTTGGAAAGGACCGTTGATACAGATCCTCAATCATAATTAAAGAGGTAGCTCAAGTTTAATGAATCTGATTTCAGCTCAAAAAATGTGGGTGATGAGAGGAATTCACACTTCACTAATATTAGCTTAAGCTACACACTAGATGAAAGGAAAAATATTAAAGAATTTATTATCAAGTATAAATATGTAGTTACATGGACCTATGATGACTTAAGGATATACAATCCTGAAGTCATCACCTATACAATTCCACTCAAGCTTGATCATAAATTATTTAGGTAAAGGTAAAGGATGGTTAATATTATATTATAACCATTGATCTAGAATGAAGTAGATAAGTGTTAAGTGATAGGATAGTTTTTCCTATTATTTATTCAACTTGGGTGGCCAATCTAGTTTTGATCAAGAAAAAGAGTGGCAAAATCAAACTATGTATCGACCTCAAGAATATAAATAAAGATTTTTAGAATGACAATTATCCTTTTCGCTCCTTAGATGAGGTAATAAAAACTATGCATGGATTTGAAATGATGTATTTATTAGATGGATTTTTAGGCTATAATCAAGTACTAGTCGAATCAGAAGATAGGATGAAAATAGACTTTACTACAAAATGGGGAACATATACATACAAGTGAATGCCATTTGGTATAATCAACACAAGAGATACTTTTCAAATAGAAATGGATCATACATTTCAAGTACTGATAGGCAAGTGCATAATCATATACATGGATGATCTCACTATTTTCTTTAAAATAGAGCAGATCATATCAACCACCTTCAATCCATTTTTGAAGGGTGCAAAAAGTTTGGTGTATCACTAAACCCCAAGAAGAGTTTATTTAATGTTACCGAAGGCAAATTTCTAAGCCACATTTTTACTAAATATGGGATCACCATTGACCTAGACAGGATCTAGGGGATTTCAAAAATAAAGTTTCCAAACAGCATAAAGGAACTCAAATCCTTATTTGGGAAGATAAATTTTGTAAAGAAATTTATAGCAAGATTTGTAAACATTTTTATCCCCTAAATACAATTCTAAATTAGAACACCAAAGTGGAGTGGACATCTAAAGCTAAGAGGTCCTTTTAAGACATAAATAAGGATATTTTGTAAGCCCCAATGTTGGTAAGCCTAGATTTCACTAAATACTTTTCCTTGTACTCATTCCCTTTATAGTATATTATTATTATCATACTTACATAAAAAAGAGAAGAAAATGAGAATCCTATTGCATTCATAAGAACTAACTTAAAATATATAAATCTCAAATACTCCATCATTGAAAAGTAGATTTTTTCTCTTGTCAAACTAGTTAAGAAGTTAAGACACTACATCCTTCATAATAAGACCATTGCCATAGTACTAGATCTTGTTGTCAAGCTTACGCTTGGATAGAATGAATTAGGGGATTGTAGAGGTAAATAGATGGTGAATTTTCAAGAGTTTGATATTGAAATTAATCCTAACAGGATAGTTAGAGGATAAGGAATTGTTCAGTTGATGATAGAACTAGACCTATGCATCACCATCAAAGAGGTGTGCCAAATATAGGTTTCTCAAGAAGATTGGTATTTAGGTATTATTTAATTATTTCTCACTATAAAATTCCTCTAAGAACTTAAGAGAGATCAAAAGAGAGACTTAAGGTTCAAATATGATCATTATATGATCAGGAAAGGAATATTATATAATAAGAACTATGAAGGCATCTATTTAAGATGTGTCTCATGTGAATAAGTTCAAGAAATCTTAGAAAATTTGCATAAAAATATTGGTATCATCCATCCATCTAAAAATATTATATCCCATAAAATACTCATAATGGGTTATTATTGGTCAATGTTCTTTAAATATGCTTACATCCATATGAGGATGTGCCATGAATACTAGATCTTGGAAAAAATAGAGGTACACATAAAAATGCCACTATAGCCTCTGATTGAAGGTAGATCATTTGTCTAATGGGGCTTTAATTTCAATGTTGTTATAAACCTAAATTACTTAATTGGGAACAACTTTATGCTCACTACTATAGATTATTACACTGAGGTAGCAACCACCAAGAACTCAAGAGCCCAAGATGTGATTAGTTTTCTTGAAGAGCATATCACAAACAAGTTTAGCACACCTATATATTTGGTTTATGACAATGGGATATAATTTCAATCAATTTAGTTCATCTAATAGGCCCATGATAATCAAATCATCCTCCAATCACTACCCACAAGGGAACTAATTGGCTGAATCAACCAACAAGAACCTCATAGATGCTATCAAGAAGTTATCCATAGATAAACCTAGGGAGTGGCATCTCTTATTGAATTATTCACTCTAGGTAGATTGGACTAGGTATAAACATGCCCTTAAATCTTCAAAATGTCTATTAGTTTATGGGAAATAGTTAGTGTTCCCAATCATGCTAAAGCTGCCAACATATCAATTTATATAAGAATACATGGAGTCCAATGACAAATTAAAGTCCAAATTATTGGATATCATTAAAATGGAAGACTCTAAGAATGAAGCATTATAAAACTTTAGCAAACATCAGGATGTGGTCAAGAGATGGTTTGATAAGAGAGTAAAATTTAAAGCTTTGAGATCTCTAACTTGGTGTTATGGGACAAAACCCATGAGAAAAAAATAATACATGATAAGTTTACCCCATTATGGATATAACCATATTATATCTTTTATATCTTGTGGAATAATTCATTCTATTTAAAATATCTTCAAGGTGATGATTTTACATCCAATTAATGGATAGTTTTTGAAGCATTACTTCATGGTTGCCCCATCTAAAGAGGTCTCTGAGTAATGATAGATATTTTAGTTGAGGTAGGAGTAGGCTAGATTTGCTTTCTTAGTTAGATTCATGCTTTCAATCATTTTTTTATTAGATTAATTCATGTTTTCTATATTATTCATTTTTTATTTTGGTAGTTTGCTTTGCTTTAATGGGTGTGTTTGCATTAGGTACTTTTCTTACTTTCTAGGATAGTTTTCTTCTAATTTCATGGTAGTCTAAAATGATCAATCCTGGTATAATCAAAAAAAAATTGGGGTGTTTTGAATCTGAATCAAATTAATGGGTGTTTCATATTGTAGCTCATAATTCTTAATCCAAGTAATGAATGATGGATTTGGCCATGACTATGTCCCAAAGCTAATGATTCCATCAGGTACATGAAAGTTTCTCCCATAGTTCTATGTAAATTTATAAATATCTCCTTATCCCCTTGGGTCAAATGCACATAAAATGATAATACTTGTTTAAGTTTAACCATTGACATGGGTAAAATTTGATAGGGACATTTTGATTAACCAAAACTTTACTAAGATTAGCTCATGATGGTCACCTTCTTCCCTCTTTCATTCAAAAAAAAGGCATAATCCATAAGGTCCAAAAGAAAATCAAAGAGGATTAGAAGCCTACATGATGAAATAAGATAAATGTATCATGCATCATGGAAAATATGAAAAAAGAGAGAAGAGGTGATCAAATGTATCTCTATCAGGGCTATGGATGCCTAGTTGGTAGCAGAGTAATGCTTGAACTCCCCAATGTCTATGCACCTAATGCCCAATCAGAATGAAACCTATAGATCACCCCATATCTTGCCTAAAAACCTTAGAGAAAATATAAATAACATCACTTTCCCATACACAGGTCCAAAATTTTGTATGTTGTATGGAATTATTAATATTTTATTTTCATTTCTGATTTAATCATTTCTTTTAGTACGGTTAATGCTTGATATTAGGATTGCAAAACCATGGGTTATAGGTTCTTGAAAACTTGAGAGTATTCACCCCTTTGATTCACCATTTATTATATTCAACACACCTCACCTTGGAATTTTTATATTGAAAAGTAGGTACCCCTTTATTTTTATAGGATGTATATTTTATTTGGGTGTGTATGAGCCTTATTATTTGAAGGAGCTTGATATTTTGGATATTAAGTCTCATTTTGATTTTCATTCACCTATTTTTATTTTAAAGGACTTATTTAAAATTATCTATTAATGAAAATTTGGGAAGAATTGATATGTATGATAGGTATTCAAATTGGCTCATTAATATTTTTTTCATTTAGAAGACTTTTATTCAGATACTTTTGTTCTTCAGAAACTATTGGTTCACAAACTTTATTTTGGGGACTTTTCTTTGGATCATTTATTCTGGTTGATGATTTTATCGTCGATAAATTTCCTTTGAAAACTTTGGTGTTTGAAAGGTTTTGGTTATTTTGATATGGTCTTCAAAAACCTCAGTCTTTAAAAACAATTTGGGAACCTTTCTTTTAGGAACTTAGTCTTTGGGAACCATACTTTCAGTCAACAACTTTCGTTCAAACAAATTCATTCATAAGGTTTACATTTGGTAACTTTAGTATTTAAAATATTTACTTTAAAAAATTTCTCTTCGATAGATTTCATTTAAAATAAAATTCTTTGGTAACTTTCTATGTGATAACTTCCTCCCAAATGAAAATCTCTTTGAGGATTGCTTGGTCTTTGGTAACTATTCCTTCTACAACTTTTGAACAAATTATTTTGGAATGAATTTATTCAAAGAGAATTTTTATTTTTGGGGTTTATTAGGCTTGAAGGAAATGTTTTGACCTCATGACTAAACCATATAATGACAAATGTCAAAAAGGAAAGGCAATACCATGGCACCCTAAATGAGCAAACATCCTACATGGCAGGTACACTAGGACTAGGTGGTCAAGTTCAAAATGAATGAAGGTGATGAGATCATAGATAATGGAAATTAATGGTTCACAAAATGGAATGAATGCAAAAATATATAACATCAAGCCCCCAAATTATTTCATGTCATTAAATTTTCAAGAGCTTGAGCAAACTTAGCCTTCCCCTAGTTGTGACTAGAATGACTTGCAACTCATTGATCCGTAAACACCAGTAGGAACTTCACTACTTTTAAAAATGTTTACCAAGACCTCTTAAGTTCTCAATTACATAATTTAAACTAAATTAGAAGTGGAAATTCTCAAATTTTAAGATGTTGGAATGATTAAATCTGATTAAAATCTGATCCAAATCAAGTTTCAAAACTGAAATAAAGGTGAATTGATAGATCACATCAAATATCCATTGAAACTGTCAGATTTTTAAAATTATTGATTTTATCCAATTTATCATAAATGATCAATTCATTAAATTTTGCATTTTGATTAAAAATCTGAATTTATAATATGAATAATAACTGAAATTAAAATGCAAAAATGAATCCAAAGATCAAAACACAGAAATTGTTTATAGGATTCGAAATTCCTACGTCCCCAAGTTCTTATCAAACTGATCTATTAATTATTGCTAAAATTTGAAAGCTAAAATAATACTTACAAAAAATGAAATATCATATCTCTCTACAATAATAGTGATCATACCTTTGAAAGACCTTGGCTGACTCAACACGTCCTTCACCTTCCTGAATCACAAGCAAAGGCTTCTCCAAATCAAAATTGGAAAATTCTATAGCTCAAAATGGCATCACCAATTTTCTAAAATGGGAAAATGAATATAATTCAAAAAATTTATCATAATTCTAAACAACTTTTTAGTTTACTCTGAGCTCTGGTTCAGCCTCTAAGGGCTTCAAAATGACCAAATACAACAAACTAGTCTATATTTTCCAATACACAGTCAGCCAAAAGCTTACCTTTAAATACAAGTTCGCTCCTTTAAAAACATTTGGAATTCTATGACATAAGCAGTCAAATCTTATCCCTTTTTCATGGGAGGTCAGTGGTTCAAGTCTTCAGCCTTCTATTTAGGTGCTTAACTATCCATTTGTCCCACATGTGTGGGTGGAGAGGATTAAACAAGGCTTAAAATAGCCTTGGTCTGCCATTTCCATCATGGGTTTATCCCACATGCATGGATTACAGATAGGATAAGGCTTTAAAAAGCCTTTATCCACCCATTTATCTCATGGCTTTGGCCACATGGCTTCTTTTTCTCAAGCTTGAGCTTGGGCTTATCTTCGAACGCTCACCTCAAGACCCGCCATACGTCCTCGTGACTTGGCCTTTAATCTCAACCTTTGACTCAGCGTGGAAACTGTGGTTCTCCCATGTGGCATATGGGGCTCTCTTGGTAATATTACCAATTAATAATTACAATTTTTTTATTTTTAAAAACAATTATCCCTCTTTTTATGGGATTTTTACGGACTTGTAAATACATTGCAATATTTTATATGGACTTTGCAATTTAAAATCTACAAACTTTGTGATTCAAAATCTATGGACTTTGTGATTGCAAATCTATGGACTCTTATTGACTTCCATGTGTCACCACCTGATTGGTCCACATGGCATGTCCACATTGTGCCACGTCATCTTGTGACACCACATTTTTCCCTGTCGCATCATAACTTCAATAGACCATATCTTTTGCATACGGTGTCCATTTTGCAAACCACAAAAATCACCAAAAATCTCTCGATGAGCTCCATGCTGTGAAATTGGTTTCATCACAAATTGGAAACTTTTTTTGAACTAAACTCTAGATCACTCATGTAATTCAATTTTTTCACTACCATTTTCAAAAGCTTGAATCATATTAGTTTTCATCAAATATCTATGGCATCTTCATCTAGGTCATTTAAAATACCCTTATCACCCTCTAAGTTTTCCATCAAGGACTATACTAAATACTTATACATGACTTTTGATGCAACTGTACTTGATGACTTCTATCCCAATTACTCAAATTTATGAGAGGTCATAGAGAATGTTGATTCATTTGCATTATAAGAATACCCTTGGATAAGGATAAATAACTTATAACATACATGTTCCCATTCAAGAAATAGGTCCTTCACTACATAGCCACCAAGTCAAAGGTCATGCCATGTATAGAATTATTGTGAGGCCTACTCTTTAAAGGAAAAAATGAATATGGTGGTTATCTGCACTATGTTGACAACAACATAGTTATGGCATACATATCTAGAGAAGTATTCATGAGGTATTTAAGTCTCCCTATCCTAGATGTTACATTTGACTTACATAGTTTATTCAATTAAAAGAAAAACAATAATGTGGAGAGAGTAGTAGGGAAGTGGCTTCTCCCAGGAGAGATATTCATTATCAAAGAACATATTAATAGTCTCATCCCTATCACTAAATTCAAGGTGGAGATTCACATAGGCATGGCATTATTAAACTAACTCTTCAGCCACATAAGTGTTCATTTCTTTCATCTAGAATGGGTACCCTTGTTAAACCTACTCATTACTTCAAATCACACCTATGCATTATGGAAAGTCATTGGTGCCTACCTACAGTAACAAATTATGTACAAAGACAAGAGGTCCCAAGGGAGAAATTTTTATATGATGTTATACCTACTATCTATAGTCAAGGTAATAGCGTAAAAGCATAATGGAGTTCTATGGAGTCCCAAAATTGATGTTATCAAGAATAGAATATGTGACTTTTATTCTTTCATTCACATATAGGCATATGGTAGGAACATTGCCAAAATTTTATAAGACCTCTACCCTCAAGTTTGGATGGCCATTCATGGCCAACCTCTAGCTAGGTTCAAAAATGTGTAATAATATTATCTCTACCTTGATTATACCATCATCATGGTTGATGTTCATAAGGTGGAACCTCTTCTACTTCCTAAGTTTGTTCCTGATAAGGTGGCTGAATAATAAATTGCCTTCTAGATATGAAATGGAACAGATGAGGATCTAAAAAAGAATAAGAATGGTACTTTCCATGACTCCCATATCACTATTTGGAGGATGTAGTATATTATTAGGAGGCATTTTAGGGAATCTAGGAATGTGAGAAAATTATATGCATTATTCACTCTACCCCATGGGAGATTCCAACAAAAGATCCACAACCTAGGCATCCCATATAAACATGAGCCATTTGACCATGACTTCTTATTTCTTAATGCCAATAATGATGAGTAATTAAAATAAAGAGTAGTGATAGTGGGATTGAGTAAAGACTTATTGAGGGTGATATAATTTGACCCTTCCCTTACACTTAGCCAAGATAAATTTAGGATCCCACTACCAAGAAGATGGATATCCTATGACTTCTAGAGTGGTAGACCATACCAATAGTTATCAAACCAGGGAAAATATCCCCAACATCCATTAGTGGCTCAATAAAATGATTAATATTAAGAGCTAGAAGAGATACCCACTTATACATAGGAAGAAGAGGAATAGACTCCACTAGTTCATGCATCAATTTTTAAACTAAGAAGAGTTAAGTAGGAATTAGTAGATGAGTTGACACAAGAAAAGGAAAGCAAAAGTAGGGAAGACATGGAGATAATTTTCTTAGATTCTTCTAATGAGGAATAAATGGCACCTATTATGGCAACTTTAATGTCCCTAACATCTAGCATGACTTTATTTCCTCTTCCCTAATAGGTGATTGTTCCACAAGCTAAGAAAATGACATAGTGTTATTAAAGGAAAGCAAGGGGAAGAGACCTCAGACCCCATCCATAGAAGTACTTGTAAAGTCACAACCTTTATTGGAAGGTGATCCAAGTTAAGAGGTGGATGAGGAATAATTTTAGTAAGCTAGGGTCTTGACCTTGTAAATGCTAAAAGTAAAATCAACCCTCAACAATGATTCATCTGGTAAGGGTGCTTTCTTTACTACACCCTTAGGCCTATTTCCTATAATGTCATTACATGTTTCTTATACCATACCATTTATAGTTGTTTCCACTTGCATTCATGTGTAATCACTCTATATTGGTCTTATTTTCATTAACCCAACCTCTACTATTCCAATTACCACTTATACTTATTTAACCACTGCCCCTATAGTCTTTGCCATTGTAGTTCATATCCCTTTGATCTCCATCCCTTCAACCATATTTCTTTCTATCCTATCCACCTTTTATCCCACTCTTGTAGTCTTCACTTCTATTTCCATAGCCATCAACCAACCCATCACTTAAATAGTTACTTCCTCTACCCAATTGGGTTCACCATTGCCTTCTTCAAGACCAATCTGAACCATAACATTAGCAACAACTAAAAAGGACCCAAAAAGTAAACCAATATATGTTGTGCACCCCATGCCACAATTTAGGAACATAGACTGGTCTAAAATAATTTGGCCTTTGATTCTTAAGCCCTCCACTAAGCTTGAATTTGAACTTGAGGAACATGCATAAATAGAAACTCAACCATTAAATCCTTCAAATCTCACTCTTCCAAATTGGGCCAAGGAGTTAGAAGCTTTAGCTTCTAAGAGGCTAAATATAAATATTACTGAGCTTCCCACTTTAATCTCCCTTTTTGACAAAGCCATTACCTTGGTCTAGAGGGTCAAAAAAGTAAAGATTGAGGATAGTTCTTAGAGAGGGTTAATTTTGGAATAAAGGGAAGAAAATTATTCCCTTTAAGAAAGGTAGCATGGGAACAAGGGTCAGTCCCCATACATATAAGACCTCAAGTCCTATATGGAGACCCATACCCAGGCATTACTAGCCATCCATGAGGGAATAGAGTTGGCCAGATAAGAAATAGAAGAAGAGTTAGAAACTCTCGGAGAGCAATAATAGGTGATATGAGTTCCCTGGTATAGAATAGGATGTACAAAATGTAGCACTTAGATTATATGAAATTTTGGATACAATTCATTCTTTGAGAGTCCAATTGGTTCTACATGTGAATTAAATAACAAAATTATTTAAGCTTCTTAGAAAAGACAAAAATAAATTATATTTCTTGGTATTATATACCCCTAATACGGCATTTAGCCACCTAAATATGATGACCCCTCTTTAGGTAGCTAATGTATTGAATTTATCTCTCATCAAAACATAGGATGCCTAGGATTGGGTGTCATCTTTCAAACTTATGGTGAATAAGTTTGTATAACAAGAAAAGTAAGTAGAAAAAACTATGGGTGAGCTTAAATCAATAGGAGTCTAGAATAACATGTGGAAGCTGGTAGCTCAAGCCACTTTTGATCAGATGATTCAGCAAGTTTTAGATAGTTTCAAATAGATTTTACAAAGTCTGAGCTTGAAAGACATTGAATCAAATTTGAGCATAAAAAGGATGAAGGAAACAAAGGAAGAGGATTTCAAGGTTAGATTTTGAGCCACCAAGATAGAGCATATGAGTTTGATAGAACAAATAGGTAGGGTAAATAGACCTAATCTTCTTGACATGAACTTAATTTATGAAAAACATGTTAAGGATACAATTATTATCTAGAGTTAGATTCAAAAAAGAAAGCAACATCAACACCATCTACCAGATCTGCTCTTCAAATCCCACTTATAGTGCCAATAACAACACTGCCATCAACTTCAGCCCCTTCTAGTTTAATAACTACATCAACACCACCTCATAGTTCAAATCTAACTATAACTCTAATACAAACAATGAGTGCATCACCAAATAAAGGTCTAGTCACCATGTCCACAACAACAAGCACAATGGTAGTTCCAATAATAGTTTTGAAAAGTGTTAAGTAGGATCCAATTTATCCTAAATTTAAAGGCTATTTTTGTACAATTTTTCATGTAATGATTATGAATTAATAGTTAATTTTTAGTTGCATCCATGTTTTAATTAAATAAATTATTTTTTCCATCATGCACATGTTGCATGTCTGAGGTATCTATAAATTATGACAAGCAATTGAGACTTATGATCTAGTCATTTAAGATGTAATCAAGGTTTTCTATACTTGGAGGATGAGGCAACCCCTTCCCCAAGTTCTTTATATACATGTAGAACCCTCTTTTCAAAGTCAAAGTTTTGGATCAATATATAGAAAGAGATCAAGAGACTGATTATCATGAAATTATGTTTGTTCTTTCTTCTTCCTTCTCTATTTTAATGAAATGGAAGTTTCTTTTTTTGTATTAATTAAATAATTTTGAAGTGTATTAATGCTATGAATGAATCTAAATGTTTTAATTAAATGAATATTAATCTTAGATGTGAAATATAAAATAAGGATTGATAGGTTTCATTGGTTTAAGCAGTTAGTAAATGTTGAATTGATAATCAAAGGTGTGCAGAGATATCTCTTTTGATATAGTATTATAGGCATGAGTCATAACTACCCTAGATAACTTTTTAGTTCAAACTATAATCTCTTAGATAATGGTGTGCAACATTAGCCCTAAAATAGCAACCTTAATTTGAGATCATTGTGATGTCTTATATTACTAACTATGCTTATTTTTTATTGTGTAATAGCTAAAAATGAAAAAAATTGGTCTTGGAGATACTTGTCCACCAAAGAAATAGTCTAAGAAACTACCTTTCAAGAACATATAACCTTCTTTTTTGCCTTACCCTTCTTCACCTTTTAATTTTATTTAATATCTACCCACCTTAGAATAAGTCTCCTCCTATCCAACTCGCCTAATAATTACTTTCTATTACATCATAAAACTTGGTTAAACAATTCTTAGGCTCAATCTTCTATTGCATCACCTAGTTGTTTAATTGCATACCTATAACTTGTGCCCTAGAGTGTAACCTTGTTCCATAGAGATCCCAAAACATTATAGGCTACTTCATTCAAAAATTTTGAGGTGTGTGTAAAACCCACATCAACAAAACCTTTTGGGAGGCTATAGAACTAATTTGGAGCTTCTCAAGCTAAAATTATATGGAGTACTTTAAGTAAAAAGTGTCCATTTAATGTAGACTTTATTTGGAATAACCTTGGTGTGTTTTATGAATAGTGCATGACTCCCCTCTCTCTTATTTATTTCAAGCACCCAAAATTTTCTCATAAGAAGGTGATGGACTAAAATCTTCTTTCCCATGAGAGAGAGTTAGATCCTCATTCTTTGGGTCCCATAGGTTATTCTAATAGGAATATGGTGGATGGATATTTAGAGGATTAATACACTAATTTTAGGATACTTAAACAAATTCCCTATAGATAAAATCAAAAGGATGATGTGGGTTTGGTGACTAGATGTAGAGACCAAAGAAGTGATGTAAAAAGATTGAGAGAGGAAGTTGAAGAGTTAATTCAATATTGTTGTTAGAGGATGTTGGAGGATTTCCCTTCTAGGACAAGGATGATCCCCTCATGTTGATGATCACCTTTTCAATGTTTTCACTTTCTTATTTTTATCCTTTCATATCTTTGATGGTATTTATTTTCGCTCTTCTTAAAGGTTTTTGGATTTCCCTTCGATATTTTTTTATTTGTTATTTTATTGCAACATCTTTATGATTTAATGTGATGTAAATTGGGAATATTAGGCCTTTGTTCTCTCTATCTAATTCTAGTCTATTTTTTTATTTCCCTTTAGTTTTTATCTATTCTTATGGACTAGATCCCCTATTATGTCTTGTCACCAATTTTTGAGATCTGGTCTCTATCAAATCTCCTTTGTGGTTCATAATTCCATTCAAAAGTTTTCACATTTAATTAAAAACAAGTGTCCATATTTATCCCAATGGTCAAAGGAGTGTATATATTATTTCAAATTACTAGTAGGATCTCCTTGGCCATTGAAGGAATAAAACATAGGCATGACAAAATTGGAAGGAAAGGGGTGATCAAAAACATCTTGCATAAGGGGTTGGTCCTTCAAGATATTATCATTAAGAGTAGCCTCATGGGAGAACACTTGTAACTTATTTATAGTCATTTTTCATTAAAGACCTCTTATAGTAGTCATCATAGATAGAATGTCACTAGGAGGGATTGATAAAAAGATTGAAGAGGTTCTTATATATTTTAATTTACTATCCATATGAAACATAGGAATAATAACCTCTTTACCACCATCCTTGCATTCTAAGATAGGATCATCATGTGGTTTGGAAACATTAAGTAAAGGAGCATCAATTTTATATGATAATTCAAGAGATGTCATTATATCATTTTGAATGTCATGAAGGTTGATATAACTATAATTGGAAATGGCTTGACCACTTTAACTTTCATTACATGCAAGAGGAATACAAGATGTACTTTCATTATTTTCATCTAGAATTAGAACATGATTTTGAATAGAAAATGTAAAAGAGGGAGAAAGATGAATATTCTCTATTTTTCTTGAAACATCATTATAAGGAGGAAAAATGCAATTTTCACTTTCATTTTTAAATTCAAAAGAGAAAGTAATAAAACATGCAATATCACTTTCTAGCTTAGATACATCATTGTTATATGAGAAAGGAACATTATCATAACTATCATAGACTTTGAAAATTATTTCATTAGGAAACCATTGGCAAAGATGTTTTGTTGATTATCTTGAATTGGAAGAAAAGCATAAGAACATGCATCTACATTAATTTGACTAATATGATCATTTTCATCTCTCCAACTTAATAAGATATAGAGATAAGTAGTGCATGTATTTATATCATTCATATCTAGAGAGAGAAGTACTTTCACGATTTTCATTTGAGTGTTATAAATAAAGAACAATATTTTAAACATTATAAATAATTTGGAAAGAAGGAAAACATTCATCCTTTTCAACATGTTCATCATTTGAAAGAGAGGAAATTAATTATGTTATGTATGATAAATTAGTATTTTAAACATTATGAATGTTAAATTTTTTTATGCCTATTGTATCATCTTTATGTGATGCACTAGAAAATTTTATCATTTTTAACTTTTTGGTCATTTTATATTGGATTTAGAATAAATAGGAGAACTAGGCTCCTCATATTCATATTCAATCAATGTATAATCACATTAACAATTGTATGAACACATGTTATGATTATTGACATATTCATTTAGACTCACATTTTCATTATTAATCTTTTCATTATCATAATTGTAAGAAAAAGTGGATTGTTAGGAAGATTTTTGTTTTTCCATAAGATTCTCATATGCAATACATTGGTCATCTTGGACATTAAATATATTATCCAAAGGAATGGGTCTCCTATGGATTTTAATAAGCATATTCATGATGAGGGATATAAGTTTGGACACAACCAAAAAGAGAAATAGTATAAGGCCTAGGTCAAAATGTGAAGAAGCATTGCTTTAGCTGTGCCCATGTAATAAATTAGATCTAGAAAATAAATACAATAATCCAAAAAAAAAATTGTAGGAGAAACCATAAATGCAATCTAGGGTTTGGTTAAAATAAGTACAGAGGATGAGATCACCATGATGTTTTACCCTTAATTTATATGAGTGGAGATAGGTTAAAAATATATAAATAGTTCAATCACAAGAGTGATAAAACTAATGTATAATAGTCCAATTAATTTCATACTTAAATAAATTAATATTTTGAATTATAATATTGAGATATACTAAATATAGAGAGTACCAAATTCGAAAGATGTTCAATTAATTCCAATACCAAATAGAAGTGATACTTATCTAGGTTTATTGTACGAAACTAGATCTAGACTGAAAAATAGGAGGAAGGTATATAGGATCAATATTATGGATCAGTCATCAGATCCTAGAATTTTTACTTATATATCTTCAAACACTATCATCAGATTTGGACACTACCATCGATGTTAATTTCTGACTATGATGCAAGTGTCCAGTATGGAATGATGACTAGATCTCAATGTGACTAACTTCATTATTTTATATTTTTTTCATATTTTTTATATATTATGATCTAGGATACACATTGTTACTCTTTGATAATTTATCAAACTCTAGCTCTTCACCCTTCTTCACTCTTAGAATGAATTTATCATTAGTAGGCTAATGATTTTGAGTTGGCCTTAATACCCCTATTTTAGTGAGCATTGCCTATATATACAATACTATAAGGAGGGCTTCAAACTTATATATTTTTCCCTTTTGTGTGGGAGTGTGTGTACATAAAGCTACAATATATTTTATGGATATACTTGCATTGATATTTCTTGTAACTTGACAAATATCACTCATAGGTTTCTCTTTGAATGCTTTTGACTTTTTTATAACTACTCCTATGACTAATAAACAAATAGGGATGAATAGGGTAGAATAACTTAGTTATGAAATTGATTTAATGAGACTTGGTAGGTGTTTACTTGGTATTCACTAAATGAGGAATGAGAAGGCTTAGACTTGTAATTATACCACACCTTTAGAAAATATCTAATGGTAGGGTTAATTAAGAAAAATAGGTTGACCCATAGGTTTAAAAACATTTGAAATTTGGATGACTTTTGAAAACTAGACACTAGATAAGGATCTAGACACTATAGTCAATGGTATTGTCCCTCCATGTTTCGTAGTGTTTAGAAGGCTAAAAAATAAGTATGGATCTAAAATTGATAGTGAAGGATGTTTATCATGTTTTAAGTTTTAAGTGTAGTGAAAGAGACTTGGGTCATCATAATGATATGGATTAAACTAAGAGATAGGTATTTAGGCATAGTGAGATGGTGAATACGAGGCTTTCAATAGTAGGGAGATCTAAAACTGAAGGTTAGAGCCATGATTGATATTTATCAAATTTATAAGACTAAGATGTTATAAATATTAATTTTTAGTATCTACATAAACATAGTATTTTATTCATTGAGAGAATGCACATTTTTATCTATATTTATCATTCAGTATACATTGATAAGGACTACTTTACACATTCATTGGGGGTAAATTTCTTACCTTCCTCCTTACCACACTTTATTTTAACACATTATTGTGGATTGTTCAAATCCATCCTTATTATTCTATTTTTTAAGATAATTTCTTGGTACTTTTAAAATCTCTTAAATTTAAATATTTCAAAAAAATCAAATACAATAACTCAAAAAAAAATTATAAATATAAAAAAATCATGTGTCAAAAAAATTAAAAGTAATAAAGTATTTTCAAAAATTTAAAATCAGGACCTATAATCATTTTCACATGTTTTTAATCAAGTAAATATCATATTCTAATTTTTATATACATAATTATTTTCATGATGTATGTGAGTGTGATACAAGGCATACTTTTGCATGGTTCTTTGATGTTGGGCTTCTTTTTTTACCCAACAACCTTGTTAAGTTAGGGGGCATCTCTTTTTTCTCCGTGCACACTTCAATAGATTGTATTTATCCACAACCTCTCTACCATGTTGAGCTATATATCATATAATTTTTTTACTAATCACTCATGCTTTACATTATGTTACATGGATATGTTACATGATAACAATGGCTACATATGGTTGATGCAAACTAGGCTCATTTTTTCTATGCTTCTATTTCAAAATTCTTACTTTATTTCATGATAACGTATGATTTTTTTACTTATTTTGTGTGGCCCTTCACCTTCTATGTGAAACATATAAAATTTTCTGATTGTATGGCATCTTCATTCCATTTGAGTGTGGCCCTTATCCTTGTGTGTTTGTGTGACATTCATATGTCCCCTGTGTGTGGCCTTTGAGCCTTATGTGTGACATTTTATACAAAGTATCTGACATTGTGTGACATTTTTTGACATTGTTTGACATTATTGTATGTTCATTATTTATTACTATGGTGCCATTATTAATATCATGCATTATTTATATATCTACTCTTATGCCATGATATATATTGTGCACATGCTACTTATGTGATTCAATGTTATGTCCATATAAAACATGTTTCATATGAAAATTCAATGCTATAGTAAATACTATTATCCAATACAATCGATATGATTCATATGATACTACATGATTACATATTTCACATATTATATAGTTCTTTTTTTATATTAATGACGTGTAAGTAACATCTCTCATCTTAAAATGGGGGCATCACAATGGGATTATCTTGAGAATCAAAGTCTTCATGAATAAAAAAATAGATTTATGATAGTATACAATTTTTAGAATTACAACATGATTCAAAAAAAAATAGATTATGGGGGTATTTCATGTGCATGTGCACTCATTCATATGTTTTCTTCAATATAGATTTACATATCCTTGATGTATATACATAGGCATGTGAAAAATAATTACAAGTTGTAAGGTTCAAAAAAATTAAGTTTAATTGGAATTATACATCAACTTCATAAAGATACAAGAGGCATGATATTAATTCATGTTCATGTTTCTACATGGAAATTTTAAATTTTGCTTGTTCAAAGTTCAAAAGTTTCAAAGGTACAAAAAATGGAATAGAATCTAAATCCATTTGTAGCTTCATTTTTCAAGTGGGTCACATTAGATTTTAGTGACACTCAACATCTATATTTTCACTTTAGTGAGTGACATTTGGTGGTTCCACCCTTTTTCCTACCACGTTTTAATCTATTGACACTCAACATCTACGGTGCAATGTTGTGAGACACATTTGGTGGCTCCATCCTTCAATTATCCTACAAGATTACTCTATAAGAGTTAGATAATACAATATTTCTAACTCAATGGCTTTCAAAGTTTTTTAAATTAAGACTTGATCAATCTCAATTTTCCACAAGTTCAACATTTCTCTAAATACCTCCACAAGGAGGCACACACTTATCCATTTTAAAGTTACAGGTAAATTAGATTGCATACTCTTGTGGGTGTATTATTTTTTTTCTCTCTTTTCAAATTTTAAATTTGAATTTTTAGATTTTTAATTTTCAAATATGGACAATAACTAATTTTAGTGGCATTATTTTAGGTTTTGCATTGAGGCATCTTGCATGATCAAATTTCACATCAAACTATAAATTTTTATATACAAACATTGTTTTTCATCTCTTTTACTATATTAATTTCACTTCATTTCATCACTATAATAAAGGGGAGGGGAATTTAAACACTCATATTTACTTTTTAGTGATTAATAATGTTTAATATTAACATCCTTATCATACTTGGTTTATTCATCATTTCATCAACATGAAATCTCTATGAAAGTCTTCACTCTTCCACTTATTATTAAAACACACCTATTCTTCTTATAGAATTTTGTCACTAAAATCTTAATAATTTATGTCTTTATAGGACAAGACCGCACTAGGTAGACAAGGCCGCAATGTGACCTTGTCCACTAGTGAGTCCCCTATCGCCCACCATCCAATGGTAACTTTTCAAATTTGATATGTTTCATATTATCCCTCTCACACTTTTAACAAGGTAAATTAATGGAAATATTTCAAATATTCCTCTATATAAGAACATCAAGGATCCTTAAATCATCATCTATCAATCTCTTGGCAATTCTATGTCACATTGAATAAAAGGGCACTAATCTTTCCAATTCTAATTATAATTTGTTATAAAAATCATAGGCTAATTATAGGTCGACACTGATTTTTAATAATTGAAGTTAATATATATAGTTGCATTCATATATCAAAGATCAAGATTTATAATCACCCTAGGAGGGATAACTACATCTATTAGAGGCCCTTTTAGGCTATGTAAGTAGTACTCAGATTACACAGGGTTTTGTAAGGATAGTTTGGCTATTCTCCTTTCTCGATTACCCATTTTGTATTTTATCTCTTATTTAGTTTATTGTGTATGAACTAGGGTTTTAATTTTTGTGATTCTTTTGCATGGAAAAAAGACACACATACGAGCAGTAGACCCTCTCAAATAACTATAGGTTCTCTCATAAAATAATCAATTACATAGTCAACTACAACATGAATATAGTTAAAATATAGGCCATAGTGCATCCCTCTGCTCTTAGTGAAACCTTGTCCCAATATCATTTTAAATTTTGCTTACGATTATGACATAGGTCAAGGGTCATTATAGTTGGTTTCCATAAATAGTCAACCACACAGTAAACATAAATTAGATTTGAACAAGATTTGTATATCTAATTTTCATTTTAGTATTTATATATTATTTCTAATTATGTAAATGATTGTAGTACATTTATATTACATATTTTTTATAACCTAAATCTGTATTCAATTATTTTATGTGTTTTATAGCATTTTGTTGTTAAATTAAAAATAAACATATAAACACTCATAAGATACTACCAAAGTTAATTTAATATAATCATATATCTCTCCCTCCCTAAAAATAAGTTAACATGAGTTGGCTTCAATATAAGGGATTTAATAGTAATGCATATTGTGATTATCATAGAAGTGCAATATAATTAGCTAATAAATAAATCAATTTATTAAATAAGATATAATATTTGATAGATGAAAAAAAATTAGCTTAATACACCTACAAATGATTCAAGGACACAACCTAATGTGAATTCAAAGTTGAAAATATTTTTAATCCCTTTACTAATCATACGATATAATAATATAACACTAAGTCATATGTGCATATGACTTACAATGCACATCCTTCTCTGATATATTATGATTCTAGGACTGAAGTTGAACATCCATTAGAGGGTATTATTATCACACTTAAGGGTATACAAGTACACATACCTACTATCACATTTAATGATAGTGAAATTGTCGATAATGATTCTAATTATGCAACATTTTTTGTGCATGCCTACATTCATTCACAACCTATACACAATGTCATGGTAGATAATGGTTCAAGTGAAAATGTTTGCACCATGACACTCCGTACTAGTCTTGGATATAGATATAATGATTTTATGGATACAATAAATATATTCAAATAAATTGATGGAATAAATATAACCCTCTTGGGATCATTGTGCTAACACATAAGGTAGGCCATGTAGTAGTTTCTAATTTATTGTTAGTTTTACCTAATACATTGTCATTCAACATGTTAAGACATCCTTGAATACATAAGCTTTGTCTAGTATCATATTAATTACATGTGTGTGAAATATATACACAATAATAGATTTTTTAAATTTATAGGTATACCATATGAGTACCATATTAATCCACATGCCTTCCCTTAGAAGGCTACATCATGGCCAATTATACAACATGTATAGGTTCATTCTACATAGGAATTTGAAAAAACTAATTGATTTTCCTAGAAGACTACTATTTTAACATTCATTATATCAGAAGAATTCCTAGTTTAGTAGGCATTACTTATAATCATCCACATCATACGCTAGTTATATAGGATACTACATGTGTTCCATAGTGAACACAGTCACATTCTCATACTATATAATATAATTTTCATAATACTATAATTGTTAAAGTTATGTGACATACTCATGATCATAGGGTATATGATGACCTTGATGGACATGTTATAGAATCATATCATTTCTCATATTTATATTTATATTTAGATACATGTGGTACTACTCACCCACAAAAGGTAACATTATCCACAATTGACATAGGACCTACATTAGAGCTTTCTCTTGATGGGATCATTTGTTATCATAATTCATTACTCATAATAAAATGAATTCAAAAATACAAAAACATTTAAAATTCTATAAAAAAAAAAAAACCCAAGACCTATGCATGACATGTATTTCTAGTTTACATGATTTATTTATAGTTTATCACGTATAGTAGATTACATATCCTATTTTCCATGCACATGAATTTCAAAATATAAGAGTGAGATGTAGGACATATAATGTATGTATGACATGGACATTCAAATTTTGCTTTTGACTGTGACATAGTTCAAGGGTAATTATAGTCAATTTATATAAACAATCAGCATAGATTTAGTTTGAGCTAGGTTTGCATATCTATTTTCAATTTACTATTTATATCTCATTAAAAATTATGTAAATTATTATATCATACATTTATATTCTATATATTTTGTAACTTAAATTAGTATTCAATCATTTAAGCATTTTATAGCATTTCATTGTTAAATCAAAAATAAACATATAAACATCTCATAAGATACTACTTAAGCTACTTGATTGAAATCATATATCTCTCCCTCCCTAAAAATAGGTTGACATGAGTTGGCCTCAATCTAAGGGATTCGATAGTAATGCATATTGTGATTATCATAGAAGCAGAAGATAATCAACTAATAACTAAATTAGTTTACAACATGAGATATAATATTTGATAGATGACATCATTCTTGAGCTTCATACACCTACAAATGATTCAAGATAAAATCCTAATGGGAACACAAAGTTTAAAATATTTTTTATCCCTTTACTAATCATATGGCACACAAATATAAAACTAAGACAAAGGTGTGTATGACTTACAATGCAATTCCTCCTTTGACATATTATGTTTCTAAGACTAAAGATGAACATCCATTGGATGGTATTATTGGCACACTTGAGGGTATACAAGTACACATACCTACTATCACAATTGATGATAGTGAAATTATCAATAATGATTTCAGTTTTGTATCATTTTTTGTGTGCACCTACATTAATTAGCAACCTATACACAATGTCATGGTAGTTAATAGTTCAAGTGAAGATGTTTGCACCATAACCCTCCTTTATAGTCTTAGATATATATAGAATGATTTGATGGATAAAAAAAAATTAAAATAATTTTATGGAAATAGATAGAGCCCTCTTGGGATCATTGTGCTACCACTTACGGTAGGCCATGTAATAGTTTCTAATTTATTATTAATTTTACCCAATGTAAGGGCATTTGACATGTTGTTAGGATGTCCTTAAATACGTAATATTTTTGTAGTACCATATTCATTACACATATGTGTGAAGTATATACATAATAATAGAGTGGTTAAACTTATAGATATAACATATGAGTATCATATTAAGCCACATACCTTCCCTTAGAAGGTTGCATCACAACCAATTTTACAACCTGTATAGGCTCATTCTATGTAAAAAGTTTAAAAGTTAATTGATTTTCCTAGAAGACCATTACTTTATCATCCCTTATATCAAAGGCATATCCCAATTTATTATACATTTCCTACTCATTCACACCATAAGCTAGTTATATAGGATGTTACGTCTATTTTATAGTAAACATAATCATATTCTCATAATATATAGTATAATTTGTATAATATTATGGTCACTAAAATTATACATCATACTCATGATCATAGGGTATATAATGAGCATGATGGATATATTATATCATCATATCATTTGTCATATTCATATTTAGATACATGTGTTACTACTCACCCACAATGGGTAACATTCCCTACAATAGTCATAGGACCTACATTAGATCATCCTTTTGATGGTATAATTGCTTAGCCTAATTCATAAATCATAATCAAATAAATTCAAAAATACAAAAATGTTAAAAAAAATTCTAAAATTTTAAAAGATCAAAATACTCAAAAAAAATTAAAAACCCAAGACCTATGCATGACATGCATTACTAGTTTACATGATTTATTTATGATTTATCAAATATAGTAGATTATATATGCAATTTCCATGCAAATGCATTTAACAATAATTATGAGTGAGATGAAAGACATACAGTGTATGTATGACACGTATATTTAAATACAAGGCATTCCTACACCCAAGAACTACCTTTCCTACATTAGGGGTATGCTTACACTAGGTGCATCTTCATACACTATACATAGGTTACATATTCCTATGACCATTCCATTGATCATATTGAGTTATTTTATGTTGCTTACACATGGCTCACTCTTACTCATAATACTAAGATTTATATTTATCTAGATTCTATATTTTCTATATGCAATAATGGCATACATTGATGTTTAGATTAACCTTTCTTGTTCTATGCATGAATTTTTTTGTATGTTGCATGGTGTGATTCTTTAATTATATATTACATTGTGTGATTCCTCTACATAAATTTTTAACTCTATGTGACATTGGGTGTTCTTTATGTGAATCCTTTTGTGCTTAACTAATTTTATAATTGGATATTACTTTACATGTTCATTGTTTGACCTTTTCTATTATCCTTACTCTATATGACATCGATTGCTCTTTATGTGATAATATATGTTATCATGTGTGTGATTTTAATTATATGTGTCATAGCCATGATGTTGCCTATGACTATGTGCATTTTTTCTACATGTCGATACATATAAGATATATTGTTGAGCTTACAATGTCATGATCCATATCATGATATTCTATGTAGTTATTATTCATTAATTCTATTATTTTTACTCTAATGACTATTCACTAGTGCCTCATTGTTATATCTGCTTACATGACACTGGTATGCCTTAAGATACATGTTTCATATATGCTTAGATGATCTAAAATTACTATTATAACATAATCTTATCATTTCATCACATCTTTTTCTATATAACATGGTGTTTAGAACTCTTCTCTTTAGAGATGAGTAATTTTCAAGCTACATTCATCACCTCAAATAGGGGAATACATAGTGGACTTGTCTTAGAGACTAAGTCCTTTACACAAGTATATTTAGAATTTAGGCATAGAAAAATTAGATTTTAGGCATAAATTATTTCATATTGGCATATATTTACACATATTACTTAGGTTTTGTGTAGATTATGATAGATTTGACATAAATTTGAGACAAATGTAGAGTGTATGTCAAATATTTTATAGGATTATGAGTGACATTTCATATATTCCAAGATATTATTACACAAATTATAAGACTCATTTTACATAGGTTATCAAGTTAGGGTCATACGCATAGCATATGTTGTTAGTTTATAGATACTATGATATTATTACACAAATTAGACATTTAGTTTACATAGGTTATCAAATTGGGGGAATATGTGCAGCATAAGTAAATAGTTATTAGAAATTATAATACTTTAGCACAAGTTATAACTTAGATTACACATGTTATTGGATTTGGAGAATATGTAATGCATTATACAAAATTATTTAATCAAGTTATACTCAGTTGTACTCACATTATCAGATTGAATTATATAATTTATCTCACCAAATGATTTATAAAAACTTAGAATCTTATATTCTCAAATTTATCAGAACCCATGGTGGGTCTCATTCATATAAAATATAATGAGCATTATGGTTGAAGTTTTTTGTGAATTAACATCTAATCACTTATCCATATCTAATGAGGGTTGGGGCATATTAAACTCAACCCATGGTTTTAACACAGGAATCTCCAAGGGGCATAATCACCCCATTCTCCACTAACTCCAAAAATAAACCTGGTGTTTTATCAAATTTTGGATTAAAGGGTGCTAGTATAATTAAGATAAATTATTGAGTAATGTTATAGCTCAAATTTCCACCTTTGAGAGGGTGTTTCAATCAATCTCAATTTGGATATACAATGGGATTAGTCTTAGGTAATGGGTGACCTTTACATAGACTAAACCTCTAAATTATAGGGTTATCTCCCCTTGATGTATCAGTTAAGATCACTATTACTACTTGATTGAAAATTAAAAGGAGAGAAAATACATGAAATAAACTTATTTGAGGAGGTGATAAACCAAAATAATACCATCCACTTGAATATCATAAACTTAAAAACAAAGATTTGGCCTAAATATGATTATACTTCTCAAAACAAGGACCTTCAAGCATAAATGTTTCAACAAAGATGTAATATATAATGCATTGAATGAGAGGGTTAATAAAGATGTCTAAAAAGGGCACTAATGAATGAAAATCCACTTTCAATCTATGCAAAACTACATCAAACTCAACATGTGACCTGCAAGAAGATAATACATTTTCAAATAGGTAGGAGAGGACAAATGAGAGAGAGTGAAATCACTTCTACTAACATTAATAAACAATCACACAATTACACTAGTTTTAAACATGTGAGGAGGTAAAAATCAGCTTCATTCATTATTCCAAGGTATAGTACAAGTATTCATTTGAGAAGGGCTTCACCATACTCAACAAAGAGATCCATACAAATCCAAACAAGGTTGTATTTATAGAGAATGAGGGAAAGAGAGAGAGATAAAGGGGCATATAAGAGAGGAATTGGCAAGTGTCCATGAAATATCAAGTTTATCTCTTACTTGACACCTTTATCTTCTTCAAATTGCCCTCCGCTCGACTTAGAAAGTGACAAGTGGAATTTTTGATAATCAAGTCATCTTTAACTACTCTCTATACTTATTATTTAAACCTTTCATTAGTTTTGAAACCTCTTTATACTGACAATGCCATGGTGCTGATCTCTTTTTAGGTGTCTTGAAACCTATTTGGTCTTACTATGCCTTTCTTACCCAAATGGATCAAATCTTGATTTCATATTCATGAATAAAAATTCTCTCTATGAAAGGCTGAAATAAATATTAACCAACTTTTTTCAACCCCTTTATATGCATCAAACACTCACAATCATCTCATTTTGCACCTAAAGCTCATACCTGCCTTTAATTTCTTATAGACCTAAAAACACATAAAGCTCCTTGAGTAGAACAATATACATATGGTCTTGACAATATAATAATATTTATGAGTACCTAATATTCCCTCACATATTTGTATAAAATTTCAAATTTCATAATCTGACATCAAGCATAAGTACACTTATCCACCTATTTTCTCTCTCCAATTAGCCCTTAATTAGGCCTTTAGGCCTAGAAACTCTGTTTTGGCTCTATTAAATTCCCACATATTTGAAATTCTAAATAAGTGTTTGATTTAATTTCCATAACCCCTATCCATGCTCCATTAAAAATTTTGGATTTTGAAACCTTGTACAAATTGGTGAACCAAGAAATGGCCAAAACCCTAGTTTAGGTGCTTGTCCATGCTTGAGAGGTAGTTTGAGTGGTTTCACAAGAAGTTTTTAGGTTCTATAGTTTTATTATGGTTTTTTAGGCCTATACCATCATGGTGAAACTCAATTCCTTGATATTAATATCTCCTTTTGTATTCCATAGACCTAAAATTAAGATTCTTGGCTAGCAAAGTAGTGCATTTCTCCCTTTTGTCCTAGCTTGGTGACTTAAATGGTTTATATTTCACCTTCAAATACATGTAAAGTTTTGTATAGGATAATGAGACATCTTCCCATTCTTACAAATCCTTTATACTTAATTTGGAAGATTTTTACAACCCTCCACACTCACCATTGGGCCTATAGCCATGCATTTTAAACTAATTTCATAAAGTGTTGCCCTCACATGTGCCAAAAGTATGTTTATTCAGGTGTCCATGAGGCCTATTAAGTTCACTAAAGTCATTTTTAGACTATAAATTCCCATTATAAATCACTTGAATTTTCATTTCTCCCATCAGGTTTCTAAAAGGCTTCTTGGTAGCCTATGAGCACCTTAAATCCTTAAGGATTGTTCATAGGGTTCAGGCCCCTAATGAACATAAAAATATCATGGATCATTATTTAATATGATTTTAATTTTATTCCTAACATCTTGATTCTCAATTAATTTATTCATGCAAGATATGAGCAAAATTTAGGGTTCTCTCGGGCTCACTTAGGTAGTTTATGAGTGCATTGCACTCTTAACCTTTGCTTATAGATTGTAGGTATTCAATAAAATAACTAATTCCATATTAATGGATTAAAAACACCTCTCAAACAACTCTAAATTAAAATTTATCCCATTCACTTTCTCAAAATAATTTGCACATGGAGAATAAAGCCTTCTTGGGTAACACAGGTCTGTCAATGAACTCGAGAGAGGTTTATGTATAAAAATAGGGAATAAGACTTTGATGTTAGTTTTAAATGCCTATTTAAGGTCTATAATTATTTATTAAATATTTTTTAATGACCTTGAATGGGTATTATCCTTCCTAAGCTCTGTAACCTACTACTTGATTTCTTGAGGGTTTGTAAACCTATTGATGAATTTAACCCTAAAAGCCTTTTCTAAGTTGTTTCTTCATAATTAATTTGAGTTTAAAGATTTTGGGGGTATTTTATATTATTTATAAACCTTATTATTTACCTTCATACCCAAAACTACCTCAATAATTTTGAGGTCTCTATCCATACCTCATATAGGCATGTGTGAGTTCTGTCTTTAGACCTAGTTCCTTTCGTCATGTCCACCTGTAGATCACTGTGAGCCAAGAGATATCTCTTTATTATAGAGGATTAATATCCCTTTCAAAATTTATAACTCTTTAAATCACTATAATGAAACTCATGGATCCTTGGAATATGGATTTCTCCCATCTTTTGCATACAGGTTTGTAAGTATTATTAAGGTCTATTTGGGCTTATTGACTATTAGTGTTAGAGAATGAGTCTTCAATGACATAGCGTCCCTCTATAATGACCTACATAAATATTTAAAGTATCTATACATATTTTCCACATATATCTTTACTCTTTAATATCATACTCAAAGCAAGACTCATT
Organism: Torreya grandis; assembly: GCA_037957365.1. Taxonomy (NCBI): domain Eukaryota; kingdom Viridiplantae; phylum Streptophyta; class Pinopsida; order Cupressales; family Taxaceae; genus Torreya; species Torreya grandis. The sequence continues at coordinate 3,776,533 of JARHVA010000721.1, read as the reverse complement.
TTAATTCATATAAAAATGAGACCTACAAGTTCGTAGACCTTTAGGTCTACATTTCCATTGTGCATTTCCATTGCTTAAATCTCTTTTAAATACATATCCTAATAATATAAACCCTTGGATTACTTATATAATAAAACTAAACATATTTAATGAGGTTATGAACTTCATATAACACTTTTAATGCACATTTGGCACTTCTTTTGTTTACCTTTATGTTGGCAAACCTATACACAATCTCAAACACTTTATGACAGTAGGTTTGTCTTAGTAGGTTATTGATGAGATTTCCAAATATATGAGTATATATAATTTTTTTTATTTCATTTCATATAACATTAAACCATTTCTCATTCATTCACATTATCATCAAACACTAAACCTTCATTTGATAACTGTCATACCCTGTAGATCCACATTTAAAATTTTGTATTATTAGGATCCATTGAGTGAGCCCTTTGAATGCTATATAATTTGATGATTATAATTATTCTTTTTATGGTGAAAATTATATTTACCTTTCCACTTATCTTCTCATTTTTTATTTAGAGACTCTCATTTTGTCACTTATCACTATAAAATAGTCTCTTTCCTCCTTAAGAGTGCAACAAAACTATGTATGCATATTAGACTCTCTTAGGTGCAAAGCCTTAATATCACTGGTTCTTAAGGGAGAATTGATTATTTTTAATACTTTAATATAATAATAATTCATTATTCAAACCATTCACATATTAAAACCTCATAAAAACTTTAGGAAAATTGTTTGTAACTTCATTTAGGACTGTGCTTTATAAAAATAAGGTTTTTTTCACTCTCTATTACCACACATGCTAAAAAAAGGTATAATATAATATGAGGGTATTGGATAAGGTATATAAATTCTTTAAAAACCTTGACTCATCACCAACAAGTTCACATTTTCAATGAAAGTGCCAAAACTCAATCCCACGGGGTTTACGTAGGGTTAAATACCACCATGTCTTCTTCAGGATTGTTCATAAAGGAGGGGCCACCAATATAATTAATATTATAATTAATCTAAAGACCAATAGTACCCCCTCCTTTGGTAAAAAAATAAATTCACAACTCTCACTTGATTGTACTAAATGAACATTTAAATTTGGTCTTTGTGAGCTTGACAAGGAAGCGATGTAGGAAAAGAAGCATTTTATATCTTCAATAAACTTGTATCTACACTCAAAACATGGATTTGACTTGGATAATATAAATACATACTTCCATTCATTTACACCTATAAATCAATCTTTTTGGTCCATACAAGTGGGTGGAAAGCCTCTTCAAAGCATTGAAAATCACTTGTAACTACTTTTCAATGTTTGAAACTGACTTGTCATGAAATACCTACCAACTTCACATTATATCATTATTAATAAATCATTTTAAATCATCTCTCTATTTGTTCTTCACCCTTTTTGGGGATAAAAATGATTTTTGATACTTTTACACATGGTAGAGACCTATAGAAGAGTTTAAAACATGATTAGCGACCTTGAACATAACATGAAACCCATTTTGTCACTAGATTGAAATATATGGAGTATATAATGACTTTGAAACATGAATTATGACTTAAGAAGGCACCTTAATCTATATCATCACTTAAACCTCTCAAAACATGACATAAAGTGACTAGACAAACTCAAGACTAGAATATGTCATCACCTTAATTTTGTTAAATTTACCTTAAACTATGTTAATATGCATTGAAAAAAGAATAATTTTATAACCCTATCCTATGGTATCTAAAATTTGGATAAAGTCTTTGGCAGTCTCCCAAGGGTGCTTTCTTGTTAAGCATATTATACTAGTTGCTCAGTCCATCCATTGGGCAATTGGAGTCACTACTACTCAAATTTAGACCTAAAATGACCTTGACCAAGACAAAATAGCTGACTTGACCTCCAAACACATGCAAAACAAGAATAAAACCACAAATCAAATATGGCTAGACTAAACAAGGCACACACTTATGATACAAATCACTTAGGGAAAACAAAGCAAGGAACTACTATGTACAACTAACCTACATATCTTCTTCCTTCAAGATCAAATAGAAAGCTTCTTAGATCAATTGCCTCATAAGATGAGACATAATAGGGAACAAGTTTCCCTTTTATTTTAGTAGTTGATGTATCATTCTTCTTGCTTGCCAATATGATTGGCATGCTCTCAAAATCTCCCTAGATAGCAATCAAACATTCTTGCTTCATTCCCATGTCCATGAGTTGACTATGTGAGTCAAGGACAAACACATACACATCCTAAGCTCAGTTTCTTAGTCTAAATAATACCATCCTCACCTCTTTAATAGGATAATCTTTATTATTTATGGCTTCTTCATGACTATCAATTATCACCTTCTTTATTTCTTGAAGACCTTCACTTAGAGAGCTATCATTTTGAAAGAGAATGCTTGCCATATCATCAAGTAAATCTTCAATATCATTTTCTTCTTGTCCATTTGGAATATTTTCCTCTTTATCATCTTGAAAAGTATCATACTCATCATATAATTCTACATCATCAACTTGAACCCATTTGTGATGACTGATCAAACTTGTTGTCTTGATAAGAGGCTTGAACTCTTCATCAACATCTCCCTCTTATGTTGCTAGCTTACCAAGCTCTTTAAAATCATTGAAAATGTTTAAATAGGAGTCTCACCTATCTTAAATACCTTATTGATTTTATTAAAATACTCAACAAGTTCATCAAACATGGTGTTCTCTCCAAGAGTTTTCTCATGCATATCTTGACCATACTCTTTAGTTAAGACCACCTCATTAGCATTCTCTTTATGGGATATAGATTTACCATTCAAATTAGAGAAAAGAGTTTCTAATTCTTCCCAAAAGGAAGCCTCTTATTCAATACTTGAAAGCATATCAATTTTAATACTAACCTTACCATTTTATTGAGGGACAACATGTTGATCAGATGTTTCACATGCTTGAGTAGGCTCACGACAAGGTTACAAGATCTCTTCTTCAAGATTAGACTAATCTTTTTCCTCTTACATAAATAATAGAAGATCATCTTCCCACTAGAGATATAGCACCTCATGTTTTTATTGTTCTATCAAACCTAATTTTCTTTTTTATTTATCAACCTCAAATCTATAACAATCAAGTTGATGCACTTGATCATTTGTGACCTATAGAAAGTTGTCCAACTATTGGCTAAAAGGTAGAGGATTATGTTTAAGCTTGAAATTTGATTTGTCTTATTCTCCACCAAGGGGAGTTCCAATTATGATCTCTTCTTCATGATCACTAGAATCACTCTTTATCAAACCTTCTTGAGATTCACTTACAGTTGTAACATCTTACCTCTCTAAGATAGCCACCTCATCCTTATTTCTTGATAAATTCTCTTTCTCATTGAATGTCCATCTTCTTCCCTCAATGTACTTGATTTTCCTTCATAAAAGGAGAGGGTATGAGGTTAAGAGACTTGATTAGCTTGTTTTAAACCTGTTAGATTATCCTTCTAACTTGGTATTTTAGGAGAACTAGGTTTATTGGATGTTTCTTGGATAGCTACAACATGAATAGTATATATAGGACATGATAGGATTGTAGGTTTTCTTGAATTGAGATCCAACATTCTTCCTCTCTCTTTCTCTTGAGTTTGAATATGGATAACCTCATTCCAACTTATAAATCTCTATGATGTGACTTTTAAAACCTATTCTCTTTCTTGATTTTGGATGGGTATAGGAAAAGATTCATTCTCTAGGATAGGCATGACAAAATTAGGATTCATGGTCCAATAAGAACTCCAAGATGGAATGGTCTTGGGATCTTGAGGAAGTGTGAATGGATTTTTAATAGACATAGATTTCTTTTTGGGAGTACAAGACTTCCAACTTGGGATTTTAGATCTAGTAAACTCATTAAGATTCTTTTGATATTGTATTATAGTTTGGAGCAGATTTAGAGCTAAAGAAGGTTGACTTATGATAGGAGGAGGTCTATATGATTGATTGAGTTGGACTTTCACATGATCCCATCTCATGAGCCTAAATATGAAGTACATAAGCTTATTAACCTCTAGCTTCTCATTAATTAGGTTATCTTGTTGGTATAGTGTTGTCATTGATGTTAATCTAATGTCATTAATGTCATAACATGTTGTCATTGATGTCTAGATGCATCAAGTGAGGATGCATGGTGAGTGGTATTTGAGGTATGAATGAGTCAATTTTAATTTCTAGGTAAGCAAGGATAGTTGAGATATCAGCATGAGGTAATCAAAGATGATCAATGGTCAAGGTTGTTGCTTAGTGCTATCTTCATTTTTGGAAGGCTTGTGTTAAGTTTTAAGTTACTCTAGTTAAAGATGATCAAGTTTCATGTTTCTATAATGAAGGATGAGCAATTCCAGTTGGTAGTGTGTGTTGTGATAAGCTTATGAGTATTGAAGGTATGTAGTGATTACCATGAAAGAGAAAGGTGCAGGTCTAGGTGTCTTATATATACTTGGTTGATGTTAAGTTAAGATCATGACATTGAAGTAAAATTAAAGGAATGTGATCAAGGTGTAGAAGCATCAAATAATGTTTCAATATCATTTGTCAAGCTTCAAGTGCTTGGGAAGCCTAGTCATGTCACTAGTGATGACATGTAAATTCCTAGTGAGAAGGTTTGAGCATGGTATCTTGGTGATATGGATGCCCAGAGGAATAATAAGTAGTATTAGGTTTATTTATCATGAATATGAGGCATTGGATCACTCAAGAGAGTTTCAAGGTAAGCCTTTACGGGTAAGACCTACATATCAAGTCTACATTTACACCATTTCTAGAACTTGCCTAGCCTAATGAGATATCATCAAGGCATGTGAAAGATGTATGGAAGTATTTATGTATGAGATAGATTTTATGGAATTATAATTATATGTTGAACATTTTGGCCAATTTTTATCCCATAAACCAAATTTTTGACTGGTTTAAAGAGATGGACATGATCAAACGGAAGCCATTGCATTGAAAGAAGATATTGGGTTTTGATATATTAGTTACTTCACTAAATAAACCTAAAGTAAGTAAGGAGTAGAGAACCTAATGAATCAAAAATTACAATTTTTATTTCTTTTATGACTCTTTTTCACTAATTATTTTATTTCAAAGTTTTGTTTGGGCTAAGTGTTGGAATTTCTTCAAACATTTTACTTGAAAGAAAAGTTTTGAAGGGTAAGTTACTTCATTTGACATAAGTGTCAAGAATTATTTCATATATTATGTCTAAAACAATTTCCATAAAGGGTCACTTCTATAAAAATGGCCCATTTTCAAAAATTCCTAAAGTAATTTTCTAAATGACACATTTCCTTCAGGAAAATTATCTAAGATAATTTTTTCGAAGGCAGATTTCTTTCAAAAAAATTATCTTGAAGCAAAAGATTTGTTCCAAAGCTGAAGGGCATCTTCAAAAATCCAAAGGAACTTATAAAAATTTTGAGTAGTTATTCTCATCAAAATGGACCAAACAAAAAAATTAAAAGGTAATTTCCTTTCGAAAAAGGCATTTTTAAGAAAGCTGAAGGGCACTTTTCTCGACAAAAAGGGGGCTTTTTGAGAACCCAAAGGGTCCTTTCCCTTCAAAAAATGTACTTTTTCAAGCCAAAGGGTTAATTTCAAAAAATCCTAAGGTTTATTTTCCAAAATCCAAAGGGTTCATTTACAAAGTTTCGAAGGGTACTTTCCCTTTGGAAAAGGAAACTTAACAAAAGTTCGAAAAAATTGTTCAAAAGAAAAAAAGGCCAAAGGAAATTATTCAGGGGAAATTGTTAAAGAAAAAACTCCAAAAAATTGATTTCCTTTATACAAATCATCCAAAGTAAATGACCTAAAAGGATTAATGACATTCACACTAGTTTTAAAGTTCAAGCTTAGCAAATAGCTGTTGGGATTCAAATATCCCATGATGGGCCCACAAATGCCAAAGTTTGAACACTTGCAAGTAGCCATTAGGATTTGAAAAGCCTAAGATGTTTTCATAGAATTCAAATATGGATCTCATTAAATAGGCCTTTTAGACCTAATAAAGATCAAAAGAAGCTATGCAATCTATAGACTTACATTGACATAAATGTATATAGGAAAACTAATGTCCTTAGATTGGTTTTCCATCTATAGGAAAGATTTGGTCTAGGTTTCAAAGAAAGAGTTGGTATGTGAAATTAATGGAGAGGCCCTCATCCTTTGACATGGCCATCATCTCTAACAAATAGCCACTCAATACAAAAGGAGCATGGCCCGATCTAGATTCAAAGATATGGGGATTTCATCCTTATACATGTAGGATATGCAAAGTGAAGGAGCATACCAAGTTTTTAATGCAAAGATCAAATCATTCACACTTGGAGAATACATTCAAATACCTTCAATATGGATCTCTTAGCACCAAAAAATGGAGACTTGAATGCATGAGGGTTTTGAGGAGATTTGCAGTGATCTTGGATGGTTTATCTTATGGTCAAGGTAGTTGTATGCTTTGAATGCAAAAGAGCTCAAGGACAAAATTAAATATCTTAGTCATTATGACCCCCTCTATATCTACTCATGCAATCCCCCTCTTTTCTCATCCCTTTCTACTATGTATAGAGGCTTTTGAGTCTGAAAAATATATCCCTTGATTAATGATAGAGTTACTCTGTCAAAATCACCTTGTAACACTCTCTTGAAGCAATAAGATAAAATTTATGATTCTAGTTTGGAGTGAAGTGTGCATTATTGGGGTTTTAAATTACATAATTCATGTCTCTTTTCATCATCTATGAATCCTCCATGCACCTTTCTTCAATTATTTTGGTTCCTTATAGGTTGTTTGAAGTGTTAGGCATTGGTTCCTTCTTGAAGTGTCAAAAGTTTATAGTGTCTCATACAGACCTATTTCTTTATGTCCTTTAAATTATAGGGTTTCCCTTCGACCTCCATATAAAATATTTATTCTTATGACCTTGAGATAGGATCAAATTAGTCTGTGTCTTGTTTGAATTCATTAGTAATCATTAAGGCTCCTAGGATAAAGTGGATCATTTCATATTTGATGCATCACCATCCTTATCATAGGTTACCCTTTCATGTTATCCTTGTCTCCCTTTTCCTTAGTCAGTAGTAGATTATAGTGTGGGAAATAAGCCAAAGAGAAGCATCTAAGGAGCAATATTCATTAAAAATCCTAGAGGTTTAACCTCACTATAGGATACCCACAGCCTAAGGTTGTTCCAATATTGTAGTTGGGAGTGAGAAGCCTAAAAAACTCTCCCACAAGGGTGAAACTGTGCGCCAAAATAATTTATGGCATGCCCAGTGGGATAAATATTTAATAATATTGGTTAATTTTGATGTTTTTTTAATCAATTTACAGTGGTTATATCTTTCATCTTTCAGTATCTAGCGACTCTGAAGAACACTCAGTAATCTGGTGGCAGAATAGTAACTATCTTTCATGCCAAAGGTGACTATAAGATCATCTTTTAGAGGTATTCCTTTTAAATTTTTTGAATTACCTTTAAAATTAAAAAGAAGGTTAAGATTTTCTAACACTCACCCACATTTTGGAAACTTTCATCCTAAATCATTTTCAAAATCAACCTCTGTAAGAGGATCTTTGTTGCGTCCTTTCACTACCATGGTAGCCCCTAGATATTTCCCTTTGGTGGATTTTAATGGTCAAAGTTCTTTGGACCTCTAGTAGTATGATCCTATTCTAGTGGAAAACCTTAAAAGTGTTCCCTATTTCATGGGAGACCAATCTACAACCCCTTCTAAACACCTTAGGGATATAGACAACTTTTGCAATATTCATAATGTCAGTGAGGAAAATGTAGATATCAGGTTATTGGCCATCTTTTTCAAGGGTAAAGTCATATAATAATATATAAACCTTACTAATAACTCCATCACATCATGTAATTAGTTGTGTGATGTATTGTGTAAGATATTTGAAGACAAGAGTGACCACTTGTCACTTATTAAACCACTAATGACAATCAAGAGGGCTCCTTATGAGATTATGCAGGATTTCAATACCAAGTTTAAAAAGACATGGGATAGAATTAAATGCGAAAGATCTTAATAGTGATATTACAATAATGATTAAGTCTATGGGAGGAAACACATTACCAGATGCCTATGAGGTGGCAATAAAAGTAGAGAATAGTCTAGTAAAAGTTGGCAAGCTTACACCTAGCCCATAAATTCCTTTGTTTGTTGAGACTCAAACACCTCCTATTTCTATTCCTCCCTTTCTATCATTCCCCCTATGCTAACAATTGCTGCCATATCTTCATCAAAGTAGGAAAAGGCATCAACTAGTCAATCTAGTGACTCCCAAGAACATAAAAACTTCTAAGAGCTTAAGAGTATGTTTCAATCCTTTGGAAATGAATTGGTGAATATGAATAGATAGAAAAATCAATTCAATAAACCTTATCAAGCTCCATATCAACCTCAAAAGTAGTATTATCAAGCAAAGAGGCCACCCTACAAAGGAAATTTCTAAGGATAAGGTCAAGGACAGGGGCAGCCTAACTATGCTAGACAAAATAACTATAATCCAAATGTTTCAATCACCTCTAATACTTTGGTCCCTACATAGAACAACATTGCTCAAGAAAGTGAGGGTAAATTTCCTTGGAATTAGTCTTTTGATCAGTCCATTATCATTAACACTGAGTTTAATTAGAATTTTAATGATCAATGGTAGCAAGGAACTATCTATGGATATAATCAAGCTCTTATGGCTCAAAACACATAAATACCTATGATGACAAGACTAGAAGAACCTTGACAAGGCTAGGGGCCTAATGAAGAACCAAACTAGTTGAGTGCTACAATGGTTAATTATGATCATGAAAAGTGATATGTACTCAATCAGTAGGCTAGTTCTAGCCAAGCATATATTCCAGTGGTAGCTAATACAAGGTTCAAAAGAAGGAATATGGATGGTAATCAAGAGGCAGTCAAAAATCTTCCTACTATTACTCCATTAATATCAAATCCAAGTGAACCTACTACTACTCCAAAGGTTCTACTAGCTCTAAAGGTTCTAATAGCTCTAAAGAATCAAAATCAAGGGACCCATTTTGATCCACAAAACTCACAAATTTAACAAATAATAGTAGTGGCCCCCAAAGCATAGGTGAAGGTTGGTGGTTCACCAATAAACATTGTTGAGTAAATGAAGAAATCTAGTGTGAGTATATTGATGTGAGGCATGCTTTCCATGCCTGATCAAGTGGATATCATTCAAGAAGGTTTGTCTAAGATAGGTGTTACAACAACTACAGGCAAACAACCAAGCAAAGAAACTGAGGTCCTCATCAATGCAACTCAAGGTCCTATGGGAGAAATATCAATTAAGGTGGTAAAACCTCCTTCATTCTACATTTCATTAATCATTGGTGATTCCTTGGTGCATAATTACTTGGTAGATAGTATAGCTAGCACTTCAGTAATGTTAAAGTCTATAGCTAATCAGCTAAACCTCAAATATGAGCCAGATACTAAGGGAGTTCTATAGTTTGATAGTTCTTCCACAAAGCCATCAATTATAATTAAAGATTTGAGTCTAACCCTACATGTTTGTCATGTTGTCTCAGTAGTTCAAGATGTGTTGATCCTTGATGTAACTCCTCACTTTATGTTATGCCTTTCTAGAGAATTCATAGTAAAGATAGGAGGATATCTCATAGTAGATTGGTCATTTATGGCATTCAGATTAAGGTATGAGACTAAGGTATCAATCAAGGCTAAGCCCATGGCACAATTTCACATTGAGCCCCATCAGCCAGATAGCATAAACCTTAGTCATACTATCCTTGATGAGAATGAATTTACAATTGGTCAAGAACTGAATACTTATGTTAAGGAGATTCTATACTTATTCTTGGATGAGCTATGGGGGGATAATCAATTTCTTAGCCCTTTGGAAGGTGTTGAAGAAAGAGACATGGGTGTCTATTTGCTACATGAAGAAAATCAACTCATGCCTTCCCTCATTTGACCTAAAAAAGACCTCAATGGTATGTGGAAGTTATTCTTTGATGGTTTAAGGGGAAAAAATAGAGTAGGTATAGGGGAAATGTTGGTTTCTCCTTTAGATGATAAGTACTTCTTTTCTTATAAGTTCCATTTTAGTTGCTCCTCCAATGCAATAGAATATGAAGGCTTAATCCATGGCTTTTAGTGGGCTAGTAAGAGGGGAAACAAGAAGTTAAAAGTATATGTAAATAGTGAGCTAATAGTACATCAGGTTAGAGGCCAAAACATCACAAAGAATCCTTTGATGAAATATTATAAACATAGAGTGTGGGATGTGCTTGAAGACTTTGAGGCCTTCAAAATTCAAGCAGTGCCAAGGAATTAAAATTAGCATGTTGATAGGTTGACAATTGAGGGGGCTCAATTTGATATCCCAAATGAGTTGAAGAATCACAAAGTATAACCACATATTAAAGTAGTAGTGAGACTATCAGTTTCAGATAATGAGTCTCATTGGTAGATCTTTGATAGTGACAAGCAGATTGCTTGTTTCTTGCAGTCGGAAGTAGATTTTTCCTCAATGAACCAAGGTAAATTTCTACATCCATATGAGGATAAAAAATTTCAACTAAGGTATAAAAAATTTCCTAAAGGGTTGGTCACCCTTGAAGGTCTTTTCCATGATGGATACCATATGAGGAAAGACAAGGCAATGTTGTCAACTGATGAGAAGAACTATGAAAGAGTCCTTATTTTCAAGGATGAACTCCTCAAGATTTGGAAGGTAAGCAATGAGGCAAAAAGGCATGCTTTCATTTAACATTGTAAAGAATATTTAGACATATTTGCTTTCAAATACAGTGATTTGAGAGGCTTTGATCCTAAGCTATCCCAACATACTATAGAACTGGAGGCCAATGCTAAGCTTGTGAGGTAGAAGTAAAGGCCTATCAATCCAAAAATTGAAGAGATAATGAGGAAAGAATTGACCAAATTTATTGAATCTAATATCATTTTTCCCATCAAACACTCCTCATGGATAGCCAACCTGGTACCTATGAGGAAGAAGAATGATGAGATCTGATTGTGTGTTGACTTCAAAGACTTAAATAGGGTCTCTTTGAAAGATCACTACCCCTTACCATCCATGGATCAACTCCTTCAAATGGTTTCTATTTTTTAATATTTCTTTCTTTTGGATGGCTACTCAGGATACAACTAAGTGTTGGTAAGAGAAGAAGATCAATACAAAATTGCCTTCACTATAAAGTGGGGTACATATGCTTATCAGAAGATGCCTTTTAGCCTATCAAATGTTGGGGTCACTTTTCAAAGAGCAATGGGCATGGCCTTCCAAGGATTACTAAATCATATGGTGCTTATCTACTTGGATGACATAATAGTTTTCTCCAAGAGGGATAGTGATCACTTAGATCATCTGAGATTGATCTTTGAAAGATGTAGGGAATATGGGATCTCTTTGAAACCTAAGAAATGTGTGGTTGTTGTCCATGAGGGAAAACTCTTGGGATATATTATATTAAAATATGGATTATTTATCAATATTGAAAGAATAAGTGACATGTTGGCCTTATCCTTACCCAAGCATAAAAGAGGACTCCAAAGTTTCCTTGGGAAAATAATTTTTTTGAGAAGGTTTTTACCTAGTTTTGCAAACTTGGTCAAACCCATCACTGCCATGCTAAAATAGAACCAAGTGTTCACTTGGTAAAATAAAGGTAAATCATCATGAGGTTATCAAGTAAGCCATTTCCCAAGCACCCACTCTCATGAATCCTAATTTCTCAAGAGATTTCATATTGTATGCCTTTGTCAATGTTGACAATATATTAGTTATATTGATGCAAAAGAATGGTGAAGGACTTGAGCAGCTAGTAGCATTTTTTAGTCAGGGGCTTGAGGGGTATGAGGTGAGGTATACTTTCATATAAAAATAAGTCCTTACAGTGGTAAGAAGCTTTAAAAAATTTAGGAAAATACTCTCCAATATAAAAATATATCTTATGGTGTCTCATCCTAGAGTGAGAGACTTCTTTCTTAACAAAGACTTGAATGAAAAGAGAGCTACTTAGATTACCAAGGTCATAGAGTATGACATGGAGATTAAGGTCACTAAGTTAATGAGAGGCAAAGGCTTATGTGAGCATATGGTTGATGACCTTCATGAAGACAAAGAGGTTATCTTGGTAACACAAGATAACTCACAGACAAATTCACCTCCACCTCACATTAGTTGGTTCCAGGATATGACATGTTTCTTGATAATAGGTGAGTGCCCACAAGGTATGGATAGGGCAAAGAGAAGGTATTTTAGACTTCAATCCATACCATATGCATTAGTTGATGGGGTTTTATTTAGAAAGGACCTCAATGGAGTGCTCCTAAGGCCATTTTGATCTAAGGACTACAGTGGCAAAAGTGATGAGAACTGGTTATTATTGGCCCAACCTCTTCAATAATGTATATGCATGGGTAAGAAAGTGTCAAAAATGTGCTTTCATTTTGGGTAAGCAAATATTGGTAGCCCTTCCTCTCAACCCAATTTAGGTAGAGCAACCCTTCATGCAATGGGGGATAGATTTCATAGGAATGATCGACCCTCCATCAAGTACAAGGCATAGATGGGTGATTACTACAACCAACTACTTCACCATATGGGTGGAATCCATTGCATTGAAATAATACAATAAAGGTGCATTCCTAGACTTCTATCATAGCATTGTGACCAAGTTTGGTGTTCCATCCACTATCATTTTTTATAATGCATTAGCATTCTTCAGTCTAAAAATGAGTGAATGGGCTCTCAAGATGGGCATCTACCTTAGCACCTCTTCCAACTATTATCCTCAAATAAATGGATTGGTTGAGTCCACAAATAAAAAAATTCTAATAATCAATAGGAAAACTATGGAAGAGAATCAGAGGACATGGTACACTAAACTAAAGATAGTCTTGTGGGCTGACAGGGTGACTTTTAAAGCTACCATTAGTAATTCTTCATATGTCTTAGTATATGGAAGGGAGGCCAAGTTACTCAATTATCTTGAGATACCTACATTAGAACTAGCCCATTAGCTAGATTTGATATAAGATAAGCCCATGCATTTGAGACTGGCAAAACTCATGCATCTTGAAGGAATGAGAGACCTTGTAATGAAAACACTAGAGGCACATCAAGCTCAAGTCAAGAAAGCCTTTGAAATGAGATCCATAACAAGGGACTTCAAGGAAGGGGATCTAGAATTCAAGTGGGAATAAAATCAGGCCAATCTAGGCAACCATACTAAATTTGATAGCTTGTAGAGTGCTCCTTAGTTGATCCATAGATGCAAACAACATAATGCTTTTTAGCTGGCCCAACTAGATGGAGAGGTACTACCCATCCTAGTCAATGGAATTCATCTAAAGCCTTGTTATTATAATATTTTTACAACCATTGTATATATTGTACTTTTTGTATAGTTTTTTCATTTTTTATTCTATGTGCCTTGTGCACATCCTTTTTGGTTGTGTGTTTTCTTTCCCTAAGTGTCTTAGGCATAGTGTTTGTTTTGTTTTTTTATCCTTATTGCTTCAAGGGGAGTTCCAGATAGGGTCAACCTTATCAAAGAGAGTAGTGACTCCATGCCCAATGTATTGGATGAGGCAAATGAGCTAGTTTCTCAAGTATAGCAGGCATGCTTCCCTATAAATCTCTAGAAATGTTGGCCAATTTTTGGCCCACATACCAAATTTTTGACTGGTTTGAAGAGATGGACATGATCAAGTAGAAGCCATTACATTGAAAGAATATTTTGGGTTTTGATATATTAGTTCACCAAAAAAACCTAAAGTAAATGAGTAGAGAACCCGATGAAAAAAGTACAAGGTTGATTGCTTTCAGGACTCATTTTCACTAAGTATTTTCTTTCAGAGTTTTGTTCAGGCTAAGTGTTGGAATTTCTTTAAAAAAATTACCCAAAAGAAAAGTTCTAAAGGGAAAGTTACTTCATTTGACTAAGTGTCAGGAGTTGTTTTTGATATTTTGTCTAAAACAATTTCCTCGAAGGGGCACTTCTACAAAAATGGCCCATTTTCAAAATTTCCCAAAGGAATTTTCTAAAGGACACATTTGTTTTGGGAAAATTATCTGAGATAATTTTTTTGAAGGTAGATTTATTTTAGAACTTTTGTCCCAAAGAAAAATATCTTTTCCAAATCTAAAGGGCATCTTCCAAAATCCAAAGGCACTTACAAAATTTATAAAGAGTTATTCTCGACAAAATGGACCAAACAAAAAAATGAAAGGTACTTTCCTTTCAGAAAAGACACTTTCAAGAAAGTTGAAGGGCACTTTTCTCAGCAAAAAGGGGGATTTTCAAGAACCTGAAGGGTCCTTTACCTTTGGAAAAGGTACTTTTTCAATCTGAAGGGTCCATTTCAAAAAAATTGAAGGTTTCTTTTCCAAAAGCCAAAGGGTTCATTTACAAATTTTTGAAAGGTACATTCCCTTCAGAAAAGGACACTTCATAAAAGTCCAAAAAAATTGTTAGAAAGTAAAAAAGGCCAAAGAAAATTGTTCAAGAAAATATTTTGAAGACATGATTTCCTTTAGATAAAGCATCCAAAGGAAACAACTCAAAAGGATTAATGACATTCACACCAGTGTCAAAATTCAAGCTTAGAAAATAGCTATTGGGATTCAAATATCCCATGATAGGCCTACAAATGTCAAAATATGAACCCCTACAAGTAGCCATTTGGATTTGAAAATATTGAGATGTTTGCACAGACATCAAAGATGGGTCTCATAAAATAGGACTTTTAGACCTAATAAATATCAAAAGAAGCTATGCAATCTATAGACTTACATCGACATAAATGGATACAAGAAAACCAATGTCCTTAGATTGATTTTCCATCTATAGGAAAGATCTAGTCCAAGTTTCAAAGCAAGAGTTGGTATATGTAATTTAATGGAGAGGCCCTCATCCTTCGACATGGCCATCATCTCTGACAAATAACTGCTCTACACAAAAGGAGCATGGTCTGGTCTAGATTCAAAGATATGGGGATTTCATCCTTATACATGCAAGATATGTAAACTGAAGGAGAACACCAAGTTTTTAATGCAAATATCAAATCATTCACACTTGGTGGAGACATACTACTTTTGACATGGCTCTCTCATCTCCAAAAAAGGGAGACTTGAATGCACGAGGGGCTCAAGGAGATTTGTAATGATCTTAGATAGTTTATCTCATGGTCAAGGTAGTTTCATGCTTTTAATTCAAAAGAGCTTGAGGACAATAGAAAATATATTGGTCATTATGACCCCCTCTCTATTTGCTCATGTAATCCCCATCTTCTCTCATCCCTTTCTATTATATCTAGAGTTTTTTGAGTCTAAAAAAGATATCCCTTGATTGGCGATAGAGTTACTCTATAAAAATTTCCTTGTAACACTCTCTTGAAGTAATAATATAAACTTTTTTATTATAGTTTGGAGTGAAGTGTGCATTATTGGGGTTTTAACTTGTAGAATGTATGTCTCTTTTCATCATTCTTTTAGTTCCTTTTAGGTTGTGTGAAGTGTTAGACATTGGTCTCTTCTTGAAGTGTCACAAGTTTATAGTGTCTCATATAGACCTATTTCTTTCTATCCTTCAAATTATATGGTTTCCCTTCAACCTCCACACAAAATACTTATGATTTCAGCCTTGAGATAGGATCAAATTAGTCATTCTCTTGTTTTAATTCATTAGTAGTCATTAAGGCTTCCAGGCTGAAGTGGATCATTCTATATTTGGTGCATCACCATACTTATCTTAGGTTCCCTTTTCATGTTATCTTTCTCTCCCTTTTCCTTAGTTAGTATTAGATTCTAGTGTGCGAAACAAGCCAAAGTGAAGCATCTGAGGAGCTAGCCTCATTAAAAAGCCTAGAGGTTCAACCTCACTATAGGATACCCACAACCTAAGGTTGCTCCAATATTATAGATAGGAATGAGAGAGCCTAAAAAAATCTCCCACAGGGTTATAATGGTGTGCTACAATATAACATAATGTTGAGGTTTTAAATCATAGAAAAAGTTATGAAGGATAGATCAAGGCCTAGTGAGATATGAATACTATGTTGTAGAGAGAGTGTGTAAGCCTAAATGGGTGTTAGGATTAGTTTCCAAGGAAATTTTGAGTATGTGAGAATTTACAGAGGTGAGGTATTTTTTTTCAAGTATATTCATGTATTTTGAGGTCATAGTTTGTAAGAAAAGGCATGAAAAGTGATTTTGAGGTCTCTCAAGTACATGAAATTAAGGAATGTAAATCCAAGAAGGAATTTCAAGTGTTCAATAGCATGTGTAACCTTTGCATGGTAACTTGAAATATTAATTATATATGGGTAAGGGTCCTAGATCAAAATTATAGGAATTAGTCTTTGGATTAATGGGTTATTCTTTATGAATGATTGTTAAGACTAGAAGATGATTTAAACCCTCGAAGAACCCTAATAGTGACCCGATATAAAAAAAGATGTTCTAAGGTGATCATAATGGATTGATATGGGTATTTAAGTGATTTTATTTTGTATCCAACTCTCCCAATCATCTCCAAGTGTGATTGGTTTGTCAGCTGTATGAGTAAACCCTACTGGAAAGTGTTAGTTTCTTAAAAAATTATTGTAGTAGTCAAATTTGACCAAGTCAAAGTTGTTAAATAGATGGGGAACAAAGTTTGAGACTTTAATTTTGTGTTAATTAATGTTTATTTAAAACTTATATCCCTCATGTGTGCAAATTTGGTCATCTAAGTTGACCAATCGTTAACAAACCTAATGGTGAAAATAGTGAGAAACCCAGTCAACAGTGAGAAGATGTTTAGATATGTGTTATCATAGAATAGGGATGAATCCAACTGCATGGATACATTTTTTAAGAATTTTAAGACATATTTATGTTTTATATTATTTTTTTAGGTCAATGGATATGATGAAAATGTTACTCATAATTGACCTATCTAATTCAAATAAGACAGTGAGGTTTAAGATTATGAGATTGATCTGTAAGACTAATATTTCTATTTGACCATATTATATTTATATTTTATAATGGTATAATGATATCATAATATCATCCACATTAATCAATATTATCTATTAATTTTCATATAAGTTACTGAAGGTCATTGTTACCATGACTATGCTTCAAGATAAACTGATAGTTTTGGGTAAGTTACAACAATGAATTTGAGGCTCTATGCCTTAAGTAAAAGTATATAATTTACATGGTTTTATTTTTTTTAAATTTTATGTGTTATTAATTATTTGTATAATGTTTTTTTATTTATTTAAATTAGTGATAATTTTGAATCCAAAATAGCTTATCACGCTGAGTGAGGTGTGTGAGAGAGAAGGTCAACAAATTGGTCTACAAGACCAATGATTGCCAATAGAGCTTATGATATTTGGTTTGAGTTTGTTTTGAGTATGTTTTAGGATAATTTTAAAGAATTTTAATTCCTTGGTTGTGTTACTTTTTGTTTCATTAGTTCAAGTTTCCATGACTGTGTTTTGAGACTAGTTGGCAATTCAGAGTGAGCATTTTGCAGAGAAGAGTTTGAGCTTGTATACCCTAAGTGGAAGTATCTGATAAATTTTGTGATGACCTTAAGGTAATGGAGTTTTTAATATGTGATTTTTTTATATATTTATTTAGATAAAAAAAATTTACCTTCATTATTTTATTATAGACTTTCTATGTATGCACAAGCCTAATTGTGAACAGTAATAATGGCGTGCTTCAAATGGTGATTAGAGCTAAAATGTGTCATGGACCTAATATGAGATTAGTATGGGTCCATTTGAGTGACATGAAGTTTTAATTACATGTTTTTTGTTTGAAATTTTTCCAAGGATACCAAATGATAACGTATGCTAATGAAGGCCTAATTAAATTAGGTCTTCGTAAGGCCTAAAAGAGGTTTTGGTCGTGTATGTTATGACTGACCTATTATAATGATTTATTCATGTATGAAACATGTTATAAGACATATTAAAAGGGTATTGCAATTATTAAATTATGTATGACCAACAAAAAATTATGTAATTAAGAGGCTTATATAAATATAAGGCAATTTTAGGCCTATATGTGTGTGTTGAGAGCAAGTGAATGGAATTAAACATTGGTAAGAAGAAGAAGGTCTTGTAGATAATCATAAGATTATAGAGTAACTATGATGAATTTTGGATAGATATTATGAGTATGGATATTAATCTCATATGACCTAATCTAGTCAAGAAGAGGGCTAGTTGAGAGAAGAGGCCTAGAAGGTAGTTTGAGAGGGATAAGAGTGTGAAGAGGTGCTTATAATAGATATTCCTTCTCAAAACTTGCCCAAACTATCCAAATACCTTGAAATATCTCTTTATACTCTTAAATATTATATATAGGATAAGCTACACCATGTTCTACTTCATTATTAGTCCTTATCATCCACTTTACAAGGTATAGTACATCTTGTTTAAAGGTGAGTAAGAGTGAAGGAGCAACATAGCATTGAGAAGGTTTATTAGGGAGATAGGTGGGTTTTTAGTAAACTTGGAAAGAAATTGTTTGAGGTATACTTGAGGAGAAACCATGAACACCATTAACTTTACAATATTGATATGAAGGTACACAAGAAACATTTTGATCATATGAATGATGATACATACCAATATTTTATTTTTGAGGCACTTGGACTGCCTATACTAGTTGAGATTCATTTGGAGTCTCCATTGGTGATTGATTTTTTGCCTCAAAAGGTTGATATATTGAAGGATAGCACCAAAATGTCTTCAATTTATGTCAATATTGTCCCACTAGGTGTGCCAAAATTGTTATAACTCAAATTTATACCCTTGAGAGGGTATTTTAATCCCTCTCAATTTGGATAAACATTGGGATTAGTCTTATGTTTTGGTTGACCTTTAGATATATAAAACATCTAAATTATAAGCCTAACTCCCCTTGATGTATCAATCAGGATCACTACTGCTACATTTTTACAAAAAAAAGGAGAGAAAAAACATGAAAGAAACCTATCTAAGGAGGTGATACACCAAAATAACACCCTCCACATGACTATCATGCACTTAAGAATAAATATTATGTCTAAATCTAATTACACTTCCAAAAATAAGGACCTTCAAGCATGAAAGTTTCAACATAGAGGTCATAGCTAATGCATTAAATGAGAGGGTTAATCAAGAGGTCTAAACAAGGTACTATTGACTAAAAATCCACTTTAAATCTATGAAAAACTACAAAAAACTCACCATGTGACCTGCAAGAAGACAATCTATTTGCAAATAGATAAGAGAGGAAAAATGAGAGAGAGTACAGTCATGTATACTAACATCCATAAATAATTACAAAAGTACACTAGTTGAAATCATGTGAGATAAAAATAAGCTCCATTCATTATTCCAAGGCATAGTACAAGTTGTTTATTTGAGTAGGGATTCACCATACTCAATAAAGTAATCCATACAAAGCCAAACAAGGTTGTATTTATAGAGAATGAGGGAAAGAGAGAGAGAAAAGGGCATAAAAGAGAGGAACTGACAAGTGTCCATGAAAGATCAAGTTACAAACAAGGAGGTTATATAATAGTCTTATGAGGTCTTATAGACATGTGTTGCTTTCTTGAAGATGTTTTCCTCTTCCAAATGGCATAGGAGTTTCTTTCTTGCTTTACACCTTTGTTTTCTTCTTCAAACTACCCTCCTCTTGGCTTGAAAAGTGACAAGTGGCATACTTAATCATAAAATCATCTTGAACTTCTCTCTTCCCTTGTTATTTACACCTTACATCAATTTTAGAACCTCCTTATACTAATATTGAAGTGGTGATGATCTCTTCTTAGGTGTCTTAAAACATATTTGGTCTTACTACACCTTTCTTGCCCAAATGGCTCAAATCTTGATTTCATATTCATGACTGTAACTTATCTCTATTGAAGTCCTCTCTCAATCTTAACTAAATTTTTTCAACCCCTTTAGATGCATAAAACACACAAACATATCATTTTACACCTAAAGCTCATACATGCCTTCAATTCCTTGTATTCCTAAAAACACACAAAGATTTTGTATAAAAATATATAGATGTTCTTGACAAACTAAGCATAATATATAGTATTCCCTTACATATCTATGTAAAATTTCATGACCTGACATCAAGTACAAGTACACTTATCCACCTATTTTCTCTCTCTAATTAGCCCTCAATTAGGCCTCTAGGCCTAGAAACTAATTTTTGGCTCTAATCAATGCCCACATTAAAATTCAAAATAAATGTTTTATTCACTTTCCCTACCCCCTAACCATTATCCATGCCAAATTTGGGTTTATGAAACCTTATATGGATGGGTGAACCAAGAAATTGCCAAAACCCTAGTTTAGGTGCTTGTCCATGCTTGAGAGGCAGTTGGAGTGGTTTCACAAGAATTTTTCATGTTCCAAATCTTGATTATGGTTTTTTTAGGTTTGTAACATAATGGGACAACTCAATTCCTTGAGATGAATATCTCCTTCTATACTCCATAGACCTGTAATTAAGCTTCTTGGCTAGCAAAGTAGTGTGTTTCTCCCTTTTAACCAAACTTGGTGACTTAAATGGTTTATATGTCACCTTAATATACCTATAAATTTTTGTACGAGACTATAGTACCTCTTATTAGGTTTAAAAATCCTCTGTACTTGATTTGGAAGCTTGATACAACCCTGCACACTCACCATTAGGCATACATCCATGCATTTTAGGCTGATTTCATACAGTGTTGCCCTCACACATGATAAAAGTATGTTTATTTAGGTGTACATGAGGCCTATTAATGTCAATAAATTAATTTCAAGACTATAAATACCCATTTTAAGGCACCTAAATGTTCATTTCTCCCATCAAGTTTCTAAAAGGCTTATTGGCAGCCTGTGAACACCTTAGATCCTTAAGGATTGTTCATAGAGATCAGACCCCTAATGAACATCCAAATATCATGGATCATTAATTCATATGGATGTAATTTTATTCCTAATACCTTGATCCACCATGAATTTATTCATGCAAGATATGAACAAAGTTTAGGGTTCTCTTAGGCTCACTTAGGCAGTCTATGAGTGCCTTTCACTCTTAACCTTTATTTATAGCCTATAGGTCTTAAATATAATAACTAATGCCATATTGGTGGAGTAATAATACCTCTTAAACAACTAAAAATTCTAATTTGTCCCATTTACTTTCTCAAAATAATTCACACATGGAGAAGAAAGCCTTCTTGGGCAATACAGGTTTGTCATTGAACTCAAGAGAGGTTTAGTAGCAAAATAGGTCATAAGACTTTGATGTTAGTTGTAAATGCATATTTTAGGTCTTTATGTCTCTATCATATGTTTTTTAATTACCCCCAATGGGTATTTTCCTTCCATAAGCTCTGTAACTTACTACTTGATTTCTTGAGGGTTTGTAAACCTATTGATGAATTTGAGCCTAGAAGCCTTTTTTGAGTTATTTCTTCATCTTTCCTTTAATTTTGAAGCTTATGTGGGTATTTTATATAATATATAAATATTATTAGTGACCTTAATACACCAAAATCCCTCAATAATCTTTAGGTCTCTATCCATACCTCACACAAGCATGTACGAGTTTTGTCTTTAAACCTAGTTCTTTTCTTCCTGTCTACATGTAGATCACTATGAGCCAAGAGCTATATCTTATTTCTAGATGATTAATCTTCCTTTAAACATGTATCACTATTAAAATAATTTTAATGAAATGTAGGTCTTCTTTTAATGTGGATTTCTCCCATCTTTTACCTGCATGCATGTAGGTGTTGGTAAGTTATGTTTGGGCTTATTGACTATTAGAGTTGGAGAATGAGTCTTCAATGACATAGTTTCCATCTATAATGACCTACATACATATTAAAAGTTTATTTACACATTTTCCACATATCTCTTTACCCTTTAATCTCATACTCCAAGTAAGACTCATTTTATTTCATGTGAAAATGAGACCTATAAGTTTGTAGACTTGTAGGTATGCATTTCCATTGCTTAAATCTCTTTTAAATATCTATCCTGATCATATCAACCATTATATTACTTATACATTACTATTAAACCTCTTTCATGAGGTTATTAACTTCATATAACACATTCAATGCACATTTGGCACTTCTTTTGTTTACCTATATGTTGGCAGACCTATACACAATCTCAAACACTTTATGATAGTAGGTTGGTGATGATGTTTCCAAATATAAGAGTCCATATAAATGTCTAATATTTAATTTAATCTCACATTAAACCATTTCCCATTCATTATCATTCTCATCAAACACTAAATCTTTGAATTTGATGATTGTCATAGCCTATACATCCACATTTAAAATCTTGTATTGTGAGGATCCATTAAGTGAGCCCTTTGAATGATATATCATTTGATGATGAAAATGAGTCTTTTGATGGTGAAAATTAAATTTAAATTTACACTTCTCTTCTCATTGGTCTTTAGACACTATCATTTTGTCACTTATCACTGTAAACTAGTAACTTTCCTCATTGAGAGTACAACAAAATTGTGTATACATATTAGACTCTCTTAGGTGCAAAGCCTCAATATCAGGGATTCTTGAGGGAGAATGGATGTTTTTTAAGACTTTAAAACAATTAAAATTCATTATTTCAAACCATTCACTTATTAAAACCTCATAAAAACTTCAAGAAAACTCCTTGCAACTTCATTTAGGCCTGCACTTTAGCAAAATGAGGTTTTGCTCACTCTCTACTACCACACATGCTAAATAAAAGGTATAATATGATATGAGGGGATTTTATAATGTATATAAATTATTTAAAAACCTTGATTCATCACCATCAAGTTCACATTTTCACTGAAAGTGCCCAAAACCAAGCCTACAAGGTTTAGGTAGGGTTTAAAACCACCCTACCTTATTAAGGATTGTTCATAAAGGAGTGGCCACCAATATAATGAGTATAGAAATGAATTTGAAGGCCATTATTACTCCTTTATCTTGTAAAAAACACTTTCACAACTCTCACTTGAATATACAAAATGAGCATCTAAATTTATTGTTTGTGACCTTGCTAAGGGAGAAATAGAGGGTAGGAAGCATTTTCTACCTTGAGTGAACCTATACCTACACTCCAAACATGGATTTGACCTGAAGAAGATGAATACACATCCTTCCATGAATTTACACCTAAAACTCAACCTTTTTGGTCCGTACAAGTGGGTGGAAAACCTCTCCAAAGTATTGAAAATCACTTATAACTGCTTTTTAATGTTTGAAACTGACTTGTCATGAAATACCTATCAACTTCACATTATATCATTCTTCATAAATAATTTTAAATCATCTATCTATGTGTTCTTCACCCTTTTTATGGCTAAAAATTATTTTTGGCACTCTTATAGATGGTAGAGACCTATAGAAGAGTTTGAAAAATGATTTATTGACCTTGAACATAACATGAAACCCATTTGGCACTTGATTGGACTATAGGGAGTATGACATGACTATGACACATGAATTATGACTGAAAAAAGAACCTTAATCCCTAGAATCACTTAAACCTCTTGAAACATGACATAAAGTGACTAGACAATCTCAAGACTATAATAGGCCATTACCTTAATTTTGTTCAATTTACCTTAAACTATGCTAATATGCATTAAAAAAGGAAGAATTTTAAGACCTTATCCTATGGTATCCAAAATTTGGCTAATAAGTAAATCAAAATACATAAGATATAAAATAAATACACATGAATAATTTTCAACTTACTATTTTAATAAATGTGTTAAAAGGGGAGAGTGATAAGAAGGAAATGACTTAGTTGGAACTTAGGTCTACATGGCTACAATAGTAACTATGAAATTGATTATAAAGTTATGTGAGGTTGTTGTGAATTAGGAATAGGGCTATGCATTAACCTAGGATAAGGCTACATTATTTAGACTTGACCATCCTATGCTAATTTTTATAGGGGTAGCTTCATCCTCTAAAATTTTCCCCCACTATGTCAAATATGATAGGTGCACCTTCACCTATAAGTCCTATATGTATATGCAGATGTTTTTTCCTCGCTACAGTAGTCATTTTATGCCTTATTATTTACTAAAAACCCTATCTCAATGAAAATAATAAATGATTACTGTAAATGGGGGAACTGGGAAAGTGGATGAGGTTGTGTTTGACCTCAACACCCTAGTTGTTGAGTGTTGCCTACATACCGATACTATAAAGGGGGATCAAAATTTATGTAGTTCTTTCATGCTATGGTGGTGTGTGTACAATACTGGTGAAATGCTATATGTTGGTGCAATTTTGGTGTGATTATGCGCTTAAACAAATTACTTATGATCTTGTTATTGGATTCAGACCTAGCTCAAGGATTCTTGGTTTGTATATTTGTACTTTCCTCTCAATGTGTAATTAGATAATATATGGTAGTTTTAATAATATAAGTCTCCTCAATAAATGGGTATAAAATGTGCTTATATAGTGCATTTTTTGGGATTTATTCAAATTGGTCTTGCAAAACATGTAGAATGACCTATTGAAATGAATTTTAAATTAGGTAATTAGTTGTTAATTGGTGGGAGAATGAAATTGGTGGATTCAAACATGACCAACTATAAGATTGTCTTCGAAGAGTGGTTTCATCTAAGGAATAGATATAACTAAACTGGAACTATGAATCAATCAAGTAATGAGTATGTTGTTTAATCAAATTTAGGATAGAAAGATATTAAATCTTAATTATGACAAATTGATACATAAAATTAGAATGTATTAAATAATAATTAATTAAACATTTTTTATTTAGAATTTGATAAACACGGACATATGCTAAAAGAGGAAAGTATAAACTATAAACAACTTGATTAGAAGTCATACAATGCAAGACTATGATTGTGAATGTGGGATCGATTAGAAAGTTGAGTAAGGTTGATGTGAATTAGGAAGGTTTCTCATCTATTTGGCACAAGGTCACATTATTCAGATAAAGCTAATTTGCATTGGTGTTTGTAAGAAGCACCAACATTTGATAGTTTTTTTTCCATGTGTAAATCTGGGTTTGTGCACCTTCATTTGTGGGTCATGTGTAAGTGATTAAATATGTGAAATTCATTATGGCATCCATTATATGCCTTATTTTTCACTTGTAACCCTAACTCAATATACCATAAACAATAAATATAAAAATATAAAAAAAGGGTTAGCGTTTGAAGTTGGGCTTGACCTCAACACCCCATTTTTTGATGTCGCCTATAGACTAATACACTAAATAGGGATCAAATTCTATCTAGTTATCCAATGCTACAGTGGTGTGTGTGAAATATTGGTGTAATGCTAGATGTTAGTATAATCCTTATTTAATTATGTGCAATAATGATTTGTGCCCTTTGAGGTGCATGTAAACTTAGATTAGGGATATTAAAGTTGTGTGGACTCAGAATTAGGAAGAATCAATGCTTTCCTCTTAAAGTGTAATTAGATATTTTGGTGTTTTTTAATCATATGATCCTCTAGTGAAAAAATGATTAAAAAATGTGGCTTTATAGTGATCTTTTTGTAAATTCTTCGAATGGGACTTATGAAAAGTGTGGGATGACCTGTTAGGTAGATTTAAAGTTAATAGAATAGTTTTTATTAGGTAGGAAGATGACACCGAAAGATTCAAACACTATCAGAGGGTGGGATAGTCTTGAAAGAGTGGTTATGTCTTAGGAGTAGAGATGATTAAAATCAAAGTGTGGATTAGTCTGATAATGAGTTTAGGCTAGTTTTGATGGTGAATAGGAATATTTAGAATCAAAATTTCCTTAAAAATAGGGATCGTATGTATATAAATAGAGGAATAATAAATTAGAACCATGGAATTGGGAATGAGCTAAGTGTGTTAAAAGATTGGTCACATGTGCTCTATTTTAGCAATAAATGTTAATTTTAATGACTACATTATCTCCTTTTTACTATAGTAATGCAACAAAGTGAAACTACTATAGTAAAAAGAAAAATTTATACCTAAACTTACCTATGAAGAACAATCTTGAATGTAAGCCACATGCATGCAAACCTGAAATGAAACATGTATAAATAAATCCTTACGTAAGATGGAAATATGAAAGAAAAGACAAAAAAACTTATAGATCAAAATAATAAGGAGAAAATATACCTATTTGGGTCATGAACTATTGTCTTTTCTAGTGAAAAATTGGTGACTGTAGAAGGTAGGACCCTTGGATATTTTTTTCATTGAAACACTTGGATTGGACTGTGCATGCCTCAATCCTCATTAGAAGAAGAGTTTGCTTAAGAACACAAGGTGTGCTCGACTCCATCATTGCATACCTAAAGTAATAGATAAGCTTATAATCCTTATGTGAATTATAATAGACAATTCTAGTGTAAAAAGGTGATCAACTAATATAAATAGAATAAAATTTATTTCTAATGTGAAACTAGTGAAAAACTAGCACAAAACTAGGACAAAATAGTGTGATCTGAGTTCGATGTATACATCATAGAGAATGGCATGATTTTTCATTCCTTTTATGGAAAAATGGTGCAAATATAGTAAGATAAGTGTCTATATGTCGTGTACATGTCCCCAAGATGATATATGAGCATATAGATTTTAGAACTGAGTAATATCAAGTAATTTTTTTAGCAGAAACCTATGTGATAACCTTGAACACAAACCACACATGATGCCACCAATATAAAAATATATATAAAACAAACATGATTATAAACTTATAAATTATTTTTTATTAATTGAAATTGATATGTAGACTGAGTGAAATTCTAAGAAACCTAGAGATTTTTTTTTTTACTGTTAGGATGACAACACACCATTCTTGACATGGTTAGCCTACACCCTTGTCCAAATAGAGATTTCTTATCTAAAACTACCTTTTGAGTAAACTATGACTATGACCTAGGATTAACTAAGCAAATTTTATCTTTTCATATCTATCTAGTGTATTTTTACCACTTAGTCAAGCCACTATGTATGCTCCCTCTTTTAAGGTGAGTTTTGAAGCCTACGCAATAACTTATCTCAAAATAATAAATTTATGTGAATGATGTTATATAAAATTTTGAAATTTAAAATATTAATAATAACATTGGATAGCATGGCATTATCATAGATAAACTAAGCAGTATGGTAACGTAAGATGCATGTAGAACCAAACATACATAGTGTCATTTCTAGATAAATGTTAGCAATGAAAAATGTAGTGAACATTGATCATTTAATGATCATTTAAGATATATATATATATATATATATATATATATATATATATATATATATATATATATATATAAAATTAGTGAGGATGTATAATAACCATCAAAGCATCGAAAAACTTGGAAGATGCATGATGTTGATCATGGCATCAAAAATTTGAGAAAACTAAGCAAATAAGAGTTATGGCCATGACGCACACACTCAAAGAGTACACAAAAAATCACACAAGAATTCCAAGGAGCCACACACAAGGGGCATGTTAAAATTCACTCACATGCATAGAAGCACATAGTAAGGCTTAGATCCACAATTAAAGGCATGTTCAAAAATCCACAATCCAAATAAGGAATACACATAAAGCATTAAACAAACAAGTGAAACATGATAAGCATGCATGGATAGGTGATATGGATCGATATTAGCCACTTGTAACATCATGATATCTAATAAATAAAGTATCTAGTAATATAACAATGTGAAAGTAAGTGATCGGTAATAATAGATTTTGTGTAATTTATTGAACTAAAATATGAACAATAAGGATAGTTGTAGAATGATAGAACTATGTAAAAGGATGCCCTAAGTGAAATTTTTGATATGTAAACAAGTTGTATAAGTCACGTGACTATTTTGAATCTGAAAAATCATAGTTTTTGTTCATTGGGATAAGTATGCTAGAATTGGACAAAAGCATAGAGTATTATTGTTTGAAACAGAGTAGTTTTGTCTATGTAAGTTTTATGGGTCTGAGACAATATAACCACCTACAAATGCATCTAGAAATGAAAATTTATATATTCTAAAACTCATTTAATTACACTCATGAATCATATTTTATATAAACTAGATATATAAAAGTATTGCATATACTAAACACAAATTAACTGATGTAAATAAACTACATGTATCATGCATAGAACATGATTTTGAATTTTCTAGAGAATATTTTTTTTTTTTTGTATTTCTTTAATATATAAAATATGAGAAGAAACATACTAACCAATTACTCCCATAATATCCTCACAATCAATAAGCCTTGTATCTATCATAGGAATGATGACCTCTCACAAATGGTAAGTGTCATGCAACTGTGAATGGATTGGTCTCAACTCAAAATTTGAAAATTGATTTGACTTTGTAACATAAGTACCAATGTCATGATGATGATATATAGCATCATTTGTGTGTATGTAAAAAAAACTACCCCATACTGTGGTATTTGACCTTTCTGATTTCTCACTTGCAATATTTACTGTATCATTTGCCTTCACTATTATTTCATTACTTGTATTTGTTAGTATACTAGCTGAAGATATGATCTTTTTTTACTGATCTTTCTCTAAAGAGGTTCCATCTTCTATATAAATTTTAATCATTGCACTTTCATGTTTAAATGTGACATGGTTATGATCTTTACCCATTATTTCCCATATTATTGTCATCCGTGATCTTCTTAATTCAATGTTGTATTAGGCCAAACTAGAATATATGTGAAATACCATTAAACATGCTTTTGGACCAACTATGAAGGATAGCTCAATGGATTTGATAAATGATTTAGATAGAGTATTCTTACTCAAATTTCTCTTATCATATCCAATAAATTTTAGTAGTTTTATACTAAAAACATTCATTTTAATAGTGTTATTGATCACAACATTGGAAGATTGTTTACCATCTATGAAGATGTTAAGAATAAAAGGTCTTAGAAATAACAAGCACTTTTGAGTTGACTCCTTTGAAACCACACTTTTAGAATTGGATTTTGTAGGCATTTATTTATTTTTAAATTCTCTTTTCAGAAACCCTTTCTTAAATATACTTTCTTGCTTAGGTTGTATTATTTTTGGCAACTTTTATTCTTTCTCTTTTTATAATATTGTCTTTGTGATACTTTCCTTTTGTAATTGTTTTTTTTTATCTTGTTCCTTTTATAATATTGTTTATTCTAATTTATCCTCCTAAATATTTTCTTTCTCTAATTGTTCCATTTGCAATTATTTTCAATCTGAATTATCATTTTGTATCCATATTTCTTGTCTTTGTTCCTTTTATACTAATTTTGATTTTTTCACTTACCTTACTTGCACTTGTTTCTTAGGAGATGGAATCATAATGTGATTGGTTTGTTTGATTGATGTATTTATTATAGGATCACCATTATCAATCATACTATGTGTTTTATTATTCAAATTCAAACATTTATTTGCGTGATTCCCATGCATTCTATGATATGCACAATAGTATTTTGATCTTTTTAAAATATGTATAAGAGGTAGTTTGATCAACTTGTTTTAAAACATATATCTTAGAATCTCACTTGAATTCTCATTAACTTTATGTAAAAAAAATTAAGCATTAGTTGTATATGTATTTTATTTTAGATTCCAATCTTGATATGAAGTCTTGTTAGGCATAAAATTGCTAGATGAAGATATAAATGCATGATTGGCATTGATATACTCTGAATTCTATAGATATGTGAGATAATATTTTAATATGTGATCTTTGAAATGAAATAAATTTTTTTTTTTTGTAACTCTTTTAGTATCCTTATCATAATGACTATTTGATCTTGAAGGGCTTTACAAATAAAAACTCAAGGTAATTATGATTGGATATGCATACAAACACCATCAAGAGGAGATGTGGGAGGTCGACGGGGGTGAGGAAGGACCTATTGGTTACCTTCAATTTTTACTATATGGTGGACTACACCACCTCTTTGGATAGTGATATTATGAACATGGTTAGATGGAAATTAGATATCACCATCTTGAAGAGGGATGGTAGAATTTAGCATAGACATAGAAGGTGTATTGTCATTAAGTGTAACCTTAATTTTATTGTATATTAATTTTCTCTAATTTATTATATAGTTATGAAAGATATTAAATATTTTTATCTAACACCATCCAATGAGAACAATTATTGATTGAAAAATGTATACACCAAGAGTAGCCCATATAGTCATTATATGATGTGCACAGTAAAGAACCAAATACTAGAATAGATCCATTAGGGATTTTGTAAATCTAAAAAAAATTATTTAAAATCAGTAAATAGACAAAACTCAAAAAATAATTTTAAAATAGGTACACTACTTGTCCCCTAAGCAGACTTTACTAAAAATGGTAGATTACAAATTCTAAAAAAAATTGTAAAATATTTTGGTAAACAAAATAGCTTTTTGATTTTTTCAATATGACTAACAAAAATCTTTGATAATTTTAAAAATATAGTTGTAGACCTAAAATTAGCCACATCTATCTTTCGCATGGACTTCAAACCAATTCCTACCAACCATTGCAAATTAAACCTAAGAACCATTGAATGTCCTAAATTTGTTTGTCCATCATTCATCAAAGCTTATAATCATGTTGAGACATCCTTAATTGGGGTATCCAATCATATACAACAAAAACCTCTCACAAATTCATCTCTAATCACCTTGTGGCATCACAATAATCAATTTGGCATATGGACCTATTAAGTAGAGAACATGAATAAATATTAAATCTTGAAAGAGCCGGATGGATAATCATAATTAATTAACAATCTAAACCAAATTAAAAGTCTAGTTGAATTATCCATGTGCAATTAATGAATAACTAAAAAAAAATCAAAAATTCAAAATATCTTAGCCTATCATCATTGCCTTTATGAGTTATCAAGCTCTTTGAAAATATCCTAAAATATCTATTTTGGAGACCCATGCCTTGTAATTATAAATCATGATTACTTGACACATATTAGCTCTATTGGGGTTATATTTGACTCACATAGGTTATGTTTGAACCCATTTAAAGACTTAATTCCACCCTAACTCACCTTGGGTGAAAGTTAAATCCTGAGGTTATAAATACAATGCCTTGCCATTGAATCTTAAGCTCTCATAAGCCAAAGTTATAATGCAAATTTGGAGAGAGACAAGCTATTTTTTTGCAAACAATTTTATACTACCAAAATATTGAGCCAAGCAACATCAAGCCACATCAAATCCATATGATGCCAAGGAGAGAAGGAGCCAAAAACCTTCATTTTCCAGATACTCATTGAGGCACAAGCTGAGCAAGCCACTCAATAAAGCATTTGGAGCTCCCAAGGAAGGTAAATAATTTATGGTCTTTTATATTTTAGTTATGATTTCATTAGTCTTTTGTTACTAAGATCTCCCCAAGTTCTAGGCTAGGAGTGTAAGTGTTAGTGTGTTTTTATTTGAATTTTTGTTACTTGAACTAACACTATACTAACCTCCTTTATTGGATTCTTATGATCACAAATGGCACGTTTGGTGGGACGAAAACCCATAATACAATCAAGGAGATAAAAATGTTGCTCTTAGTTTTTCTAATGAGTGCTTGTGAATCTTAAAAATTGAAGTTTTTACTTTGTTATTATGTATTCTATTTTTTAGTCACACATAATTTTACACAGAGACCGACATTGGTCCTCCCAAACTGATGTCAAATCTACCTGATCGACATCAATTTGACCAAAATTGATATCAACCCATATGTAAAGGATAGATCATGGTAGGAACACAAATCACTAGGGTTTTTCTTGACTTTTATAGTTTCCATGTTATGTCTAAAAGTCTAAATAATGTGTGTCTAACCCTTTTATTATAGGATCTGGTGTTATTGGAGATTTAAAAGTTCATTTGCTAACGGTGTTTTTTGTGAAGGGTCATATTAATATTTTCTATGTTTTATAGGATTGACATCAACCAATGTTGATTTTCCCTCTATGAATTGATGTTGATTTTAGTAAACGAACATCGATCCTTGCATGGATACACATCGATCTTTGAGATACAAAAATAGAGAAATCTGAGAGAAATTTTTGAAATGTTATATCCTAATTCACATTTGGGATTCTAATTAGGCAAAATCCCTCTAAAAATTGAAGGACCTATGTTGGAAAAAGGCAAAAATTTGAAAGTTATTAAGTCTTAAACATTTTATTTGGTGGCTAACAGGAACTTAGTTGTTTTTATGCTTAGTTATTTTTGAAGATTCTTACAAGTTTTTCAACTAATTTTAAGGGGCCAAATTTCATAAACATTTTGCTTTGATACAATAAGATAAACACTCACACTTAGATATATATTCTTAAGAGTGTTTCTTTTTATGTTTATTCTTTAAAAATTGTTTATTTTTCATAAAATGATTGATGTGTTTATGCTCTCCTCCCATCCCCTTTAGGTAAATCGGATGACCAAAAGCACTCATTAATTACCTTTATTACTTTATTATAAAAGCATGAAAATAGCATCGTTAGGGCTCTCCTCAAATCCATGTGGTTTAGGTGATATAAAATGACCCTAAAGTCTTTTCATTTCTCTTTTATTTTTATGCATTTTGTCTTGTGAGTAGGATTTCATCTCCCAACATCATTTCAACCCCACTCTATGGTGGGGTATATAAATTAAATTTGACCTATTGAAACATTTGTTTAAGTGGTTATACAAAATTCATTAGTAAGATATTTCCTTAGACCATAGGAGAAACTCAAATATCTCACTACACTAAGCAAGCGATGGATGTAGTGGTTGTGAAAAGGACAAGACCTCTTCACAACAAGTTGGTTGACATGGATCTAAATTACATGAGCATATATTGTGTTAGCAACACTTGGGACCATATAGAAACACATGAAAATTTAGTTTTATAACAACCCCACTTGCCTTGAACATAGTATTGATGCAAGGCGAGTATCCCAAAGTTCCATGTCACCGTACAATCTCTTGAGAGAAAGGGGTGTAAAATCCCTACTTATTCATGCACTTTTATTTTTTGGATTAACACTTAAAATCATCTCAAGATCACATATATAAATAGAATTTGATGGTAATATGAAACCTTGTTAGTTTTAGGATCTAGGATGTTACACTTGGTATTTGTGTCATTTTATCTTTTATTGCATGGATTTTTAGTCTAGACTATCTATTTTGTTTGTTATGCCACATCAAAACAAGTTTTTTTATACATCACTCTATTTTTTAAGGAATAATTATGCCATCTATTTGACACCATACCTTTGCCTTAGTCTTATTGATAAATTTATGTGTGTGTGTCACTTGGTTGGAAGGGGTAACGTTATGCTACCTGATCCATCTCAATTTTCATGCCTTGGCATCTTGAAACAACCATTTGCTACATCTTTAGAGCATGGTAATGTGGATACACTACTCAAATCATTTCATATAATTATTTTCCTTGTGTCAAAATTCTATTTTAAAAGTAATCCACATGTGTCTTTTTAGATTTTTGGCTAGTGTCGTTATGTCATTCAAATTTTTTTAGCTTGTTTATTTAAATAAGCCTAGTTTTCCTAAGTTGCATTTTTGAATAACCTTGACAAGTCCAAATCTAAACATTGATTGATTTATACTTATGCCTTGTGTAATTTTGGCTTAAACACCAATCTCTCTTTTGGGTTATGCAACTTAGGTTCATTCTTTACTCAATTTAAAAACTATTATTTGTGCCTTTATTTGGGATAAATAGCCTATCTTACATACATATTTTGTCTCATACCTTATACCAATTGATGAAGTTCATGTCTAAATTTGAATGCATATTCTATGCCAAAGTGTTCCAATTTTTTTAAATTAAATATCTCACCTAGTTTTTAAGTTTAGCTTTTGTGCTTGTTTAGCCAAAAGTCCTAGCACATGCATGTTTTGAGCCTAGATTTTGTGCTACATTTTATTAAAACCTAGCAACTTTTGTTTATTTATATTAGACTTGTTTGTAACTCTTTGTCCCTGGATCTTGGAATTTTGACTTTATTTCATCCATTTGACCTTTTTGGTGTAAGACATTTGATGTTAGATATTTGGCATTAAACTATTTTGTACTAAGTTTTAGTATATACCTTTTAGAGATACAACTCCATATTTTGACCAAGTTAGACCAAGTTTGAATCAATTGTCCTTTGAACATTGTTTTTTTAGATTTTATAGAACTCTAGTCCCTTTATCATGAAACATTCATCATTGATTCGAACATGTTTCACTATAATCATAGTGAATCCATGTACAATATGGGATATGGTAATGTGGTTGTGTAAGTTGACTTTGTTCAATACCCCTATGTAAATGATGTAGTTTTTGAGATGGATCCTTATCCAAATTACAACACTCAAATGAGGGAACAAATCCAAGATCTTATAGCTCACTATTTGGTTAGCACACCTCCATACTCAGAGCAAGACCAAGATAAAATAGTACAGAGTTTAGCTAGCATTCCTTTGGTTGTAAACCAAGCTCAAAAAAAATCATACTAAGTCATGATGCCATCTACATATGACCCTTATTTGTTTTATCATCACTTGAATGAAAATAAGGATGAAGTTTTAATCATAGTCTCAGAGATAAGGGCCAAGTTTCTAACAGACTTCCCCCATGAAAAATTTTCAAGTCTAGTTTGAGTGCTTTACAACATGTTTTATAATCAAACCAAAGAATAGACCTCTTTTAGCAATCCTCGATCTTTTGTATCGATGTCATATCAGGACCCATGTATGCTTGTTAGAGGAAAAAGTATCATGGAGGACCACTCCATACAGATGTAGATATTATACCAGACCTATTTGAGCTTAGCATGAAATTTTAATAACATGACCATGTCAAATGCTCCCCTTTTCAAGTTAGCTCCCTCAACATGAGTCTTAATCAAATTGATAGGCCAAGATAATTAGGTTATAAACCCATTCATGCAAATCACTTTAGTGGGAGACATGTTTAATACCCTATCTATTGAATAAGTGTCTACTGCTTCTATGTAGATGAATGAGCCAAACATAATAGACAATACGCAAGTGTGATCCAATCCAAACCAAAGTGGTGTGACTACACAAACAACTACCCCACAATAAAATGTGCCTTTAGTTAACACCAAAAATGGTTTGTAAATGTAGGGGATAGGAATTTCTACCTCCCAACCACAACCAACTACCTCTAATCCTCAATTATATGTATCATCAAGCACACAACTGCAAAGATTAAGTAGTCAAGCAACAACCAATGCCATGCCACAACAAAATATGGAAAATATTACTCCACCACAATAGGTGATGACTAACATTTCAAAATAATAAGTGCAATCTAGTATACCAATGCAATCGAGATCGAACATTCTACCACCTCAACAAGGGTCAACTAATGTTCCACCTTGTTAGGTAGTGATGAACATCCCTCTTCAGTCATAGACTAACATACCATTACAATCACAAATGATGTCTAATCAAAATCATGCATCTGTTGGTCAGTGACAAATGTTAAACACTCTACAATCATCTGCTTCATAATAGGGGTTCACACAACCAAGAATTTATACTATTCCATAAGTACCAATTAGGAAACAATTGCCTTTTGTTCCAAACATGCCAAAAATCCAATGATAGGGCCTTGCTTGATAATAAGTTTTATTTAATCAGCTAGGTTTAACTAGTCAACAGCAAGTCCCTATTCAACCTCAGTAGGCATAGTACTTCACTCATAGCCATATCCTTCCATATTAACCATAATTTCCCCAAAACCAAGCCTATATACCAAATCCTAATTAAAATATCATATCATAAGGCATGCAATTTCAATAATTGCATCTTAATTTGCATATACATATTCAAGATCAATTCCCTAACTAAACCAACATTCCATCGTAAACCATGCCTCCATTATACCCTGGTTAAAATAATCCCCTTTTGACTGCTCGGCCTCCACCTCAGGCTAATGTTCCATCTAGTTTCCTAATGTAAGAACTACTATAGATGAAGCATGCCATTATTGCCATCCTAGCCAAGAAAAAAAATAAAAAGTTTAAGTTGGACAATGTGTGTTCTTATCTATTCAACATGGAGTATTTGCAAATACCATTTCCTCTAGGGTATGAGCCACTAAATTTTGAAAAATATAAGGGTAAAGGAGACCCAAATCCCATTTAATTAAATTTATTTTTGCTTGCCAACCAGTGGCCTATAGTGACATATACCTCCTACTTTGTTTCTTTAGAGTCTAGCAAGACAAGCTTTGGACTGGTTCCTAAAATTGCCGAAGGATTTAGTATCTGATTTTGATGATCTTTCAAACAAAGTTGTGCAACATTTCTCCTACAATATCAAGCATGAGATTTATTTGGTAGATTTGATGCAAGCCAAATAGAAGGTCAGTGAAAGTTTCAAGATTTATTTATAGTGATGGAGAACACTTTCCAGTTGATTTACACATAGTTTACCAAACAAGTAATTAGCCATTGTGTTTATGAAGAATTTACAAAATGAGATATCTTAACATTTAGAGCTGAAATGAGCACACACTTTCAAGGAAATCATTGAAAAAAATTATTGATTTAAAAGGCCCTAATTAACAAAAAAATCATCAAGATAACCTCATGAAATCAGAACCAAAAGCAAAACCAAATCAATGGCCAAAACCAAAACCAACATAGGCTAGTAGGCTAATAATTATGATAAATACAAGCCATTCAATCATAACAAGAATGTTATTTTAAATGGGGTAACCAAGTCGCAACATGTCCATGTAGTGCAAACACCGCTTGCTCATCCTATGTCATATTTACAAATTACTCCTAATCAATAACCTATTTAGCAAGTGTATCCCTCATAGCATCTTAGACCAACCCAAAAAATGTAGTAGCCTTTACCTTTACAAACCCCTCCTCTAAGAAATAATGGGCCTACTCATTGAGTTTTTAGTGACCTTGGAGAACTAATTGAAGCTATGTTTTGCAAGCTTGATATTTTTAATCTGATTAATTGGCCTATTCTAAATCACTATCCTAAGGGCATTCCGTATTTAGATTGGTATAGGAAAAAATAATTATGTGATTACCATTGGGTTAATGGACATAATTTTCACCATTGTGTGAAAATTAAACATCTTATTCAAAATATATTCAAAAATGTGGAGATAACATTGGATAATGAAACTTCTACATCCAATCAAAACTTGGGTATTTATCAAAACCCATTTTTGTAACATAACAACCAACAGCAGCAACAATAAAGGCTAGAATAGTATCAACAGTTGAGACAGTAACAACAATACCAACATCGGAACCCACACCAAACCAATGGATGGAACTAAGGCCAAAACAATGTCAATAACCAACAGACTTACCATGCAATTTCACATGACTATAAAAAGGTTGTAGGTCATATTGGAGGTCACTTTTCCACCATTTTCATCAATCCAATACCAATTATTAATCAAACAAGACCGTTGCTAATAAATCCCAACCAACCAACCTATGATAGTGATCCTTCCTTGACTTGGGACTGCATACAAGTGTACCAAAAATCAAGGATTACAAATTTTGGACCTTATACCGATAACTCATCATTATCCTATGACCACATACAAGTGTGTCAACAACTAAGACTTATCCTATCTGGCCCCCCTTCACCATCATTTATTAGCAATAATATTCCCATATCTAATCCTGAGTGTGCAATCATCACTCAGTAGTTAAATATTATCATACCAAGCCCACAGCCATCTGCCACTACACCCATCCAACTTACCATTATAGATAGGAAATAGCCATATATTCTTGTGAAGGACAAGACATTTGATATTGTGAAATAACTTTAGAATATACCCGTACAAATTTCCATCTTGGATTTGATGCGTATGTCCCCCATCCACATGAACATATTAATGGAGTTCCTAGACTAATCACAGGTCCCTAATGACATAAGCCTAGATAAATTCCAAGATTTGGTTGGGCATTTATCCCTAGGCCATTAGTTAACCTTCAACCAAAGTGATATGTTTTCCCTTGGCCCTTTGTGTAATAGTCCATTATACATCAAATTTGTCATCATATAGCACAAAGTGAAGCATGTCCTCATAGACAATGTATCGAGCCTAAATATTGTGTCTCTAAAGTTCATCAAGGACCTTGGATACACAATAGTTGATCTCTAGACAAAAAATATTGAAATCAAGGCCTATGATAATGAAGATCAAAAATCACAAGGCACTATTAGCTTTTCAATTATCATTGGGAATTTGACCCACAATACACTGTGCCATGTGTTAGACCTTGATTTGTCATATAGTTTGCTCCTGGGTAGATCTTGGATACATAAAATTCATGAAATCCCTTAAACATTGCACCAGTGTGTCAAGCTCTCACATTAAGGTATGGATGTCACCATTCATAGAGATTTGTATCCCTATGAAAATTGTAAACATTTGGAGGCCGAGTAAAAAAATTATAACTACCATGTTGGATTGAATTTGGTTCCCAAGAAGGACAATGAGAATAAAATACTTGTTGATTTACCAGAGGCCAATTGCATTGACCCAGATACCCTTGATTCACTTTTCCATATGTCACCTTATAAAATGTCCAATCACTTTACCATCATAGGATAATGGCCTAGGAGAATACTTGACCCATGATACATTCCACATTGTCAAGCTTCCACAGAACCCCAAGTCCTATGGAAGACCTAAAACTAAGCCACCTTGCATGAAATGGAAATTAAAGGGAAAAGACAAACTACATAGTCTATCACACACCATTTTCACACCAACCACTATCTAAATATAGGATACACTTTCAGATGATGAGTCCTAGTTATATAATGACAAACTGGTTGATTGTTACCAAAATTCCAAACACCTTATACCTAATAGGATCATGTAAAATCATGCCTATCAAGGAGGAGGCCTCAAACCAAACCAACAAGGAACACTTGAGCCAATTTTTGCCACTTGGTACAAAGTAACCTATGGTCTCAAATTTAAACTGCTTGGGGGTGACCCCACATATCTTATTCATGTTCCCATGCTAATGACTAGTGATGATAATATTGACAATAACATAGAGTCTGATCATATCCCTTATGAAGACCTTACCAATACCAATATATTTAACACCAATGTCATTTTTACCCTTAGACTAGTTATTCGCAATAATCCTCTTCATCTATATCACCCTATACTTATATATTGGGACCAAAAATAATCCATAGTTCCTATAGATGAGTTTGCTAATGATGAGGCCTTTTGAAATTTTCTAGGCCTAAGAGACAATGTTCCATTGGGAAACCATAAGCAAGGGTTCTCAATCAAATTGGATCCTACACCCTATTTTGGATAATGGGTGAACACCCTTAGCCATAAACAAATGAATAAAACATTGAGGTCCCAAAGTGAAAACCTCTTTGAGGTGCTTTTGGACCAGGATAAAATTAAAGAGAAAGGTTAGTCCAATGGTGAAAACCTATTTTAGGTGCCATTAAACAGGGGTGTTTAACCTTCCACAAACATAGATCAGGAGACCACCAATAATGAACTTGTCTATGTGTCTGAGTTTAGTTCAGAAGAATAACATGCCTTCAATCGAATCATTCAAGAGTTTCTAATAATTTTTGTCACATGGCCATACTTACCATTAGGATATTTTGATTCAAAATTCCTAGGGGAACTTAAAGAGCTAGTCCAAACAAAGGACTCTGTTGTTGCAAGCCAATTTAAATCTTTGCCAACTATTTTGGAATATGGTTCAACTCTTCTTATGGAGGACACTATATAAGTTAACATCAGCACTCCAGATGGACTAAAATGGATCAAATTAGGTGCATCTCTCATTGAGGAGGAACATGAAGTCTTTATAGCCCTTTTGAGGGAATTTATTGATATATTTGCTTGGGCCTATTCTGATATGCCTGGTTTGGATGTCACATTGGTTATACACCACCTTATGTACATCCTAATGCCAAACCTGTGAATCAAAAATTATGCAAGATGCATCCTCATATTGTTGTACTAGTAAAGAGAGAGTTGGAAAAACTCTTGGAAGCAAGATGTATTCGATCAATAAACTACTCATAGTGGATCTCTAATATTGTATCAGTCAGTAAGAAGCCAAAAGGAATTAGAATTTGCACTAATTTTAGAGATATAAATAAATCCTTCCCCAAGGATGACTTTCCTCTATGAAAAATTGACATGATAGTTGATTCCAAATTCAGGTATGAAATGTTCTCATTGATGGATAAATTTTCAAGCTACAACCAGATCTAGATTGTGCCAGAAGACCAACACAAAATAGTGTTCACCACCCTATGGGAACATTCTATTATCAAGGTATTCCATTTGGTCTCAAAAATATTAGGGGCACATACCAAAGATCCATGACCATAAAATTTGATTATATGATGCATGACATTTTTGAAGACTACATCAATGACATACTAGGTAAATCACATACCAGGGCTCATCATCCAACAGAACTAACGAGAATATTTGAGAGACTGCGTGAATACAACATCAGAATGAATCCTAATAAGTGTCTTTTTGGAGTTATTTCAGGCAAATTTAAAGGCTTTATTATGTCTCATAGAGGCATTGAAGTTGATCTAGCCAAATTATAATCCATTACCGAGATGCCACCAATATCCAATTTGAAGCAGCTCCACAATTTATAGGGCAAGATTCAGTCTATCAGACGCTTCATTTCTTAGTTATCTAATAAATGTCATCTTTTTACACACTTATTAAATAAATGTGTCACATTTCATTAGGATGATGAATGCCAAAAATATTTTTAGTGTTTAAAGGAATATCTTACAAATCCCCCTATTTTATTGCCACCAATGCTAGGAAAGTCATTTTTACTATAGCTATCTACCATGGACAAAGACTTGGGGGCACTTTTAGCTCAGCATGATGATAATGAAAAAAAACATGTCATGTATTATTTGTA
Source organism: Torreya grandis (assembly GCA_037957365.1). NCBI lineage: Eukaryota > Viridiplantae > Streptophyta > Pinopsida > Cupressales > Taxaceae > Torreya > Torreya grandis. The sequence continues at coordinate 3,735,442 of JARHVA010000721.1, read as the reverse complement.
TACACATTATTTTTAACTTTTATCAAATATTGATGCTTTACATCTTGTAGGAACCCATTGAGACTCAATATCTCTGAGTGCATGCCGTAAGGGGTACATCAGGAAAGGGATGGGTAGACCATTGGTGCTTCTCAGGATTATTATCTTTTAGTGCCACTTATTACCAATCTAATAGCTCTTAAAAAACATTCCCTAAGATATTACTCCTCTTTTTTACACTCCTCCAGTCTTTTACCACTTTCCATCCTTCTTTTTCTCACCTTAATCCCTTTTTATCAGTTAGTTGTACTAGGTTGACTAGGTTGACCTTGTACAATTTTGGATGATTTTCATTTAGGAGCTAGTTTGGCCTTTGGCCGACCTAGCTCATGACCTAGTGAATAATTGTTTGAAATTGTGTTGGGTCGACCCTATTGACCAAGATTTCTGGAGGGGTTTAGGGTCAAATTTTCCTATATATACAAGATCATTTTGTCATTATTATAATATTAAATCAAGAGTTATTATTTGCTCATGCTTCTTTACAATTTATTCTTCCACCATTCTACTTGAGGAGTCTTTGCTTAGGGTTTTTACTTGGAGAATCTAGTCTTGTGGATAATTTTTGGATGCTTTAGCCTTTCTTAGTGATTCTTACAAACCAAAATAACCTCTTGTAAATCCCCTTTGTCTAAGAGAAAAATTGAGTCTCGACGGGTTCATCATTCAGGTAAGTATTCTCTAACTTTGCTCCTCTATTTAGTAGATAGAAGTAGCATAAGTATTGGCTTTGAATAATATTAATCTTCATATTCCATGTATTATGATCTTACTCATACTTAGATTAATTAAGATTATCCTATATATGTTTTGATTGCTTACTAACATCTCATGTTGTGCCACAATATTTGGTGAGCACTAGATTAGATTTATTTTACTTGTTATTAGTTTAGGTGAAATATAAAACTCAAGACCCCCTTAGGGTTATTACATGATTGTGCTTGTCTGGAGGCTTTAAAACCCTCTCTAGCATAGTGTATTGATGTAATATATCCCCTAATAGATTCTATTGGATCTCCATATTAGTCATGTTCTTACTTAACAAATATGTCCCTAATCGAAAGTGTATGGTATGATCTATCTTCTCCGTGCTAGGATTGATTTATAGATATGATGTATTTTTTATTACATATATTATGGTGAATTTGACATGAATATAACCTGTGTAGGGTTTATTTCACTTATTTTATCATTTTTATTATCATATATTTGTGATATCAGATCGACTATATCAACACATTTCTAAGTATATGCACAGGTTTAACACACAATCACATCAAAATGATTATGTTCTATCTATGCAGGATTTTTACCAAGTTCAAGATACTGGGTCAACACAGTATATAATTTTATACTTTTAGACATCTAGTTCAACATACTAGGTCGACCCTATCAATGTAGTACATTTTTATGTTTTTAACAATAAGTTTTTACAAAGCTCGGTCGACACAGTCAGCAGAATTTGCAAGTGTTAATCAAGGTTATTCAATAGTAATCTCACTTCTCTGCATCCTCCAACCCACCAAGGTTCCTTTCTATCCTTCTATATCATTTCTAGCATTTGTTATAGTTCTATTTTTCATAGTTTGCAGTCTTTAAAACTACCCCTTATAGTCAACTAGGTTGACCCTATCGAAGTTGTTTTATATTTTGTATTTTATCTAGAAATCTAGGTCAACCCTATCAACATAGTTCAATTTCAAATCTTTGCTTCTATAGTGTAGAGGTGACATTGTTAACCCTATTATGTATTCTCTGCATATATTGTTGACTAACTTGACACTGTATTATATTTCAAAGCTGGAATTAACACGTATATGCTAGTAATTAGCTCACACTTTCATTTCTTATTATTTGCATGCTTAGAATAGATCACATGGTCTAATTAGGTGGTTTTTAACATACCATTTAGTTTCACTATTTTCTCTTTGATGCACACACTACCAAATCATAAAATCTTAAAATGTATTTTAAAATATGTCTACCCAAGGCTAACTGACTTGGATTTCATCACCAAGGGGGAAGCCGACTTGGTTTTTTGGCCAAGTATAAATACTTGCTTAATTATATATCTTGGCTAAGCACCTGACACCTTTATCATTGTAGTGTGTGAAGTGAGGGGGTAGGCCCCAATACCAAGCCTGTACCATTGCTGATATAGATCCCTTTCAGTCCAAATGTCTTGAATCCATCCTTAGATTTATTTCTAATTCCTTGCTTACATCCAACTTCCTATCACATTTAAAATTATATTCTAATAATCTAACAACATTCAGATTGACCAATTAGTTAGCTTTTACTTTTTAAGTTGATTGCTTGCTCTTTGCTCAATTATATGTTTTATTGTAAAAACTTACATTAGCCAGCATTGGTGCAAGGTTTTTTGATGTGTGCCTCAATCAAATTAACCTCATTGATCCAACTAATTATGATTTTTATTTCTTTTCTTAATTTCGTAAGTACTTGTAATATTATTCTTGTTTTAGTACACTTTTGACCCTATCAACATTGTATTCTTTTCTACCCCTCAGATACTGAACTAGGTTGACCCATTTGACCATGTATCTTTTCATGCTTACTTCCTATCTAAGATATAGAACTAGGTCAACTTGGTCAACCCTGTATTCATGTTTCATCAACTTTCAAACCCTGTTCTCTATACTAGGTCGACCTAGTCAACTCTGTACTATTTTATTCCTTCCCTATTTATCAATTCAATTCTATGTTTATAATTCTTAGCATTTTTTTCATTTATCTCATATCATCATGAAGTCTCTTATCAAAATATTATTGGATAGCTTGAATCTATTTAGATACTATATGAGATGTTCATTTCTCCCTCTCTTTTCCTCCCAAGAGCACCATCACTCTTGGGGCACCTCTTCCCCTCCTTCATCCATGACCTCCAACATGGTGTAATCACAGCTCAAGATGAAGTTGATAGGTCTGATCATTTTTATACCTACCAAGATAAATCTCATCTTCAAAACCTTCAAACTAATGTAGGAGAAATTAACACAAGTTTAATCAATAATCCCATTAATAATCCATCTTTTAATAACCCTCCCCCTAATACCAATTTGGGGAGTGCTCATAACAACACCAGCCCATCTCCTAATACAACTCAACTTCTTACCCAAGTTATCCGGCAAATGAACATAATGCAAAACTCTAACACATGTCAAATGATGCAACTTCAACATAATTTGATTAATATGGCTAATCAACCTCTAACTATCCATCCTCAAGCTAATCTCAATTATATTCCTCCACCTCTTAGAGATGCCTCATGCAATGTTATTCCTCAACCCATAATAAATAACAAGATGATTAAAAATATACAAAATGAGCCTTTAGTTCCCTTCATTGTATACATGTGATATTGGTAACATATCTCCAACTATCAATTATGATGGGACTAGAGACCCTGCCTCATTTCTCAAAGCCTTTAGCAACCTTTACAAAGAGTGGATCAAACTAATAATTTTACAACAAATAAACTCTTAGTTAAAACCTTCACTAGAAATGTATTAGAATGGTACAACCAATTACCCCAACATTCCATTTGGAAACTTGAATATTTGGTTAATCCCTTCGTTAAAAAGTTTCAACACAATAATCTTCCTAAAAATTGTCTTAGCCACTTCATCAATGCTAAACAATCTCCCACTAAATCAGCTCATGACTTTATCAAAATATGGAAATCATTGGCCCACAAAGACAACAACAACATGACTGATGATAACTTGTTCAAACTCTTTATCACTAATTTGACTCCTCTTCAATATAAGGTTCGAACATTTGCTCCCCAAACACTTAATGAAGCTCTTGACCAAGCTAAATGTCAAGACTTTCTCATGAAATAATTTGAACCTAATCCTAAACTTATAAAAGGATCTTTTCAAACTTATATTAATGTTATCAATAGTAATATTCCTCAAACCAAACTAGGAGTTACCAAAGCCAATATACCTTCACCTTCTCACACACCTCTCTCGGTATAGTAAATGAAACAATTCTTACTGCCCTCTGAACCTTTCACCTATCCTAATAATCCTCCTAAGTGGTATGTCCCAAATTAATTTTGTTGGTTTCATGATGGCATTGGTCACTCCTATGAATCTTGTATAGGGATCACTAAATTTGTTGTCTCATATATTATTGGTCCTTAATTTAATCATGAAGCCATGATCAACCTCCATTATCAAGAGTACATTTTTGCTTCTCAAAAACAATAGACTTATAAAGCTTCTACCTCAAATAGACAACAATCTTTTTCTACAACCAACAATCAACCAAAAACCAAGGATGTTTATGCCATTGATGTTGATTATGACCAATATTATAAAAATTCTCAATTTGTTAACACTATTAAGGTTAATTATCATCGCAAGCCATCTCATAAAGATCTTATTACCAAACCCAAGAAGCCATATTTAAAAGAATAACTTCTCAAGGATATGAACACTACAAATCTAGATTCAAAAGTACGTGAGGAACCACTTTGTCCTTCCAAACCTCCAACCACATATATTCCTTCAAAATATACTTTACCTCCTAAACCTCATGTTGGTTCTTCTTCTAAATCTCATTGGAAATTTCTTGAAGAACTTAACTTTATGCCTTGTAAGAATCCACTTGTGGAGTTGGTTCATACTTCTCCCTATCATCACAAGTTCCTTGTGCAACAAGTGCAAGAAATTGAAGATCCATCCTCTATAGATGAATAACCACCTTATATTGAATCTCAACCTACCAACATAAATACCATTAAAATTATGTGTCCTTCCAAGCCTTTTATTGAATTTCTTGAAAAGGACATGATTAATGATGAAATTGTTTTTCATGTTGATGATCTACCACTTTTCATTAAAATAGCCATTAATACTACCCTTATTCATAGAATTCTAGTTGATGAAGGCTCTAGTATTAATGTGACATCTTTGTGGCTTATCCAACAACTTGATTATAATAAGGACCATCTTAAGCAAATCCATCTTACCTGTTATGGATTTGATAAAATTAATCAAAATCCACTTGGTCATATCTAGATTCCATTAACCATTAGACCTAAGACTGTTCAAACTAAGCTTATGGTCCTTGATTTACCTTTATCTTATAATATACTCCTTGGTCTTCATTGGACTCATATAATGAGGGATATTGCTTCTTCCGATAGTCAATACATTAAATTTTTACATAATGGGAAATGATATAAGCATGAAGTTGATCCCAACCCATAAAGTATTTAACTTTCTAATCCCAAATCTTAGTATCATATTCCTACCATTCTTAAGATCAATAGTGCTCTTTTACTCGAGTCCATCAACATGAATCATAATTTACAATTCACTCTTATATATTTCAATGACGATGAACCTAATGATTTGCAACATACTTGTAATACTACCAAGCTACCTCCATACATTTTGCAATGGCTTCCTCCTTTTTTATTACCTACGGACCATATTATTCCTCTTATTGATGAGATTACCAATTCCCCCTCCATGCAATGCTCAGGAGCCTTCTTTACTTGAATATGCCTTCACTTATAATGATTTTGGAGTGGCCATATTATTTCAAGATCCTCTCATCATGTCTCCTCATAGATTCAGTAATATTAGGATTTCACCTTCTGAAACTCCCCTTGATTCTCAAGCATGTACAATTTCTCCAACATATGATAATTACATAATGGCCAAAGCTCAATCTCAAGACTTGGATGTCCGGTATTATCAAAAAACTATAGTTCAAATACATGCTTTTAATTGGGATGTCCATACCATTTCTGCAACTATTGATTTTGATCCCAAAGGTTATGTACCTCCTGCTAGTTCTCCATTTCTTGATACTCCTTAGGTGGTAGATAAAATTATACCTTCCCAACCTTTGGAAGCTACTACATCTCCTTTACCACCTTTGGATCCTATCATTGCCTCTAATACTTCTCCCGTCACCAAACCCAATAACACTCCAATGTATTTTGATCCATCTACTTCTCTTACTCCTAAGATTACACTAGATGCCAAGGCAATCAATGTTCATCAGATACATTTTGAGTATGATAGACATGGTAATCAAATTCTAGATCTTGAAGTAGATGTTGAGTATCATGGTCCTCTTCCTACCTTGCCTAGTGACGAAGCTATTCTTGAAATAGTTCATGCTTGAGAACCTCAACTCCCTCAGCATCATCATAAACTTAGGAATTTTAAAACTAAAACCCCTTATTTCAACAACTTCATTACTATCATTAATCCTAAAATTAGTCATATTTCTACCTTACCTAATGCACCATACCACTTTTAATATGGCAATGCCATGCTTATCGAATAAACCACTCATATTGACTATGGTACTCTATTTTGTCCTTGACTAATTATAGTATCTCATGAACTCTCACCTACCAAACATGATAATTTTAGCTTATTCTTTGATAAGTATCATGAGGTTTTTTCCTGGTCCTACAAGGACATGCCTGGTATTGACCCTAGCATTGTGGTGCATAACACTATTACTTATACTAATGCTAAACATGTGCATCAAAATAAAATTAAGTTTCCACCTGAGGTTTCCACTTTATGTCACAAGGAAATCATCAAATTACTTGATGCTAAATTTATCAAACCAATGGACTATTTTGAATGGGTTTCTAACATTATTCCCATTCAAAAAAAGGTCATTATGGTCATTTGCATTTGTATTGATTTTCATAATCTTAACCTCACTTATCCCAAGGACAACTTCCCTTTACCTTTGATAGATGTCATCATTGATTCCATAACTGATTACAAAATGTTATCTCTTATGGATGGCTTCTTGGGTTACACTCAGATTCACATCACCCCCAAGTACCAACATAAGGCCACTTTCACCATGGCATGGGGCACCTATTGCTATGTCAAAATGCCCTTCAGTCTCAAAAATGTTAGATCCTCTTATCAATAATCAATGACTCACATCTTCCATGATCTTGTCTATAAAATTGTTGAAACCTATGTGGATGACCTCATTTTTAAATCTAAAAGTCGTAAGACTCATCTATCAATCTTGCTATCATTTTTTATTGCCTTTTTAAATATTGGGTTAGACTCAATCCTTACAAATGTGTCTTTGGTGTCACATCTAGAAAATTATTAGGATTCTTAGTATTTCTCCATGGCATCAATGTTGTCCCCACTAAGATTAGTGCTATCATCAACATGTCGATTCCTCGTTCAATTCTCAACATTTGTACATACTTAGGAAAACTTGGGGAAATTAGATGATTCATCCCCAAAATGGTTTATCTCATGTACTCTATCAATTCTCTTCTCAAGAAAGGTACTTCTCTAGAATGTATATACCCATGTCAAAAAGTCTTTGATAACATGAAAGAGTCATTACTTCATCCACCTACACTTCATCCTCCTTCCAAAAATTGACCCTTGATTCTATATACTTCTTCCACACCTATATCAGTTGGGGCAATGCTTTTCCAACAAGATGATACTAGAAGAGAGTATGCCATATACTATATTAGTTGAGGCCTCATTGATTATGAAACATGTTATACCAAAATTAAACGTGATTACGTCACCATCTACTTCGCAGCTAAAAAACTTAAGCACTACATGCTTTACTAGACTACTTATGTCATCATTCATTTCGACACCCTTCATCACTTCTTCTCCAAAGCTTTTCTTAATGTAGATAGAATTGGCAAATGTATGGTCCTCTTGATCAATCTATTTCTCTTAAAGTTTATTTTCATAACTTTATCGCTAATCTTAAAGAAAATAATCTTGATGAATCCTCTATTCCCTTTGATACTACTAAACCTAAAGTAGTCATCGAGGAACTTCCTAAAATTAATGTCGACTTACATGAGGATACTTGGACCCTTCACTTTGATGGTGTTAAATACCTTCAAGGAATTGGGATAGGTTTCATTCTTACAAGTCCTCTTGGAAAAATCATACCTTTAGCTTGTACTTTTACCTTTGATGTCACCAATAATATGGTTGAATATGAAGCTCTAATCTTAGGCATGAGAGTTGCTTTTGATTTAGATATTCAATACCTACATGCCTTAGGTGACTCTCAGCTTATTTTCCACCAAGACAATGGTGATTACTAGTGTAAAAGCAAAAATATCATTACCTATCATTAAATTTTAACTACTCTTGCCAAGGATTTCATATTTTTCACTATTGAGCCTATCCCTCGAGATCAAAATTTCATTGCTAATTTTCTTGCTTCTTCATCATCTCTCTTTCATCCCCACCAAGTTCTTTCTGATCCCACTTTTCTTATCCAAATAAGAAAATATCCATCTTCTACTCAACCACCAGATTCGCTTATTTGCCACATCAAGGCTATTACTATTCAACAAAGTCCATAGAACAAAGACATCATTCAATTCTTGGAACATCAAAATTATCCTCCTAACTTACATTCTCACAAAAAGACATGCATTCATAAACAAGATTTCAAGTATGTGTTTCGGCATAACATCTTTTATTATCATAATGTGTTATGCAAAATGAGGTCCATCCTCTTCTTGAACAAGCACATAGGGGCATTTTTAGTGGCCATTGTAGTGGACATGCTACAGCCCACAAATGCCTATGTATGGGTTACTTTTGGCCTACTCTTGAAAAGGATGAAATCAAATTCATTAAAAAGTGTACTCCTTGCCAATTTCATGATGATCTAATTTATTCACCTCCAATCAACCTTCAAACTATCAAATCTCCTTATCCATTCTCCATGTGGGGATTAGATCTCATTGGTAAATTACCTCACTCCCAATATGGACATGTTTTTATCATCACAACTACCAAATATTTTACCAAATGGGTCAAAGTCATGCCCCTTGTTAATGTCACCAGTCCTACCATTTCTAAATTTATTCTTAACCAAATCATTTACCACTTTGGTGTTCTTCATACCATCATTTCCAATAATTGTGGTAATTTCAAAAATAAAGATGTTAAACAACTTTGTGATAAATTCAAGATCAATCACAATTTTCTATGCCTTATCATCCTCAATGCAATGGTCAAATTGAGGCTATTAACAAAATCCTCCAAAAGACAATTTGTGAAATATGCACAGATTGGCACCTTCATCTTTACTCTACTTTTTGAGGTTATCGGACTAGCATACATACAGCAACTGGGGAAACACTATTCTCTCTAGTCTATGGTTCTGAATCAGTTCTTCTATTAGAATTTGAGATTCCCTCTCTCTGTATATCTCTTCATGGTATCATTCCTAATGAAGAATTACATGAAGCTCATCTTCATTCTCTTGATATCTTTGATGAATGTCATCTTTCTGCTTTGCAACATAACCACTTGTACAAGGCTCATATCACCAAGCAACATAAAAAATATGTTAAAATTCATATATTTAATGTTGGCGATCTTGTCCTTAAATTAGACTATACCCATGATAAAAAAGGAAAATATGCCCAAAAATGGTGGGGGCCTTATTTATTCAAAGAAATTATTGGTCCAAGTACCTATCACCTTCAAACCAATGAAGGTCATATTTTCAAAGAACCCACCAACACATAATTTCTTAAGTACTTTACCTAAACATTTTCTTCTTTTCATGCTTTCTATCTACATCTATCTAACACTTTTTGTAGGTTACTTACATGGGTCTCTCCCTCTACAATAGTTCTCTTTTTTTACAAACCTTTAGTCCTTCCTTTTTGGTCTTTTGGTTTCCCCTTTCTCTCATGAGTTACATTGTAAAACTGTGGATAGGACCCAGTCTTCCTCATGATGTGTACCATAGTCTTCTTTATTTCATTTTTGTTTACACACTTTTTAACACCCCTTGAGTTTCTCTTTTATGAGTTGTAGTGTAAGACCATGGATAGGACCTAACCTTCCTCATAAAATTACCATCTTGTCGTTCCTTTTCTAGAATGTGTTTTTTATCCTTGTTCTTAGCTTTAGCTTTTGTTTCTTTTGATAGATGGAATTTGCACAACAATCTATGCTAACATCTTTCCCTCCATTTCTCTCATTCTTATGATCAGGAATCACGTTTTTCTGTCATTATATCCCTTTTTTCACCTTTTGTCACATTTTTTGTGATTTGAAGTAATTCAAATTGTTACATGTTTCATTCCTCTTGATTTCCTTTCCTTTCACTCCACATTGGATTAAACAAGGTCAAAATCAAGATAGCACTTTTATTTCACTTAGATTTACAAGACTCTTAGACCCCATGCTCTCTGAAGTTTCTCTCTCTTAGCAATCGATTCCCGGTATTTAAATAAAAGTCATATTTAGCACCCATGTTGGTTTTCCAAATCCATATGGAGGAGGAATTAAAAAAAAGAAGAGAAAAAAAAACATCAAAAAATTTAAAATTCAAATCATTTGAAATAAAAGGCAATGATATATACAAAAGGCAACATAAATATTTCAAAAGTCAAAATCACACCAAAAGACATGATTAAAAGCACATCTCCTATCTCTAATCAAATCTCAAACTGCACAGTTGGCCTCACATAGAGCCAAGGTCCCTTGGGGTACGATAGGCCAATAAATTGGAATAGGAGAATTCAAAAAACTCTATGGTAATGCCTACTTTCTCATGTAAGTACCCAATATTTGCAGTAGATTGAAAGCTCTATAAGGTTCCTGAGGAACAGAAAACACATTATGGGAAGGTAGGTCTATTTTACTTTTCATGCATATAGACTTCATGGGATGATCTGTATACTCTATTTATTGACCTAAGACTTGTGTACCTAAGAGAAGTTCTTTAGAGTCTTTAAAGTTGAAAGTCCTTTTATTTTGACAAACCTAATTTGAGTGTCTTGACTTCGATAAAGAGTTCTTCTACCTTGGTTTTTCCTTCATTCTCCCCTCCACCCATTTCATTTTCCCCTTTGACAAGTAAATTGTGATTCTAAATTTGTTTTTCATTCTTCTATATTCCCTTCTTCTTCACATCTTAAAAACATGCTAGCACTACTTTGTTTCAATTTTATCTATCCTTAGAAGTGAAACTACATGTTTGAGCAACTATGGATTACCTTTAGTTATACCATAGATTTACATTCCTAGACTTATTTTGATTTATTTTACCATTTATCATTTGTTGTAATACCCTTTTTTATGGGCACCTGAGTCTGTACCTTTTTCCCAATGTTGAGTGAGGTTGGCTTGTTACTCCTCACTCACCAATGTTATTTTTCCCTTTTATGTTTGTCCTCTTTTTTCCATTATTGAGTGAGATAAAGATTGTCACTGCTCAATCATCAATGTTGTTTACCATTTTGTTACTATTTTCACATCATTGTTTGATTACCATCTTTTTTGACATGTATCCTTGGTTTGATTTGGTGAGTTTGCCTTTCTTACTTAAGGTTTACTTGTTTGAGATTTTTGGTCTTTAGTATCCTTGGATTTTTGATTACCCGATTTACTCTTATTTTTTACTTGGTCATTAGGTTTAACATAGCACTTGTCACCCCAACTTGCCAAATTTCCAAGTACATCCCATCCTCATAGAACTAGTTATCTCAGCTTTCTCACATTTGTTTGTTTTTGATCTTTAGTTTTGTATTATTGGGTTTGTCGAAAGCAGTCTCTATGCCCTACACAATCAACACTAACAACATAGCAGATAATCAACCAACAATAAAGGTAATTCAAGGTACACATCACATTTACTTTTTAGTTATTAACTTTTCTATTATTTACTTTCAGTTATTTTATGCTTTAAAATACTATAACTTTTTTTAACATCAGCACTATGTGTTCCTATGTTCTTTCTCGAAGTACCATCCCCTGCTGCACCTTAGTGATATGTGATAAGATTTGAGTGAGGTATATGTATACACATAATATTTTTAAATTTTATCAAATACTAATGATTTACATCTTGAAATAACCCATTGAGATTCAATCTTTCTGAGTACACATCTTAAGGGATGCACTGAGAAAGGGGTGGGTAGATCATTAGTGCTTTATAGGACTATTGTCTCTTATTGCCACTTATTACCAATCCAACTAGCTCCTAAAAACAATTCCCTAAGCTATTACTACTCTTTTGCACACTCTTCTAGTATTTTCTCACTTTCCATCCTTTTTTTCCTGACCTTAATCTTTTTTTGTTAGTCGACTGTACTAGGTCGACTGGGTCAACCCTGTATAGTTTCAAGTGATTTTCACTTAGGAGCTAGTTTGACCTTTGGCCAACCTAGCTCATGTTCTAGTGAATATTTATCTAAAATTATGTTATGTCAATTAGGTCGACCCTATTAGTCAATATTTTTGGAAGGGTTTAGGGTCAAATCCACCTATATATACAAGATCATTTCATCATTATATCAATATGCAATCAGGAGTTATTATTCACTTGTGTTTTTGTACAATTTGCTCTTCCACCATTCTACTTGAGGAGTCTTAGTTTAGGGTTTCTACTTGAAGAATATAGTCTTATGGATAAGTCTTATATGCTTTGGCATTTCTTAGTGATCCTTACAAACCACAACAGCCTCTTACGAAACCCCTTTGTCCAAGGGAGAGATTGAGTCTCGATGGGTTCATTATTCAGGTAAGTATTCTCTAACTTTGCTCCTCTCTTTAGTAGATAGAAGTAGCATAAGTATTAGCTTTGAATAATATTACTCTTCATATTCCATGTATTAGGGTCTTACTCATACTTAGCTTAATTAAGATTCTCCTATACATGTTTTGATTGTTTACTAACCTCTCATGTTATGCCATAAGCTTTGGTGAGCACTAGATTAGATTTATTTTACTTGTTATTAGTTTAAGTGAAATATAAAACTCAAGACCCCCTTAGGGTTATTACGTGATTGTACTTATTCAGAGGTTTTGGAACCCTCTCTAGAATAGTGTATTATGATAAGAGATCCCCTAATCGAGTCTAGTGGTTCCCCATATTGGTCATGTCCCCACTTAACAAATGTGTCCCCAATCAGAAGTGTATGGTATGATCTATCTTCTCTGAGTTGGGATATATTTATAAACATGATGCATTTTTTATTGCATACACTATCTAAGTCATACACTGGTCATATATGAGCATAATTATACACCCCTTTAAAAAGCTTGTTTAGCTATGGTCTTTACAGCTCAAAAATTATGACATTACATGTTAAACAACAAGATCATGGTTATTTCCAAAGTAGATATGCTCAAGTATCTACTATCCAAAATATATTTACAAGGTCGTATGGCTAAATAGATCATGTTGTTGAGTGAACTTGAGATAGAATACGTCTGTTAAAAATCCATCAGGGGATAGGTTCTTGCTGATCAGTTTACTGAAGCACCACTTTCAAATATAAAACCTCTAACCTTTTAGTTCATAGACAAGTCCATTATGACCATCATTGAAACACCTCGTGAGGAGTAGCATTGGAAGCTGTATTTTTATGGATCATTCACAACACATGGATCAGGGGCAGCCCTTTTGTTTATTACACCATAAGAAAATCTATTCCCTAAGTCATTACATATCATCTTTCATTATACTAAGAACATGGCTAAATATGAAGCACTCATTATAGTACTTCATCAGGTAGTATAATATAAAATTCATCATCTTAAGGTTTATGGTGATCCTCAGTTAATCATTAATCAAGCTACAGACCATTTTTAGACCAAGGATGACAAGCTAGTACCATACAAGGCCATGGTTGACACTCTCAAAAATTAGATTACTAATGTACAATTTGAACATATACCAAGGGCCAATAATAGAACAAAAAATGCCATGGCCGCCATTGGATCTTTGATTCATCATATAAACATGGCAAAAGAATACTAATTTCTCATTAAAAATCTGCTAGTGTCAACTCAAGAACCTTCAACCATCACAATGATCTGTGATATGGTTGGTCATAGCTCTATATGGTATTTAGACCTTTATAGCTACCTCCATGACCAAATAATGCCACCAGACCTAGCCCTCAAACAATCTAAGGCCTTTATCCACCACACCACAAGATATACCTTACTTGGACCAACCCTTTACCATCACAGTTTTGATGGAACTCTACTTCATTGTTTAACTTCGGCAAAATCAAAATTAGAGTTACGATAAGTTCATGGAGTATGTGGATCCACACAAACGTATCCATCCTATCCAAAAATCTCCTATGTATCAAGTATTATTGGCTAATTATGGATGCAGATGCAATTACATACGTCAAAAAGTGTGACAAATGTTAAAGGCATGCCAATTTGATTCATGCCTTGGCCAAGACTTTGAAACCAATGGTTACACCATGGTCATTTGTTACTTGGGGCCTTGATCTCATTGGGAAGATAAACCCCACCTCATCCAATAGTCATAAACATATCCTTACCGCCACTGAATATTTCACTAAGTAGGTTGAAGTTATACCCCTTACGTAATTGGAAAGCAAATTTCCAAATTCATCTTCAACCATCTCATTTTTTATTATGGTATCTCATCTAACATTATATTTAATAATGGAAGACCGTTCAAAAATAAGGATGTTAAATCTTTATGTGTCAAGTATAAAATTACTCGACATTTCTCTATGACATATTACCCACAAGGTAATGACCAGGATGAAGCTTCCAACATAACCATTGTCAGCATCCTCAAAAATAGTATTAGTGATGTTTGCCATGATTGGCACCCCCAAATATTTTGTGCCCTCTGAGCCTACCACACCAATTATCACACTCCAACAAGAGCCACTCCATTTTCACTAGTTTATGGCACTAAGGCCATTCTTCCCATTGAGGTTGTGTTACCTTCTTTGTGCATCTCTTGAAAGCATGTCTTGGACGATGAATATTATCAAATATATCACCTTCACAAGCTTGATTTACTTGATGAAAAATGCATGGTTGTAGTCAATAACCTTCAAGCATACGAGAACCAACTCTGTGGCCACTATAACCGGTGGGTCATACATAGAGAATTTGAACTTGGTGATCTTATTCTCATAGAAAACCAATAGAATACCATAGTTGAGAATAAATACAAGGGAAAGTTCAAACCCAACTAGATCATCCCTTTCATCATTGTTGTAAACTATGGCACTGGAACAAACACACTCGTTACACCAGATGGGGATGAACTTGATGAGTTGATAACCATTATACACCTCAAGCATTACTTCGCTTGAGAGACCTGATATATTCCCTATGAGGCATGTTTATTTTGTACTATAATAACGATATTCTTATTTGTACCATATTATTTTATCGTATGTCATTTTACTATATCTTTCCTATCACCCAAGTTATTTTTACCCTTTGCCCTTGGTTTTGTTCCATTGGTTCCATAACCACTTTTAGCATGAAGATTCAAATCAAGTTTTAGAAGTTGATTCTTTATTCTAGATAGAGGTCATATTTTGGATCAGTATGATAGTGGTTTAGAAGTTGCATCATTTATTTATTATTTTGTTCTATACCAAGTCTTCCTGATTATAACCATCTTTGGGCAAATTAGTGTCTCATTATTGTGATACAAATTATAACCATCTTTGAGAAAATTAATATCATTGACCTATGTCATTGTTTCCTAATTATAACCACCTATGGGAAAATTAAGAACAACACTTGTTTTTCATGCCTTGAAGTACCACCTTGCCATGACTATGTTGTACTGTGACATTTGCCTAGTTTATGAATTTGTTGCTACCTAATCAAATTTCTCTATTGTACTAGAAGAACTACAGTGACTTGAGGTCCCATCATGGGACTATGTATTCAATGCTCGATTCACATTGTGGATATCTCAATCACACTTTGCCATGCTCTCGCCATTTTGCAAGCAATTCCATGTTTGAATGCTCTTACCATTTTATAAGCAATTTTCAATTTGAATGCTCTTGTTGTTTTATGAGCTTGGACCCTTTTATGTCTTATCATTCTTGATTGAGTTGAGATACATAGAAAATTCCAAAAACATTTGTAAAACAATCTAAAAAATCCCAAAAATATTCCCACATCAACCACTTCTTTGCCTTAAGGATTCTGGGTTCCCTAGTTATTTCACAAGAAACCACTTGTCATTTAGTTTTTCCATCCTTACTGGCCTAACATCCCACGCTCTTACTGTTTTACGAGCATATTCTCATATTCTTTTTCAACATCCATCATGTTTTCCTCAAATCATCATTTTCTTCTATCCCATATCCTAAGAGAACTATATTTGGTATGAAGTTTTTATTGGATCTTGTGTCCATGGAACTATGTAGGTAGCATCTACTTGTCTAATGCTCTGAAGTCAACTCGGCCACCACCTTCCTTTTCTTCTATTCCCTCATTTTGTTTGTTTCGTTGTCTTATATACGCTAGGGATAATGTTTGTCATCTTATTTGTGCTAACACTGTGATTAACTATTATTTATTTTTATTTTATTTTTCTTCTCTTTGTTTTGTTTTGTTCTTTATTTTCTTGGTGTTTTGTTTGTTTGTTTGTCTGTTTGCCTATTTATTTATTTTTTTGTTGTGCCTTGATTCAATCTAGGTGTGTTCATTGGTTGATTCCTTGTGCATTATTCTTAAATCCATCCATATTCATTTGTCAACATTATCATCCTAGTTTTTATCACTGATGTATTGTTTTTTATTGTTTATTGGGTCACGTGTCAGTCCTTATGCATATTTCGGCTACATTCTCATAGTGTTCTATCAATGTGCTACAGCAAAAATTAGCTTGGTAAGTCTACAGAGCAATATGGCCATGATATATCTTCTTAGCACCTAAAAACTTCTTGATCTAATTCCAATCAATCCCACATACAGAGTAATTAACACATGAAATAATTTTAACTCTTGGTAGTTTGGACGAGCATCTCCATACTAGCATGTTGCCCAAATCCATCTTTCTCCTTTGTACCAAATTATCATCATATTTGTATCATTTGGATACCAATGATTATAATTTTTGCCTCTAGGCAAATCATTATATATTGTCCCACTTGCATTTCCAATGATTCTAACCACCTTTGAACAAATCATTATGTATCAACCCACCCACAGAGCCAGGGATTTAATTGCCTATGGGCAAATCGTGGTTTTTCCATCTATTTGGAGGATAATGATTATAACCACCTTTGGGAAAATCATTGTCTTTTTTCTGTCTAATTAGCGCACATTTTTATTTTGATAATGCTTATAGTTGCCTTTAGGAAAACCATTATCTCTATCCACCCAACTGGGGCATGTTTTTATCCTACCAATGATTCTAACCGTCTGTGGGCAAATCATTGTTTTCCCTTTCATGATTCTAATCACCTTTAGGAAAATCATTCTCTTGTTACCCTGAGCTTTTTCAATGATTATAACTATCTTTGGGCAAATCATTACCTTTTTTGTCCCACCTATGTAGATGATTATAACTGCATGTGAGTAAATCATCATGTTTGTTTGTCCAACCAAGACAGCTACATGTGCCACTGATTATAACTACCTATAGGCAAATCAATCTTTTCCATCCCATTTCATCTTTTTGGTCCCATCATTTCCTCCTTTTGAGGGACTGATTGCTGACCCTTTTGTCAATTACTCCCTCGAGGGGGCATCTACAGTTCATCTATTGTCATTGAAGTCATAGGCGTATAGGACCTTTTCAATCTTTGATAAGAGGTTATTGTGCCTATAGCTTGTAATCCCTTCCCAAACATGGGCAAACTGTAGACACTTAAAACTAACCATAACTGGCTTCCGCCCAAACTTTAGATCGATTCCTACCAATCATTGCAAATTAAGCCTAAGAATCACTAAACATTTCAAATTTGTTTGTGCATCATTCATCAAAGCTCAAAATCATCTTGAGACATCCCTAATTGAGGTATCATATCGTATGTAATAAAAACCTCTCACAAATTCATCTGTAATCACCTTAGGACATCACAACAGTCAATTTGGCCTATGGACCTATTAAGTGGGGTACATGAACGAATATTAAGTCTTGAAAGAGATAAATGGCTAATCAGAATTAATTAACAAGCTAAACCAAATTAAAAGCCTAGTTGAATTATCCATATGCAATTAATGAATAATTTAAAAAAAATCAAAAATTTAAAATATTCTAGCCTATCATCATTGTCTTTATGAATTGTCAAGCTCTTTGAAAATATCTTAAAATATTTATTTTGGAGACTTGTGCCTTGTAATTGCAAAACATGATTACTTGACACCTATTAACTCTACTAGGGTTATATTTGACTCACCTAGGTTAGGTTTGCACCCATTCCAAGCCTTAACTCCACCCTAACTCACCTTGGGTGAGAGTTAAATCTTTAGACTATAAATAGAATGACTTGCCTATTGAATCATAAGCTCTCATAAGCCAAATTTATAATGCAAATTTGGAGAGAGACATAAGCTATTTTGTTGCAAGCAATGTTATAATGCCAAAATCTTGAGCCAAGCAACATCAAGCCACATCAAAGCCATATGGTGCCAAGGATGGAAGGAGCCAACAAGCTTTATTTGCCAAAGACTCTTTGATACATAAGCCGAGCAAGCCACTCAACAAAGCATTTGGAGCTCCTAAGGAAGGTAAAGGAATTATGGTTTTTATATTTTAGTTGTGCTTTTATTTGTCTTTTATTACTAAGCTCTCCCCAAGTTATAAGCTAGGAGTATAAATGTTAGTGTGTTTTTATTTGAGTTTTTGTTACTTGAACTAACAATATACTAACCTCCCTTTTTGGATTCCTATGATCACAATAGCTGATATGTATCAGATATGAGTTGAACAAGGAATGATAAGCCACAAGCTTAGGAAAGAAAAACTCTAATAGAAAAAATAGGGCAAAAAATAAAACTTTTGATTTGCACAAAAGACAAGGAGAAATCAGAGGTCATATCTAAAACCCTAAGAACAAAAATCTGAAATCCTAGAAAAAAGGTTGGAACCCTAAGGGAAACATAGGGTTTGCAGTACTCAACAATAAACATGTACACCAATATGTTTTATCAAAATTGGGATAGATAGATATTAAATTTTAATTATGACAAATGGCGACGTAAAATTTGAATGTATAAAATAAGCATAAATTTAGAATTTTTTATTTGGAACTTGTTAAATATATATGTATATTAAAAGGAGAAAGTATCAAAGAAAACCAATTTAGTTGTGAATCAGAGAATGCAGGACTATGACTATGATTGTGTGATCGATTGGGACACTGAGTAAGGTCATTGTGAATCAGGAAAAAGGCTTTGCATATTCCTGGAATAAGGTTGGCCTACATTGGTGTTTTTAAGGAGCATCAGTGTCTGGTAAGGTTTTTACCCTGTGTAAAAATGGGTATGTATGTCTTCACCTATGGGACCTGTGTGCATGGTTAGATGTGTAATTTGTTACAAAATCTGTTATATGTCTTCTTCTTCACTTGGAACCCTAGCTTAATAGACCATGAAAAAAATTAGTTATTAATTTAAGTTGTGCTTAACCTCAACACCCACTGTGTTGAGCATTGCCTATATACAATACTCCAAAGAGGGATCAAACATTGTATAGTTCTCATATGCTATGGTGGTGTGTGTAAAATATTGGTGTAATACTAGATGTTGGTGCAATCTTGGTGTAATTATGTACTTCAACAATGACTTGTAACCTTTGAAGTGTATATAGACTTAACTCAAAGCTATTATGGTTGTGTAGACTCATAATTGGGAAAAATAAATATTTTTCTCTTAATGTGCAGTTATATATGATAGTGTTTTTTAATCATATGAGTCTCTAGTGAGCAAATGGTTAGAAAATGTGATTTTCTAGTGATCTTTTGAAAAATTCCTCGAATGGGACTTATGAAATGTGTGGGATGACCCATTAGAGGAGTTTAAATTTGAGCAAATAGTTGTTATTTAGTAGGAAGACGAGGCTAACGGATTCAAACACTATCAATGAGCAGGATAGTCATAAAAGAGTGGCCTTGTCTAAGGAGTAGAGATAGCTAAACTAGAAGTGTGGATCAGTCTAATAGTGAGTTTAGGCTACTTGTAATGGTGAATGAAAATATTCAAAATCAAAATTTTCTTAGAGATAGGGATCATCTGCATAGAAATAGAGGAATAGAAACTTAGAGCCATGAAATTGGGCATGAGTTGAGTGTGTAAAAGGATTGGCCACAAGTGCATTATTTTAACAATAAATGTGAATTTTATTGACTACAACTACTTGGAATAAGGAATAAGAACATTTAGTATCAGAGTTTCCTTAAGATAGAGGGCCATCCTTAAGTAGATGAATAGTGGTTTGAAACTGTGGAATTGAGCATAAGTTAATTGTGTGTAAGGAGTGGTCACTAGTGCATTGTTTTAACATTAAATTTTAATTTTAGTGTCTACACTTGGTTAGCATGCATATAGGGGTATTTGTGTCTTGTTATTTCAACTTCAAATATGTCAAATATTTTTACTTCAGATTTTATATCATAAGTGGACACTGATTTTTACATGTTTCATTACAAGTTTTGCATGGAGCAAGCAAAGCACTCAGCCTGTACCTGAACACACTCACCACAGTTACACTCAAGTATCTCACTCTATCATTTTACTCTAGCACTTTTAGTTACTAGAATAAAAAGAGGCAAATGTAGACACTCATATTTGGTATTAGACACTTGACAATGTTAGTGACCATTTTTTAATATACATGACTTGTGTGTACACAACTGGTCTTCATCACACTCTCTCCTAACCATTCTCTTATATATGGGCTTGACCTTCCCAAGTTTTTGTCATTGATACATAGGATTTCTCTAGTCTCTACCTGAAAAACTTATTATCTTACTCAAATAGTCTCTTGATCACATATCATTGTTACTTATTTTCTAGATAATTATGGCCATAATGAAATAGATCTAGCGACTTGTGTCATTTCCCTTGGCTAGACTCATCCATGTGCCTTTTAACTATTATTTTTTCAAACTCAAATCCTTCATATGGGTCAACCTATACATTTCACGTGTTGGTTCAAAGGGAAATTACCACAGGATTCAATTATTTATACAAAGCTAGCCTAATCCTATTCCTATCTAGCAAGCATTTATCTATTACTAGGAAATATATGCACATTGAGAGGAATTATGTTAAAGTTTCTAAATTTGAAACCCTTCAAAGGAGCAGACCCTAAGCCAAGTTTGAATACCATTATAAGGTCAAAATCATAAGTTGTCAAGTGTTGAAATCCATATATAGGATTGCACAGCATGCTAGTATTACATTGATTACACATAGCTATGTGGAAAAACTACGTGTGGTTTGAGCTCTCTTTGGAGTGTTGTAACGTAAGCAATACTTAGTCACTCAGCGAGGAGTGGTTGAGTCCAGCTCAACCTATCTTTTCTAACCTCTTTTTCCAGGTCACATTGGTCTCAAGAATGCAAGCTAAGGTTTTGAGGCAAAGAGAAGGAAAATAGAGTTATTCGTGCAGGCTAGAATAAATTTGAATACATAAGCTATTTTCAAGTGTAGGCACAGTGATCCAAAATATCATTGATCAATCATGTATCCTAGGCAAATTTGTCTACCACATGTGCCCAACCAACATCGGACTCATCCCAACATGTTCTATAGTCTTTTCCCTGATTTGAGTCAACACAAAACCTTTGCAAAGCTTTTTGGATGATAAAACATTGTCAAAGACCTAAATAGAAATGAACTAAGTACCCTATATTCTAGGTCATTTCCATGAATAATAAATTGTAGTAATCAGTTATATTCTATTGTTACAATTAGATTTGCTTAATTTAGACATGTATTATACAATTTGATTAGACTCAATGTTGTCTTATTTAGATCACTAAATTTAAAATTAATTAAAATAGTGAGACATTGTTAGGGAAAAGATATTTTACAAGGATAAGGACCTTTAATTACTTTTAGGCCAAAGGAGTTGCACGAGGATACAACACAAGCACTAAAATTGATAAAATACTAATAAAATTTGACTTTATAAAAAAATATTAAATCTAGTTTAGTTTTTTCATAGAATGTTCTTAGGTAAAAAGCTCCATCTTAATCTCTAAGGAAAAATTATTAAAATTAATTCAAATCCCTAATGTGATCAAACTTCTGGATATGAATAATAAATTATTGTTTTAAACAACAAATATACCAATTATAGCCCATGTATAACCCCAAACCTCACAATTGATCTTTTCAAATAGGATTCACCACTCAGTATCCAAAGTTGTCATCCTTATAAACAAATGTTCGGGATTTCATGGCCTAGCAACAAGCTTAGGCTCAAAGTTTGATCAATAATTTGCTAATGAATTTTAATGCAGTTTAAATTGAGCCTAATATTTAACCACCAAGTCTAAATCCTTCTTTATGAGGAAAATTAAGTACAAACATTGGGAGTGTCAAGTGTACTTATCCTATAAGACTATGGAAAACCCATAAGCTTGTGAATGTATTAGATCTTATTTGAGTAACTTAAGTTTTGTATGAGTGCAATGGAAGTAGTTATCACCTATATGTGCTTAGTAACTTATGAAACTAAGTATTTGTCACTCTGCCATTCCTTTTTGTCTACAAAATTTTACCCTCTGCAAATCTTTGCAAGTCAACCCTGCCCCTAGATGTGTGGCAGATGCTCTTGTATGTGTGTGTGCGTGCGCGCGCGCGCATGTGTGTTTGATTTTTTGCATAGAGCTACCCCAACTCTCAACAACAATAGAAATAGGATAGTAGGAGAGGCATGATGATTGCAAGGGGAGTTTGTTCCCGATAAAATTGAATGCACACCAGCGTGTTCCCTAATCCAAGACCCCCTACCCTGGGCCACCAGTGGAGCCGTGAAGAGCTTGCCCACACAAGTCATGGGACAATAGTTGACCATATTGTGCTACTGATGTGAGTATTACTAACTATATTGATCCATCTAGTTTGTTTGTAGCCAATCGTCACTGAACTAAGCTAAACTTCTGTAATAAATGTGATCAACCCTATTGAGCCACTTTTTGGTGGAAGGAAGAGGTCAAATACCAAGTTGTTGAATAGAAAAGGGGCAACAATGATCATGCTTGGCCAACCATGATTGTGTTTGGCCCATTGTGATCATGTTTGCCCAATCATATTGCGACACTATCATTGGGAGTAAAAGGGCCATTTTGTGCAATATATAGTCGTGTAAAGTTTCTATTTAACTATTGTAAGTTCATATTGTATGTGCAACCAAATTATTTTCATAACGACTTTAATCCTTTCCCAAATCTTAACCCTCATAATTGTCTCTCTTTATTGACATTGTGTTGAATTCTGTCTCGGTTCTCAATGGTTGGGAAGGGTCAAGGAATCCTAATGATTTAACGCATCATACCCAGGGCCCCTTGCTCATGCCAACGTGAAGAAAGATGGCAAGCACTATGATCTTCGATTGTAACTGTAATTTAGGAATGTATTGTTGAAATAAATGTTGATAATGCATTTTATTATGCATATTGTATTTGGTGGTCATCATTGGAAATATTTATGATCTGTACTTTATTTTTTATATATTTATTTATAATGTTATCAAGTGAACTATTGCTAAACACCCCCTTGGTAATGCCTAAGACAATATTATGAATGAATGTGGTATTTGTTTTATTTTTAGAATAAGTTACAAATCTTTTATTATGTTTTAATAAAAACAGATTCAATGATCGAATGGGTTATAGCTCAACGATGCGTATAATAATAAAAGTGTGTTGTCACACCATCCACGAAGATACAAATCCCACCAAACACCAAAAAAGATTGAGGTTGGGTTCAAGTCCAAAGCAATTTTAGTGGAATGGATACCCCTCAATGCTTGGCACTAAGCCAAATAAGGTCGATTTCTTCATACACCAATACCAATGGATGTAAAAATTACTCCAAATGATCTAAATGTTTCCCCCTCGCATAACAAAAAACTTTAAAAAAAAAGAAAAAATTGATTCAATGTTACGTGAAAACTAGCTCGAGCATGGGAAATACATTTAATTATTGTTTGATGGCATGATTAAATGATCATTTCTTATTCTTACATTATAAATTTGGTTAGTAATGAAACACCTTAAACAAATGATCAAAACAAATTATAACTTATAACTTTTAACAAGGTTTGATCTCTCAAAATCATTTGATAAGCTGTGTCATTTTTATAGGCAACTAACAAATTTCCCTCGTCTTGAATCATTCCACCAAATACCTTCCTGACCTGGGCTCCATCAAAACATATAATTTATACCAATTGTTGGGATTATGACCCATTTCTCTTTGGCTTTCACCCTAATCCATTTCACTTTTGAATGAAAGAGAATACCCCAGCCCTTAACTAGGTGGCAGTCCACGGATTCATTTGGGCTCAAAATAGTGACCTAGAGCAATGGTTTGAATATGCTTTTGATGATTCAGATTCTTGACTGGTGTCATGGGTGTGATCCCTGAAAATCCAGGCATCTCTCCTCCTAAATTTGCTATTTTATAAATTGTGTTGTAATCTGAACCATGCTTTTTAGTAATTTTTTTTTTTTTTAATTGAAACCTTACATTTACACGGATTAAGTGTCCAGAATGCTTCTTCGGCTTAGTGCCAAGGATTGAAGAGTATACATTCCGCCAATTTCCCCTGAGGCACGATCCAAACCTCATCCCTTTTTTGTATCTCATAGGATTTGTAACTTGGTGGATGGCTAAACAGCACCTTTTACACAATCATCCTCATTGTTGGACTACAACCCACTTGATACTTATTCTAGAGAGTTGAGCTGAACACTAGCAGGACCAAGTTCTGCCATCTTTCTCCATATTGCCAAAGTCAAGAGACATTGAAGGAAAAGATTTTGAATGTTCTCATAATTGTTTTGGCAATTTGGAAACCAAATGAGGCCAGTCATTCCTTTTAAGATTTTCTACAGTCGTGATTTTCCCATAACTTGATACTAATTAAGATATTGAAGATGTAGAAAAGGAAAACAATACAGTTTTTAAATAATTAATTTGGCATCTGATGGAGGAAAAGCAGCAAGCAGAGACTAGCAGTGCAACGGCATACACGCTCAAAGGCATCAGTACCAGCTGACCTGTGTAGTCATTTGCATGGTCAAAAAATCTCGTATGGACTACTTTCTACTTCCTATCCTTGGAACATATCCAAATAGATACCAGAAAAACGCACTATACTTAGTTGACTAACAGTCCATAATGCTCCTTTAAAGAGGTGGAAAGAATAAAGTGGCAGGAGATTTTTATTTAAACTAATTTGTCAATAGAAGGCTTGCAAATTGAGAAAAAAATGTTGTCAAGCACACTTGTAAATAACAGAGCAGCCACGGCATTTGCGGTCAGATATAAATTGCATGCAAGCGCTTGAATTTTTGCACTATTTTACAGGGTAGCAAGTTCCATAATCTGCACGTACAAAATTTGCTTCAAATTTAAACTTCTTGCAGGAAGAGTGATTTAAAAAGGGGGGTAATGTTGCCAGAAAGAGGACAAAAACTGCCGAAATACATATACAAAACATTCTTGCTTTTTGCAGGCAATCAAAATTCATCAGACACAAAATACCCAGTGGTAAATAACATGCTATGCATAGGCAAAGCCTGTAGATGCTTGACCTTGTCACAAGCCTAAATTGAGTCAAGTAAAAATTATGAATGCACATCAAATATGTTGACAAAATCTTCTGTAAATGCAAAGTTTAATGCATCCCAAACTTCATTATCAGAAATCAATAATGAAGTTGGCACAAAAGATAGCATAATCGTGATTCCATTTAGGTCATTCAAAACCTAAAATAGCCATCAGCAGGTGTCAAATCATTCCCACTCATTGTCCTCACTTTCCTTTTTTGGTAGTATTAGTAGAGACATTGTATTATATTTTGAAAATTGTTAAAGTGTGAAAAGGTCCTTAAAGACGCACACTTGAAATGTGATACAAATATTACAGTTCTAAGCTCCCAAAACTGGACCATCTGCAATAGCTTCTATATCCTTCCTGGTCTTCACCAAGGACCTTCTCCTTGTATCAATATCAACTTTCTCTAGATCCCCAGCAATTCCAATGTAACCATAGAATGCCTTCCCATTCTCTGCAAGTTCTTTGTCCTGCAATTGATCAGCATCTTTGCCAACATCTCGTTGGCTTACATGTAGAGATTAAACTTGAACCCAATCATTTCTTCCACGATGATTTTCTTCGCAATAGTTATGCAGCCGTTCAGCCTCCTGTAAACCAGAAAAGCTTGGAAAGAATTTAACTACAAATGTGCCTTTACCGGCACCACTATGATCTACAGCCTTTGATTTGCCACTGCCGAATCCAAGTCCTATAAAAACATTTAAGAAACTAGTGAAGATGTTAGAAGCTTAAATACAACATCTTGCCATACTCGTCCAGATAGGAAAACCTGTAAAAATCATCCCCATTAGCTACCAAACAGATCCTACATATATCAAAATGACTAACAAATCACCTACCCAACTTATTAAGCCTACTAATTTCTCACAACGTACCTAATTGGAGATTCATCTTAAAATTTTAAATCTAACAAGACCCACAAACAAGTAATACCAAGCATAAAGCAAACTCATAAGATAACCTGGACTGAAGACATCAAAGAAAGTAGGATGCACCTCGGAGAACATCATCCATCTCCAGATTGCCAATAACATCCTGACAGCCATATTGCTGCTTGTCAAAACAAGAAGTGTGAATGATAACTAATGGTGGCCATAGAATAAGATCTTTCATGGCTATTGCATCAGGTGCCGCCAACAACAGGTCAATATTTGCATTATCAGGTGCTACAGCATAATTCCAACCCATGAGAACGCACAAAGCCTTATGCAATCCCAAGTGCTCTGCTCTAAGGCCAACTTTTTGAGAGTTGAATGCATGCATAACCAGGCTGTGGGTATTCACATTATCTTTTGAAAGCCTGCAGAAGATGACAAAAATGAATATTTGTTGTTATTAGGAAGTCAAATTGCCAGGCATGAGATACAAAAGGAAAAAAGCAGAAACTAGACAAAACGGTACTTTGCACTAAACTAAAACAGAATAATTTGAAAAAGTTCAGAATAAATAAATTAACACCCTTGTGCTTTCCAACATTGGTAGTGTTATAGCTTGGAATTGCACCCTTGTGAGAGAGTTCTTCAGGGTCTCTCACTTCCAGCTACAAGCATGGAGACAACCTCAGGATGTGAGTATCCTATGGTGAGGTTGAACCTCTAGACTTTTTAATGAGGCTAGTTCCTCAAGTGCTTCACTTCAGCTCTTGATTTCCACACTAAAATCTACTATTGGTTGAGGAAAAGGGATGGGAGAATAACATGAAAAGAAATCTAAGCTAAGGGAAGTGATGCCCCAAAAGAAAAGATCCACTTGGTGTGGGAAATGACACTAATTCAGCATAAGATAAATTTGCTTAGACAACCTCACAAGCAGTTAATTTGCATAAGTATTTCGTAAACTAGGCTCACTGAAACATACATGAAGCAAAGAGGGATTTCTAAATCCACGCTAAGCGTCCATTAATGGCGGAAAGAGCTCGAGTCCAGCCCTGCAACTAAATAAAAAAAAACCTAAAAATAGGCAAGAAAGAAGGACAATGAGTTTAGAAGGACACTTCTTCACAACGCCATTGTACACAAGCTAACTCAACACGATTTCCAAACAAAGAGATAAGTAAAAAGTAATCTTTATTGCTTCAAAAGGTCTATTACAAAGCGATTTTTTGCAGAGTAATTTTATCGCCAGTCCCGAGGATAATTTCTTGGCTCCAAGGCCTCTATTTATAATAGAAAAGGGGGAAGAGAAGATGGGAAGAGGGAAGAAGTCGTCGATGACTGGGATCCCTATTGTCGTACTCCCTTGTGCCACTAAATGTGCCGCTCATGATCGTTGAACAACCTTCTCGAGTCCCTCCCGCCTTCAAGTCTCTCTTTGGCGTATCTAAAGAGCCATGTTACGAGCAGTTGAACGTCACTTCCTTGTGCCGCTGAAACAATCTTTGTATTTAAAACGGCGTGGTCACTTTCATTTTCACGTGTCCTACTAAAAAAGACGAGGTCTCCATGTTTTGATAATCTGGCCGAACCATGCTGCCTTTATGTTTGAACGGCCATTTGTCAAGAGAGGGAGCCATGTTGAAGGACAAAGGCCTTCATTAAATTCTCAGCTACCATCTCCCGCCAGTCATTTGGACTTCTTTTGTGCTAATTGGCCGTTGGACGTTGCCTTGGATCCTTAACCTCCATCATGGATCTTCCCGTCGTGGACGCCTATGTATCGTCGATCTCCCTGCCAGCTGGGTGCCCTTTGTGCCACTTGGCAGCGTGTCATTTGTCCTTTCCATGACTCTTATGCACTGTCGATCCTTAGAACGTGCCATTGGACTGAGCATATTTAGTCAAGCAGCGTTGGAAACCCGATTTACTCTTTGCTATGTAATTCGGGTTTTCAAAGCTACTTGACTTATGAAACTTTTCAAGCTAAGCCATTGAAGAATCCCGATTTACTCTATGCAGAGTAACTCGGGCTTTCTGATCTCTCTTACTTCGGACTTTGTCTACGGGCTCCTTTGTTCTTCGAGATCTATTTGTCTCAAGGAAATCTCCCGAAGGAATTCCTTCGGACTTTTTGTCCGAAGCTTCCTTCTTGCTCTCTTCCTTCGGAAATTACCTTTCGGATTTTTCAAAATGGACTTTCCCGAAGGGTGAGACCTTTCGGACTTCCACAAATGATCCTCCCACCGAAAAAACCCTTTGGCCTTTGAAAATGGTTCTCCCGAAGGGAAAGATACCCTTCGGGAATTTTGAAATGCTCCTTTCGAAGGATAACATACCCTTCGGACTTTTGTTTTTTTTGTTCCTTTCCTTCGGAATTATTTTCCGTGGGCTTTTGTAAGGGCTCTCCCGAAAGGTAAGGGATCCTTCAGGGTTCTACAAATGGTCTTTTCCGAAGGGAAATATACCCTTCCGAAAATTTGAAATGGTCCTCTCAAAGCTCAAAAGAGCCTTCGGCAAACTTGCAACTATCCACTTGGAGAAAGAAATGCCCTTCGGATTTGTCAATGACCCTTGGAGTATTCTTTGAAGAAGACTTGTCCCTTGAAGAACCCGAGAAGCACTATTTTTTGAGACCAAATCGGGTTTGTCAAGCCACTTTACTTATTTCGGGCTTCTGACTGCTCGCAACTTATGAAATAATTAAGTAGTGCTCCTTGGAGACCCTGAAATACATTGTCCATGAGTAATTCGGGTTTGTAAACCCGAATTACTTCTGCTTATAAAACATTTAGAAGTCAAGCACCACTAGAAACCCGATTTGCATTGTGTCCTAAAAAACCCGAAGTCTTGCGACTTCAAAAGCCCGAAGACTTCTTCTTTGGAGAACCCGAGGTTCTCTGAACTTGCCACTTTTGCTTGAATGTCCACCTTCTCATACTTGGGCAAAATTTTATATGGGGGCCAAGAAATGTCCAACAGGGAGTTTTTAACAAGAACAATATCAGGCAATGGAGTATCCAAACACAGTCAAGAACTATATCATCAACCACCATTGCTATTTATTTTTCATTTTTACACTGTTACAACAATACCAATGTTTTTTCATTTAAAATTGCCCAAAACTATAAAAGGTAAAGGTAAAGGTAGGTTTTTAGGTCACTCACGTGTGAAACAAATTTTTGTGTATTAAGACCCCCTTTGTAGAAGCCCACAAGGGGATTGTTTTTCCATATACATTTCATATTGTTGAAATTTGCCTCTGTGATAGCTTGTGATCATAGTTCAAAAACTCGCTATTAATCACCGAGAAACGAAAAAAACGGAAGCCGGGAAGCTTGCCAAGAAGCTCACCTACTGCAAAATAATAGTCGGTGCTAAAAAATGTCTTTTTTACTTTTGCATTCGATTTATACTGTTTTTTGCTCTGCTAAAACACATTTGATCATTTACCAATTGCTGTGACATGATTTCAATCGGTTTTGAAGGAATTTGGCGGGGATTTGAGAGGTAAGACTCTAAGAGCATGGTTTTTCAGATTTATTTTCGATTTTTCATTTTGAAATTTATTTTCCTTTTTAGATCTATTGCAGTCTGTTGGATTTGAGAATTTCTCTTTTTGTTCTTTTTTCCCATTTTCTTCTTTCTTTGATAGGAAGCTAGGTTTTTAAATTAAAACTTATTTGTTTTCCTTTGTTTTATGGGATTGCAGTTTGCATTTGCAAGGATATGTAATAATGGCATCCGCTTTTGGTAGCCAAAGTAGGACTAGGAAGTCCAATGACCATGCTTGGAAGCATGGCACAAAAATTCCAGGCTACAATATTGTGATGTGTAATTATTGTGGTTTTCTGATGAAAGGACATGTCAATCATAGTTCACATACTCGTACTTGGAGAGTAATTGTAATGTCCCCAATTTTCTATTAAGATAGTTTAATTAATTAATTAAATTATTATAGAAATAAAATTGACTTCTTCTAGAAGTTTCCAGGAAGGCTTTAAAAGAAGGGGAAAGCAAAGCATTTGGATATCTAATATCTTCTATTTGCAAAAATTATTCTGAGAAGTTTGAATCGGTGATTCCGCTGGAATCTCTGAGGACGCAAACCTTCAGTAGATTGGAGAAGAGTTGGACGAAAACCCAGCCCTTTTCAAGAGGTGGATTCGTGACGGAATTCAGTTTGGACAGATTGATCAGATCTAGAGCTTCAGAGGCCATTCACGGAGTATACCAGGGTTCAGCCTATGCAAAAGGGTTCCAGGTATTTATTCATTGTTTAGGTTCCAGATTTATATATTTTATTTGCATATCAGGTTCGGTACGAAATCCGTACAAGAGCGGCACCAAGCCGTACCAGCAGGTTCAGAGAAAGGAAAGGGCTCAGTTCGGCCGCAGGGTTTTACAGAGACCGGCATCGGCATATAGACCGACATCGGCCGATCAGCGACCGACGCCGGCAGTCAGGTAGTCACAGGCAGTCACATGCAGGCAGAGATCGCCCACCAGACGACCGACGGCGGCAGGGTATCGACCGACGTCGGCATCATCCTCACCGACGTCGACGACTGTGTTTTTCTGGATACAGCAGGCCGAGCACGCAGTTCCAGGTTTTTTATTTCCATTTTGGTAGTTTGTTATAAGAATTGGGTTTTGAGACCAATTTGTAATAATGTTATGACATCTGGGCTATAATATCAGTTACATTCAGTTTTATATCTTTGTCCAATTGATTGAATGCTGCAAGTAGTGGAAATCAATTTTATTTGCTTTCAATCCTAGTTTGGAATCTTTCAGTGGTATCAGAGCCATGCATCTTGCCAGCCTGTAGGGGTAAATATATTTTATTTCTATGCATCCTGGAAGATTTGATAGAAGCCATAAATATTTTACACGTAGTAGAGCTCAATACGAGCGAGAGTTGGGTTTAGGACAACAACCTATCATGGCCGAAGAACAGAGGAATGCTCATAGAAACCAGGATGAGGAAGAAAGAGAGATGATGAGGACCCTCATCACTACCCAGCGCAGGATTGTTCAGGCTCTAGACCGATTACAGGATACCATGGAGCGTTTAGAGGTGGATAGACACAGAGGTAGGAGGAATAGATCAGTTTCAGTGACTAGTAGTGATCATACCCACCACTCCAGTCGGCATAGTCACCATTCCCGTTCTTCAGTGGGGAGCTCCCGTCATTCCTCTAGGCGAAATCATCATCATACACCTACTCCAAATAGACCATTACTGCCTCAGTTTGTACCAGGTGGCCAACCAGTACAGGTGGAACTACCAGAGATGGGGTTCCAAGAGTCCGTTTTGGCAGCAACAGCAGAGTGGAGAGCTTTACCCCCAGAGGTTAGGGAGGTTTTTCCTTTGCCCCAGTATTGTGCACAGCGTAGAGACACAGCCAGACTCAGGGGAGATCGGGGTAATAGACCACCACAGCAGCAGCATAATCATGACCTCAATAGAGCTACGGGGAAGATTACATTGGCTTCATATAATGGCTCTGGAGAGACTAGTGCAAGAGCTTGGGTCCACAAGCTGGACATATATCTTTCTTTGAGGCCCATGCCTGAGCGTGAGGCCATTCAGTTTGCGGTATTACATCTAGAGGGGATTGCATATGATTGGTGGCACCATGGATTGGTCACCCAGGATCATGCTTTAGTTCACTCCTATGCTGAGTTCACTGAGAGACTTATTGCACGGTTTGACCGTAAGGATACAGAACTTTACTACAGGGAGCTGGCTCATCTTAGACAGAGTGGTCATGCAGAAACTTATATTAATGAGTTTCAGCGTATTGTGGTTATGGTACCTGATATGCCTCAGAGACGGAGTGTGATGTTATTTATTGAGGGATTACAGGATAGACTTAAGGGACTGGTACGTGCTTTCCAACCAGCCACTCTTAAAGATGCCATTGATGTGACATTGAGACTGGATATTGTTCCCACTTCTTATCAGGGTGATAAGAAAATAGCCGCGGAATCTCGGCCTATACAGAAGGCCAACGCACCACAAAATAAAGAAGGGTCATCCTCTACAAATCCTTGGATGAATCAGGAGACTAGGAATGACTTGAGGAGGAAAAAGTTATGTTTTTCCTACAAAGACCCATGGGAACCAGGCCACCGTTGCATGGATAAAGGAAAGGTTCATTTGATTGAGGTAACTTCTGAGTGTGGAGATGAGGAGGTTCCATTGAGGATAATATTGAGCAGGATCAGATACAGTTGGAGTTAGACACCCCAGAGCCTTTGGCATCAGCCAAAGCAATTATGGCTACCCTCTCCAGTTATCCTAACTTTCATGCCTTTCGGTTGAAAGGTACACTTGAGGGTAAGTGGGTCGTGAGTTTGGTAGATACAGGTGCTACACATAACTTCATTGACCGGAAGTTAGTGGGAAGGCGTGGATTACAGTATGAGAAGTTTGGTGGTTTTGGGGTAAAGGTGGCCGATGGTGCAGTTTTGGGTTGTACCAAACGGATTCCACAGCTTAGCATTCAAATGGGGGATTACACTCTGACCGATGATTTTTATGTGTTTCCTTTAGAGGATTATGATGTGGTCTTGGGCATGCAGTGGTTACAGGGTATTGAGCGCTACATTATTGATCACCGCCGTATGCAGTTAGAATTCCTTTCTGGGGGAAGGAAGATTATCTTGAAGGCAGCACAAGATGGAGGACCTAAGGAGGGGACATCTCACAGGATGGAGTCTCATTTTATAACTGATGTGGTAAATAATTCTATTTCTTGCAGGGCATTTTCCTTTCCAATTATAAGTCAACATCCTTATGGGGATTGTGAGAGTTTGTTAATCAGAGTAGTGCAGCGGCCCTTTTCTAAGTCTAAGGTATGTGATGGTGAATTTGCTAATTACATATTGAGGATTATCACACTACTCTCTAGGAGAAAGAAGGCGAATGTAATCACAGACATTTTCCAGCATGGTATTTCTGACAGAAGAATTTGCAAGTTTTTGAGAATAATATGGGATCCAGGGAGTTGGTGTTGGAAAGAATTGCTTGAGGACAAGCAATCTCCGGGAAGGGAGGACTGTAATGTCCCCAATTTTCTATTAAGATAGTTTAATTAATTAATTAAATTATTATAGAAATAAAATTGACTTCTTCTAGAAGTTTCCAGGAAGGCTTTAAAAGAAGGGGAAAGCAAAGCATTTGGATATCTAATATCTTCTATTTGCAAAAATTATTCTGAGAAGCTTGAATCGGTGATTCAGCTGGAATCTCTGAGGACGCAAACCTTCAGTAGATTGGAGAAG
Source organism: Torreya grandis (assembly GCA_037957365.1). Classification (NCBI taxonomy): domain Eukaryota; kingdom Viridiplantae; phylum Streptophyta; class Pinopsida; order Cupressales; family Taxaceae; genus Torreya; species Torreya grandis. The sequence continues at coordinate 3,701,631 of JARHVA010000721.1, read as the reverse complement.
AGTTGGACGAAAACCCAGCCCTTTTCAAGAGGTGGATTCGTGACGGAATTCAGTTTGGGCAGATTGATCAGATCTGGAGCTTCAGAGGCCATTCACGGAGTATACCAGGGTTCAGCGTATGCAAAAGGGTTCCAGGTATTTATTCATTGTTTAGGTTCCAGATTTATATATTTTATTTGCATATCAGGTTCGGTACGGAATCCGTACAAGAGCGGCACCAGGTCGTACCAGCAGGTTCAGAGAAAGGAAAGGGCTCAGTTCGGCCGCAGGGTTTTACAGAGACCGGCATCGGCATATAGACCGACATCGGCCGATCAGCGACCGAAGCCGGCAGTCACAGGCAGTCACAGGGAAGGAGAGATCGCCCACCAGACGACCGACGGCGGCAGGGTATCGACCGACGTCGGCATCATCCTCACCGACGTCGGCGACTGTGTTTTTCTGGATACAGCAGGCCGAGCACGCAGTTCCAGGTTTTTTATTTCCAGTTTGGTAGTTTGTTATAAGAATTGGGTTTTGAGACCAATTTGTAATAATATTATGACATCTGGGCTATAGTATCAGTTACATTCAGTTTTATGTCTTTGTCCAATTGATTGAATGCTACAAGTAGTGGAAATCAATTTTATTTGCTTTCAATCCTAGTTTGGAATCTTTCAGTAATCGCCCAGCTCCCAAAAAGTTTACTTGGTGGTTATTCGACAGCCACTCGCCATTGTTCAAGAAATTAAAAAAATACTCAAATTTATTAAAAAAACATAAACTTTATAAAAATTGCAGTTGCAAAATGTATCAAATGAGTCTGTAAAACATTGGGGAAGTGTTTTCTATTAGATTTGAATACATCAACTTGAATCATTCTCAGCATCAATATTATCTGCTGCATTATATCATTTTGGCAAAGCATTCTTCCTTGAAATCCATCAATGCTATAAACTTGATCGTCTTTAGCGCTTGGATGCTTCTGCAATTTCTCCCTCAACAATGATACCTACCAAAAGGCAAAGGCAATCCAAACATACAAAATGGTAATAAGTCACAATACCCAAACTTTAACATAGCTATGTTCTTTAAGTCTTGTAAGCAGTAGCTAATGGTCTTTCTTTCCATCTCAGTATTAAAAAAAAAATTATAAGCAGCTCTATTCCTTTTTTCCATTGTCCTATAGTCCTTTGTCATCAAATTTGAATAAGTTTCTTAACAATAGTACACAATTTGTACAATTAAATCCGGCTGAAAAAGTTAAGATCTTTAGTGTTGAATGATAGAAATACATGATAGATATTTATAAAAACTACATACGAAGGATGAAAAGGTTTGTTGCCCTGAATGGGTGAGCATATTTTAGCAGTGGTGCATAAGGTGTTCTACTATCTGAGATTTTTTATTTCCTCTTTTAACAAATGGCTTTAAAGTCAAAAGTAGACAAACCAATCTATAGCAAGGATCTGGTTGTCGATTGTCCATCAATTGTTGTACTTAAACATGAACTTGCAGAAGTAAATAAAGGAAGAATCTGTTCATTATATGCTGCAAGGACTGTTATCTACTCAGGGCTCTCTCCTTCAGCGATCATCCAAGTTAAAAGGGTAACCACCATTTTTGCTTTCCTTGGATTTGCAAAACCGAGCCCCATTAATCAACCCTAAGGGCCAAGTACTCAAATTAAGGCGATTTCAAGTGGAAAGTATTGGGTTTTGCTGAAGCTCGGCGAGTATGCATACTATGGTGTCAATCACCTCAAATGCCACTTTGCACGAATCCCAAGCCAAGATGTGCGAGTGTACAAAAATGTGGAGGCTGAAGTTACAAGAGAGATGAATAAGCTCCTTGCTTCTTATGAGAAAAATAAAATGAAAAGAGATGACAATTGTAGCAATTTCATCCATAATGAATTCTCCCTTTAATTCTAATGAATTAGAAGGCTCTATGCCCATGGATTTGGGGTTGAGGCTCATCCACGAGAAACAATTCAAGCCAAATGCCTTCGGCTTCACAAGGTTTTATTTGTTCCTTGCAATACTCCTACTGCACAACCTTTGCTCGAAGATATTGCTTGGAACCGAGATAAGCATATTGAAGCAAGGATTGATGCTGCAAAAATTTTGTATCGTGACAACATACAAGTGAAAATCCCATATTGGAAGACACTGGTCACTGCATCGACCGTTATTAGGAAAGAGTTCAAGGCATTTAGTTCTCTCATGATTTGAGTGGCCCATTGTCGGAGGAAGCCATAAAAACTATGCAAGTGATAATAGATGACCAAAAAATAACATGGCACAAAAAATGTTGCACCATTTTATCTGATGGGTGGACAAATGTAAGCAATCACACTTTGATAAACTTTCTAGTGACTTCAAGTGGGCAGTTGGTGTTCTTAAAGTACATTGATACCTCCCTCCAAGTGAAAAATACAAAGACATGATATGTTAGAGGAGGAGGTCATGGAAGTGGGTGTGGAGAATCTCATCCACATTGTCGTTGACAATACAACATATGTAGTATTAGAAAGACTTCTTGAGGAGAGGCACCCTACACTTTTTTAGAGCCTCAGTACAACTCATTGCATTGATCTCCAACCTGAGGCCATTGGTAAAATTACATGGGTAAAAAGTGTGATTGAAGAAGCCAAAATATTACAAAATAAATCTACAATCACCCTTTGGGTACTAAGCTTGATGAGACTGCACACCAATAGAAAAAAAATATGTGATCAGGAGTCAGAGGATTCACCATAAACTTCATCATATTGCAAAGAATTGTAGCCTCAATAACATCTCTTAAGCAGATGTTTGTCAGCGCACGGTAGTTGGAAAAATAGTTCAATTAGTACTCAGCAAGTTGTCGAGTACTCGCCATTTTTTAGCCCAAGCGAGTTTTCGCCACTCGAACTTGCAAGTCTCCCTAGGGCAAGTTTCAATGCAAGACTTGCATCAAGTACTCGTGAGTACTCGGTGAGTCTCAGCACAAAACTTGCCATACACAGTTTAGCATAGTAAAAACGTGATTTGACATGGTAAATATGTTGCATTTGTTTTTTTCTAAGCCCACACGCCCACTCATTTTCATCACAACACATTTGAGCATCCTTTAAGCAATTTGAGGGGAATTTATTGTGGATTTGTAGCACACAGTTGAGGAGTTTCAATTTCCATGTTAATTCTTTATTTTCTTTCTTTCTTTTTTTCAAAGCATGTAAATTCTTTCTAAAATGTCAATATTAGGTTTCTAAACGTGACTTGCAAATTTACATGCATTTCATTCAATTCCCATATTTTTTATTCGTGATTTACGCTAGTTTTTCATAATTTATGATCAAAATTGCTAGTTTTTTTCCTGTACATAGGGTTTACGATTTAGGTTTTTTTTTTAAATGTTATCTTTTTGGCATTCGAACATGTTGCAGGTTAGCAAACCATGACATCTAGTTCTACATCAAAGTTAGCATCAACGAATGGAAGTTGTCCTGCTAGAAGCCTTTTTGCCACTTGGAAGTATGTCATAGATGGACTATCCCAGAGAAGTGTGATTTGCATGTTCTGCTCGAAGAAAGTTTTTGGAGGCATCAATCACCTCACATACCATATTGCATGAATTCCTTGCCACAACATCACATTGTGTCCAATGTCATGAAGAGGCTAAACAAGAGATGCAAGCAACACTTGCATTGTTAGATGAGAAGAAACTAAAGAGAGCAAGGGCACAAGCAGCCATAGCAACAACCATTAATCCCAACTCGACAACAGAAACAAAGGTAGATATGGCCGAGTTTGGGGGCTATGGTAGTGTCCATGCATACAAGGCACCTCCGCCTCATCTAGTTCGAGCAAAGCTCAGTCACATCACTATTTTGTACCTAGAAACATTTTGGGCACAACCTTCGTTGAAAGGTATAGGGTGGAACAAGGGGGTGCACCAAGAAGCAAACAAGGCATGTGAGAATTTCTAGTATTACAACCACCTTCCCTTCAATGCGATGAAGAGACTGAACTAGTAGTATTTGGAGACGTCATTAACAATTGCAAGGAAAGGGTACAAAACACCTCTCCAAAAGACTTAAGTGGGAGGTTGCTCCAGAATATTGTTGTAGATGCAAAGTCAATAAGGGAAGAACAAAAGAAGCAATGGCAAAAGTTTAGGTTTGGATGCACCATTCTTTTAGATGAGTGGACTGATGGAAGGAACTGTACCCTCATCGATTTTTTAACAACTTCAAATGGTGTTATGATTTCCTTGAAGTCATTTGATGCGTCTAACAAAGTAAAAAATGCAGAAACTTTGAGGCTGATGCTTGAGGAGATTGTCTTAGAGGTGGGCATCGAGAATGTTGTGCAAATTGTCATTGACAATGTAGCAGCTTATGTGGTGGTTGAAAGACTTTTAATGAGGTATCCATCACTCTTTTGGACCCCTTGCACAGCGCATTACCTTGACCTTCTTTTGAAGGACAGGCAAAATTGATTAGATCAAACCGGTTGTAAAAGATGCTAAAAACATCACAAAATACATTTATGATCACCCTTGGGTTCTCAACTTGATGAGAGATTACACCAAAGGGAAAGAGCTTGTGCGATAACTTCCTAACATTGCAAATATTTTTAGTTTGTTAACACTGCTAAAGCAAATGTTTCTTAGTCAAGCATAGTTAGACTCAACATATTCAAGGAATGTTGATAAAGAGAGGACCACAAATATCATTTTTTATCATGCCTTTGCAAAGAGAGTTGTGGAGATCATCAAGGTAACTTCAAACTTCAATTTAAATTTCAAAACGATTTCTTTATTTTCAATTTTTAAAAGTATTTACTTTAATTGTAAGTTTGTAGCTTTAATTTGTTTGTAATTGTCGGAGCCTTTGGTGAGGGTTTTGCACTTGGTCTATGGGGAACAAAACCTAATGGGATACATTTATGAGGCCATCCAAAACTATTATAAATGGAATGGAGACAAATTTGATCTCATTCAAGAGATAACTGATCAAAGGTGGAACAATCAACTCCACCAACCCATTCATGTAACAAGATACTACCTCAACCCCAAGTTTTTCTTCTTTGATGGCTTCATAGATGTTAATGGGGATGTTATGGAGGGTCTATCAACATGCATTGAGAGAATAACACTTGACGTTGACGTGAGGGACCTCATTATTTCGACATTGCAGAATTACAAGTAGGTTAAAGGCAAAGTTTTTTTTTGCCAGTAGCTATCCGAGGGAGATCTGCCAGGACACCATGTAATAATTATCGATGTCTTTACTTGTATCTTGTTAAAAATTTACAAGTATTAATTGCTTACAAACTTTTGAATATCTTGTTCGCAAGTTCCTGGTGAAAATATTGTGGTGGAAATACCCCAAATCTTCAAAAGCTAAACCTTTGAATTTTATTGTAATATAGTATTGTAAATCATGAGAGTGATTGTATGAGAGTTTGTCTCATATTGATAAGCTAGAGAGTCTCCATAGGTAGATAAAGAGTCATCTTGAATATGAAATGAATAGTCACAAGTTTGGCTATTTAATAATGTAATCTCTCATTCATTGAATTAATGCTATTTGCAATATTTTGGTTTGCATCAAATCCTATCATTCCAATCATGCACTGACATTAGTATCAGAGCTCAGACTGCTTCTTTGATTAATCTCTTTCTCCATTCTTTCTTATGTTGTATTTAGCCAATCAAATGTAGTCACTTATTGTTAAGGACTGCGTTGTTGCTGATGTAGAAGTTTCAGTTGATTGGCATTTTAGTTGTTAATAACATTGACTATAGCAAGGGCGAACATAGAAAGAGGTTTGGTATATCGGTCGAGTGGTATATAAAAAAATGAACTTTTAAAAGCGATAAGGAACCATTTCATCTCTCAATACAACAAACATGCATTTTATCAAAACTATTGTTGGCACAACCCTAACCAAGAAAAAAATGTGCTTGGAATGGTCCAGACAGGAAGAGAACACACTAATCTTCAAAGAATTGTGGTTCAACATCTGTGATGGTGATGATCAATCCATCGAACCAAAAGATGCAAAGAAGATACCATCATGGAAGTAGAACTCTAAAACATTGGCCTTGACGAGGGCCTCAGTTGATGCAGAGGTGTTTCGTCACATTCAAGGATGCAATACTCCTTGGGAAGGGTTCCAAAAATTGAAGGAACCGCATGATTCACACTCAGAATTGGAGTTCATACAGTGACAGTTGAAACTATTCAATCTAGAGTTGAAAAATGGGGATGTTATGAGTTTGACTTCTAAAATTCCTACAATCAAGCATGATGTCAATGCAATTAGTATTAAAATTGATGTCTATTTAACCACCTTCATAAAGACTCTTCTTCCTACATACTCAACCTATCTGAAGTCATTGCAAACAAGCAATCTATTAAAGACACACATTTGATCAATTGATTGAGAAAATGGCCTAAAGAGATAAGGCCTTTAGAAGAAAAACATAGTTAATGATCGACTCATCACAAGAGACAATGAAAGATGCACTGCAAAATTCAAATCAAAGTTGATGAAAGGCTTTGAAATGAGAGATTTGGGTTATCTTAATTACTATTTGGGTATTGAACTAATTCAAAATCCAAAGTATATCTTCATCACTCAACAAAAATACATTGGTGAAATTCTGAGCAAATTCAGAATGACAAATTACAAGCCTCTTGGTATGCCCATGGAACAAAATTTGAAATTAATATCAGAAGACACCACAAATTTAGTAAATGCTATTGAATACAAACAACTCATTGAAAATCTCATCTATGAGACCACAATTAGACCAGATATTTCTTTCAAAATGATGTTTCTTGATTCATGCAACCACCTAGAGAAAGTCACTGGGTAACCGCAAAAAAGAGTCCTTCAATATCTCAAACAAAAACAATTTTGGACTCAAATACTTCAAGGCATAGGACTTCAAATTGATCGTAAACTTAGATTCTAACTATGTTGATGATTTTGAAGACGGAAAATCTACTTCAAGTTTTCAAATGAATTTGGAAACAACAGATGTCAACTAGAAGTCAAAGAAGCAATCAATGTCAGCAATTTCTTCAACAGAAGTCGAATACATGGCAACTTCAAAGACAACCAAAGAGATTATGTGGCTCAGAAAGGTTCTTTCAGATTTGCAAGAACAACAGGTTTTGTCAACCCCTCTCATGGCTAACAACACATCTGCAATTCAAATGGCAAAGAATCCAGTCTTTCACGATCGAATCAAACACATCAACACCAAATTTTATTTGATCCAACATTATGTAAAAGATGGCAAAGTAAAATTGCTCCATTGTCGTATTGCAGAGCCACCAACAAACAACCTAACAAAAGCACTAGGACGAGAAAATTTGAAAAAATCAAAGACATGTTTGGTCTCATAATAACCCCTACTGATTGAGGGGAGGTGTAATATCATTGTAATATAATATTGTAAATTCTAAGATTAATTGTAGAAGAGCTTTAGTCTCGTAGTGGTAAGCTAGAGTCTCTATAGGTAGATGAAGAGTCGTCTTGAATATGAAATGAATAGTCACAAGCTTAGCTATTTAATAATGTAATCTCTCATTCATTGAATTAATGAAATTTGCAATATTTCGGTTTGCACCAAATTCCGTCATTTCAATACTGCCCTGACAATCTCAGCCTTGTAGCACTTCTGGATTTTGTTTGAGGCCATTCACATGAAATGCAATATGTTGACTTAAAGATGTCTTAATGACCTAATTTTTGTGCAATGCAACCTTCGACTTCGCACAAGAAAGGTGGAGAACACATTACAGGAGTCTATTAATTTGGATGAAATCGATTCCTACAATGACTGCACTTCAGAGGATGAGGAGACCCCTTTGTTCACAAAGGACGAGATTGTTGAATTTGAAAGGCAAACTATGGAGGGTTTAGGTAGTGGTACAACAAAAGTATGAGAGATTGGAATGGATGACATCCTTGTAATGATGTTGAAGATGAGGCAGAGGAGTCACTGACATCTAGTACTAGGATGAAGTCACAAGGACAACCTTCTAGGTGGAGGCGAGGAGCCATAGTGGAGTGCGAAAACTAAACCCTCTTAGTCTCCTCAATTTTTCACTAGAACAAAAAAAAGGAAATTATAAATTCTTGTAATTTGTAACTTGCATGGATATGCAATTTATGATGATGATTTGCAATGACAATCATCATAAATTCATAAGTTATAGCAGTTATTAACTACATGTATTCGCATGATGATGCGATTTCGTACTCTATTTGTATTCAAATCTAATAGAAAACACTTTCCCAATGTTTTTTAGACTCCTTTGATACATTTTGTAACTATGTTTTGTATAAAATTTATGTTTTTTTAAATTTAAGTATTTTTTAAAATTGTCGAGTTTTGCCAAGACTTGCCAAGTTTTTGCCAAGTCAAAAAAAATTGGTCTGTTGAGCCCGAGTCAAGTCCAAGTATGCAAACTATGGTTGGAATCTCCCTATTGTCAGAACGCAGAATGGGAATGGGTCGTAAAGAACGTTTTTAATCATGTGTTTGTGAAGATCACATAGGAGATCCTTAAAATAACTTTAAACTTAGCTATTTTTTATTTATCACTTATTTTTTATAATTTTTTAATTCAAATTACTCTTAGTTTAAAATTTTCATGCTACTCTGTTTTATGTGATGGAGACTTTGATCAAAGTTCTACACTTGGTGGATGGTGAAAAAAAACAATGGGTTATCTATACGAGGCAATGGATAAGGCCAAGGAGGTCATAGTGAATTATTATGGAAAAAATAAAATAAAATATGAACCTATTTGGCACATAATTGATTGGAAATGGAACAAACATCTCCACCAACATAAGCATGCAACGTATTGCTTGAACTCCATTTTTTTTCTTCTCCAATTCATTTAAGGTCAATGAGAAGGATATGGATGGACTAACGCATATATAGAGATAATGGCGTCTGACGAATCTTTTAAGAGACAATTCTTGATGAGTTACATATTTACAAGAGTGCAAAGGGATGGTTTTTTTCTTAGGCTCTATGCATTCAAAGGAGAATAACCCAACAACAAGACAAAAATAAATTGAGCCCTCTGATTGTTGTCTCACTACTCATAGATACATACTTTTTTAGTAAATGTAAGCTTAGTTATTGAGTCCTTTGTTTGTAGTCTCATAACTTAGATACTTTACTTGTTTAATAAATGCAAGCTTAGTTGACTTACAAAGTTATAAATGTTATATTTGCAGATTTGAGGTGGGAAAATTATGGTGCAAAAACATCAAATATTCATATGCTAGCCATTCATATTTTGTGTCGACCATGTAGCTCTTCTAGCTGTGAACATAATTGGAGCATATTTAAGGGCATTCACACAAAGAAGCACAATAAGTTCACGACACAACACCTCAATGACCTTGTTTTTGTGCAATAAAATATGTTTCGCATGAAATATGTGGAGGGACAAGAGAGTCATGATGTGAATGATGTTACGTATTTGAAGAGCTTATACAATGATTTATCTCATGCAAATATTCTTAAATTGAATCCACAAGCCAAATACACAGAGTAATAATAAACACACACTATAATATAATTTAATTCACTGCATTTAATCATTCGGGCATTAGTACATATATATAGGAAAAGTCTTTCCAATAAACAAGGAGATTCATATCTCCACAAATAACTTACCATATCCCTATGATTATGCAATCTCCTATATGCATAATATTGTTGTAACATACAACAATATATCTAACAAACAATATATTCTAACAACTAACACATCATCCTTGCAGAGTTTGGGGCCCGTCCCTTCAGACTCAAGACTATGTTCGATCTATTCTCTTTCTTGCATCGCATTCGGAGCTTCGTTGACTCAAAAAAGGGGCATGACAGATACCCGTACTTAGCTTATTGTTCTTCAGAGGCTATTGCCTCTTCTGGTGCCACTGGTCGTGCTCATTGTTGGTATGCTGGGGTCTCAGATCTCTTGGGGTCTATGGGGATTATGATGGACCGTCTCCCTCTGTTTCAGTACTCCTTGGACGCTCCACGCCACCTACCTACCAGACAGGCAATGAACAAGATTATCAGGGAGGATATTTACAGACAGTATATTCATACCACTTGGGTTAACCCCTATGGGGGGTTATGCCCAAAGATGCCCTTTAATGCGAAACACTATCTGGAACTGAGGGACGGGCTTATTGTCTGCCCTCAGTACACTTTTCGCCATTGGATGCATGTTCTCCGTATTCCCTTGGACAGTTCAGAGTGGGTTCTCATAGACTTCGGATTGAGGCAGATCCCCAGATGGATCGGACAGACAGGATATGTCAGTTATGCAGCCTTCAGGAGGTCAAGTCAGAAGAGCACTTTATCTTCCGTTGCCCCATCTACTACAAGATCAAAGGGAGGTTCCACTACCTCTTCAAGGAGACCCAGGCTCTCTCCGTCCTCTTCAGATATGAGGACCAGAGATGTTTGGCTCTATACAACAGGAGGCCCTCAAGCTTCGTGACCACATGATTCAATGCCACACTAGACCACATTCTATCCAGCGGATTACTTCTTCACTGTGCTGTGCTACCTTCAGGGAGAGGCACTAAGCCCCAAATCGACACCAACACGGCCTCACACACCAGATCAATACGAATCCAAGGGACCATTCACAACCCCCAGGGTCTTATCGGCATAGCAATTCCAGGGCCAGCCCCAGGAGTCATACTAGGTCTACCAGATCGTCGCGGCGGGCTACTCCCTCCAGACGATAGCACACGAGACAGACCAAACACTCCACCTCCTCCACTGGTTATCCATCTATTTTGAGCTTTTTCTGGACGGCCTAGGATGTTAGAAGAGTTGGGTCCACTCCTTGATGGACCTCCTTCATTGTTTTTCTTGGTTCTTCTCTCATTTTGTATTTTCCCACCTCTCCGTTTGGCTGGGGTTGTTGGCTGCAGGTTGTTCTTCACCTCTTTCCTTTCTGCTACTCCCGCTATTTGTTGTATTATTTCTCTTTCAGCTTTGTTTTCTCCTTGGAAAACCGTTTGGTCTTCCCGCTTTGCTTTGACACTTTTGTACTCTACAGTCCCTTTGACCTACTTTTGTGGTCATTTGTCGGACATTAATATATTTATCTTATCTTATCTATCTTATCTAACCAAATATAACTCCCAATGAATTATTACTCGCGTAATAATGCACATTACAATATTCACAAATCAAAGTGAGGACTAACATTTCCTAACAAATGACTTGAATGATATCAATCCATGCTCAGACTGGATTGTTGAGGATGTGGAACACGTGTTTACCAAGGAGGAGATCGCACAAAGGGGTAGCAGCAACAAAGGCACAAGCGCAAGCAGAAGCATCAAGGGGGGTTGGTGAGGATGATATGTACAAGAAGTTGAAGGGGGCAGAAAATTGTAAAATATTTTACAAATTTGTAAATTTCTTTAATGATGATCAATCATCATATGATATTATGGTGAATCGATAAGCATTGTACTCTTTTTTTGGTCTAAAACTAATAGAAAATATACCTATGTGTTCTCTACATTCATTTCTTATGCTTTTTAACAATGTTTTACATGTTCGTTAAGTTTTTTTTTTTTTATCATTATTTTTATTTTCCTCACAAAAAAATTGTTGAGTCTCGTGTCCAAGCACAAAGTTTGGGTGCCAAGTTTTGTTGAGTACAAGTTTTTGGCTTGTGATAAATCAAGCCTTGCTAATCCTTATAAGCCCAAGGTACCAAGGCCTTTTTCATTTGAAAAATTCCAAAATAATAACAATTAGGGCCTCATAATGCAAAGGATGAATAAAACACATTCATTTAGAATGAAATACAATAAGTAGTTTCAGCTATATTCCCTAGATACATCTAGATGCCAAAGATGTGACTTATAAGTTGGTAGATAGTTAACAATCCTTGAGGATTGTTAATTAATACACAAATACCTGGATAAGCTTCATTCAAGTTGGGGGCTAAGAAAAACATGGGGAAAATGTGATATGTTAGACATGGTTGCTATTTATGATTCATGAAAACATGGGAGCTTTTCAAATCTTAACTTCAATCAAAATGTAAATATTGCCTAAATTGAACCCTTGATAATGAACATAGAATTTCAAATATAGTAAATGTTTTTGTGCCAGCCTTTGAAAAAACTACCAAAAATAGTGAGTTCCTCCAAAGGTCAATCCACCATCACATTAATTGTTTGAGGACTGCCTGCCTAGCCCTAGCAATTTTTACATGATCCATAACCATCTCAATAACAGTGCTTGCTATTGGTAATCTGCTCTTTTCCTAAGCAGAAAGCCATTTAACTGTCACCTTATCAAGAGGCTATCATGTAAAACCTATCAAGCATATGATAGGCTTTGAGTATGAAATGAAACCTCTATTCGACAAAATCGGATCATTAATGATTCCACAGGACACAGTTTACATTTACAACAATTATCTCGCAAGTTGCAACCAAGATAAGAGCTCTCTCCACGCGGAAGTCATGTCTCCCATAAGCACTCACAATTCAGTTTGGAGTCAAACTGCTACCCAAGTTAAGCCAAGATGATGACAACCTTGCTAGAACATCAAGTTTTAAATATTAATAAACGATGCATGGGTAAAGCTACTCTATTTTCATAGATAGGAGGATGGATATTACTAGTCACTCACTCATCAACATACGTGTTGCAACTTTAACATGTCCGTTTTTCCTTAAAGCAATTGATTGTTCTGGGATATGCAAGAATGCAACTTTCCAATATGGTCCTTCATTTCCATGAAGGTGGTTGGGACCTCTATTATAGTGCAGGTAGAAACAAGTAGTGTGCATGTTTGTAGACAGACGGTTACTTTTTCAAAGCAGCTACAAGCATAATTTTGGAACACATATTGAGTATATGTTTTAAACTAGCGTACTGCACTTTTAGTGGATCCCAGTCACGGCAAGGGTGGGCCCCATCCTGCCCGAGTACACAAGTGTACCCCGCCCTGCCAAAGTACGCCAGAGTTCATCCCTGAGTAGGCCAGGGCATAGCCACAGGTCAAAGACAAATTTTGACTTTTTCTGCTTTTTAAGTGATTTTTCAGTCATTGAATATACTAAAACGAAAACCTATATATAATCAAATACTCAATACAGATTCTCCTAGACTTGGAGAAACTTGTGAGACCTATTACACAATACTTATATAAATTTCATAGTGTATGCATCTAAAATCATCCGCTTCTACGAATTTTATCGTTATTAACATCATCACACATTAACATCATACTAACATTATCCTAACATCCCCATACCATCCTTTATATTTCCATCATCATATTAACCTTACCCCATCATCCCATTACTCTTCATACCAATTAATCATCTCATTTAAACACTAATCAAGTTTCCACAATTCTTAAGGAATTTAAAATTCCTCACCACCTACCCTCACTAACACTCCTACAAATCACATTCCTAATCCCCACTTAAAACCTACATTAATCATCCTAATCAAATCTAGAAATTTCTAATCTTCCTTGAGCCTTGCACCACACTTCCTAGAATCCTCCATGAATTTTAAATTCATAAAATCCAACCACCAAATCATTTCATCAAATTATGGCCATTGATCTTCATCTCCCATGAACAATTCTCAACCATTGATTTCTTCCATGAAGCTCTTTAAATTGAGCTACACCCCCGTGCAAATCCAAAAGCTTTGAATGTGCAATCTTTGGAAGAAGTAGTGCCATCGTGTTGCCATTTCAATCAACTATCAAGCAATCCAATCATCCATAAGCCAAAGTGCTACTGAAATCTTGACTCACATTGAGCATCCAACATCCATTATCAAGCATCAAGTTTCTCAAGTCATTGGAGCACATCTACAACATCAACGAGGAAGAATTCATTTGCAAATTTGAGGTATAATCTTTGTTGTTTGGGTTTCATTTAGTTTGTTTTTGGATTCTTGTTTCCTTAGCTCAGTCTGAGGCATTGTGATTGGGATTAAAGTAGAAGCTTTGAGTATGAATTTCATGGTTTATAATTGTTGTCAACCTGGAGTTGCACCCTGAAACGAAGACGTGCTGAAATGGCTAATCCTCTCTCCAGTTGAAACAATGGGATCTTCTCACGAGGGTGGGTGCTTTAATGGTGAGAAGAACCTTCAGAGAAAGCTGGTTCCTATAAGATGTATCAATGCGGATCTCTGTTCTATGCTGCGGACTACCATGGAAAAGGGAGAAAGAAACTTGAAAGGGAAATCCTACCTAATGACGGTGATACACCAAAATGTTGATCCACTCTACTTGGAACCTTGAACACTGAATCAAACAAGGGAAAAGGAAGACCTTTGTTTTCAATTGATCACTATGCATAAGTATTTCATGAGAAGGTTCGATCCAATGACAAAAACGTTAGGAAAAATGATGGAGAGAGGTATGATACAAGACACTTTACAGCCACCTAACATCCACTTACAGCGTCAGCAAAAGACATATAAAACACTGAACATGCCCTGCATAACATAATGAGCTAGCAACTAGGTACGAATCAGAATTTGGGAAGGGAAAAAAATCTACCATGTATGCAAATTGTTGAATGAATGTACACTATGCCGCACTTGAAATCTGAAAGTACAGTCCTTCTATTGATTGAAGAGATTACACAACTCACCAATGGCAGAGTCTGGTCTTACCAAGAGAGGGATCAATTTTACAACGCTGAAAAGCCATTAATATAAAAAATTACAAAAAACCAAGAGATTGGCATTGGAAATAGGAGAAGTTAACTCTTGATTAGCCCAAGTCCAAATTGCATTGCATGAGTCTTCCAAAATTATATTTCCTTGGCTTATACCTAGTTGTCTTGCATGAAGAATCCTTGACGTTGAAAACGAAAAAGAAGAAAAGCTTTGGATGCATGACATCTACAAATAGATGTCTTGACTTGAAAACTAGTCAACTCCAAAACAAGAGTAGTCAAATTCACTCGAACTGCTGAAACGTTTGAAAGTCTCCCATTTGCATCAAATCAATGCAAATGCCAAATTAAGAATTACGTTTGAACCGTCGGAACGTTTCGAGCTTTGAGACAAACGAGAGTGCATGCATGCAATTTTTGGTTGTTTGAAACATTCAACGCTTTGCCCGTTCATCATGCAAGACAACTCTATTTTCAAAACTGAAGCATGCTTGTTTTCTTAAACGCATTCACTTCGTTGGAGTCATTCACATTAGTCTGTGCATGATCTTTGTTCAACCTACCTTTGTCTTTATTATGTGTTTGTTTTATTTGTTGTTCATGCTTATGTCCATGTTCAGTTCTGCTTTAGTCCTGTTTGTATTTTCTCTAGGTTTTCTCATGTTCTGCTTTAATTTGGGAATCGGGCTTTATTTTAGCTTTCGTCCTTCGGACAAATTGTCCAAAGAACTCTCTGTCTCTTCTCTTTCCCGGGCTTGGCATTTCCATTTCTCTTTTTTGGCTTTGGCTTACGCCCTTGTCTTTTCTATCAGGCTTTTGTCCTCCCGAATTCTTTCGAACTTTTTGTCCGAAGGAATTCCTTTTCGAAAGAATTTGTTTCCTTGCCAATGTTCCCGAATTTATTCTTTTAGGCTCTTATGTCTTGCCCCAAGGATTTTTTCGGGCTATAAGAGGTGGACTATTTCTTCGAACATTTTGTCCGCGAGAAAGAGCTCTCAAAAGACTGTAAAAATTCGAAAATAAGACTAAGTGGCAGTCGTTCAAAAGCTTATTTTCTTCTAACTTTTTGTTTGAAAGAAAAAAGGAAAAGCACAGTTGAGAAGCTCTGAAGGGCACCTGCCCTTCAAGAAGGTCCAATTCAAAAGTCCCGAAGGGTATTAACCCTTTGGGTTGGTTTACTTTATGATTTTCAAGTCAAGACAAAAGTTCCGAAGGACAGTTTCAAAAAAGCCCGAATGCCCTTCAAAAAGCCCATGTGCCCTACAAAAGTTCCGAAAGGTACTTTTGAGGACAAAAATCCCTTGCAGAGGGCACTTGGTCGGCGAAGTGGACCTTTACAATTCTTTCGAAGGGCACTTCTAGAAGAACCTTGCCCTTGCGGAAGGCACCCAGACGACTAACAAGACCAAATCAACAGTTTTTGGCACGTCCGGTGGGACGACAAAAAAGTTCTTTGCATAGAGTTTTTGCAGCAGCAGAGGATATTCATCTACATCTAGTTGCAGAGTTCATAGCATCATTCAGGCAATCCGTTCATGCCAAAGGTTACCACAAGATCAGCAAGTAAAGGTATTCCTTTTGAATTTGTAACTTATAAAAGAGCAAGGTCTAGGAGGGCAAATCCATATCCTCAAAGCGAATATTTACCTCCCCCTCATCCTATCATTTTAAACACTACAAACCCCACCATCCAGATGGCCGTTAGAAATCAAGTGTTTGCTCCATTCAATAAGAGAAATCCACTGAATCTAGCATAGTTAGACGACATTCCGTATCTGCCCTCAAATATTCCATTCTTCTCAGAAAAAAATCAAACAACCCCTATTGAGCATACCCAATATGTGGCTAATCTTTGTTCAGTTCATAATGTTGTTGAGGATAATGTTGCTATTAGATTGCTTGTTGTTTCTTTCAAAGGAAAAGCATTATAGTGGTATAGAACCCTCCCATTTAGATCCATTTCCACCTGAGATGAATTGGGTGCAGCCTTAGTCAAGCAGATTGAAGACAAATCTGATCACTTATCTTTAGTTGAGCAATTAACTGCCATACAAAGAGATCATAATGAGTTCATGTCCGATTTTAATCTCAGATCCCAGAAGACATGGACCAAGATACCATATCTGATTAGGCCATCCCCTGAATATGCATTTCTGTATTTTTTGAAAGCTCTTAATTCTGACATTAGTGTGATGATACAGTCAATGATTGGTACTACTTTCCCAAATGCTTATGAAGTTGCAATAAGGGCAGAAAATAGTTTGATACAAGCAGGTAAGCTTTCTCTAAGATCTCCAATGCCCATATTTTCATAAATAAATTCTGTATCAGCCTCTCAAGTTCCTCAAATTCCATCCTTAGCTCCAATTCCAGCACCTCAAGTTCTTATTGCAGCCCCTACTGGTCAAGCTAGTGAGATAAAAGAGTTGAAAAGTTTGCTACAATCTTTTAGAAATGAAATAGTATAGCTCAAGAGGCAGCAATTTCAGTCAAATAGGCCCTATCAACAGCAAAATCAAAACAACTATCAGTCCTTCAAAGATCAAAGGTCTCCTTATTAGAGTTTCAGAGAAAACAGAGCACCCTATCAAGCACAAAGAGCCATAACTCCAGCTAAGCCATATGCTACTCTTGATCCGAATGCTCCTTCTACTTCAAAAGCCATTGTTCCAACCCCACCTCAAAATAATTTAATGTAAGATTCAGGTTAGCAGCCCTCAAATCTCAATGATGCTCAAAACCAAGCTTTGGTATCACAGAACATCACCATGCCACAGATAACACAAGAGTTATCTTTTCAAGGAGATCAATATCAAGATACAAATTTGACATCACAAGGAGTGACTCATCAAGTTCAAGGGTAGTCTGATGCTATTAATGTAAATTGACAGATCGATGATCATGTTGCTTTTACTCAGGTTGTTAAAACTAACGATTCAAGTGGTCAAGTTGCAGCTATAACCTATCAGAGAACTAAAAGAAGAGTTGTTGAGGAAGCCCAAACGGTAGCAAATACTTCAAGTGCTCATAGTATTGTTGCTCAAAGTACAAAAAAGCAACTTGCTGTTCCCACAGCCTAAAAAAATCAGAATATAGAGGTTAGTAAAGTGCAGCAAATACCTCTAATTCCTGAATAGCAAATACCACAGAAAGCGCAATCAAAAGTTAGTGCATCTCAGTTCAGTATTGTAGATCAAATGAAGAAGTCTAACATTAGCATTAGCATGTGGGATTCTCTTTCAATTCCAGGGCAAAAAGATAAACTCATTCAAGAACTTTCAGCATTTGAATTGTCTCCAAAACCAGTTGAGAAAGGTGTTGTCTTGACAAATTCGAATCAGCGAACTAAGCAACAGGTTCAGCAAGGAGATAAGATGTCAAAGGTGGACAAAACTGAGGTAAAATCGAAGAGAACTCTCCCTTTTTATCTTTCTTTGATAGTGGGTGATACTTTGGTTCATAATTGTATGGTTGATAGTGGAGCTAGCAGTACAATAATGCCCAAACAGATTGAAGACAAGCTCGGCCTTGTTTATGAGTCAAATACTAAAGGGGTAGTGCAGTTGGATGGTTCCCCAACAAAGATGGTAGGCATTAACAAAGATTTGAAATTGACATTACATGCTTGTCCTAACATTACTATTCAGCAGGATGTTGTAGTGGTGGACTTGCCTCTTTATTTCTCTATGTGTCTTTTAAGGGACTTCACCTCAAAGATTGAAGGATATTTATCAACTGATTGGACCTATTTGTTGTTCAGAACCAGGTATGGTACAAAGGTAACAATTCATTCAGAGCCTATTGCACGTTTTCATATGGAGCCTTATACACCAAATGTGGTCAATGCAAATTGTATCATCTCAGATGAAATATTACAAACTAGTGATGTAGAAAAGGACTCGCCTTTGGATGGAGTTCCAAATTTGTTTTTTGATGAATGGGCTTCTACCTTGCATGAGCATGATCCCTACAAGCAGATTGAAGAAGAAGGTCTTGGTGTGTATTGTTTTCATGAGAACGATGCACCAATTCCAGCCATGGTCAAAGAAGACGAATCTAATGAAGGCTTGTGGCAATTGTACTTTGATGGATCAAGAAATAAGCATGGAACCGGAGTTGGAATGATGTTAATTTCTCCTACAGAACAAAGATATTTCTCCTCTATTAAATTTCAATTTGGCTGTTCAAACAACATTGTTGAATATGAAGCACTAGTTCACGGTTTGCAGTGGGCTAGGAAGATGAAAGTAAATTGTTTGCAAGTGTTTGGAGATAGTGAACTTGTAGTCCACCAAGTAAGAAGTTTGAATGTATGCAAGAATCTGTTGCTTAAATCTTACAGACACAGTTTGGGATTTACTTGAAGATTTTCAAGGTTTTGATATTCAGGGAATACCAAGAGATACGTATAAACATGTTGACAAGTTGGTTGTTGTTGGGGCACAATTTAAAATTCCAGCTGATGTAAAAAGTGACATTTTTCAGTCACATAAAGGTAGTTGTAAGGCCTTATGTTCTAGATAACTAAGAGAATTGACAGGGGTTTGAAAATGACAATCAAATTGCGAGATTTTTGCAGAAAGACGCTGAGTTTTCTTTAAGAAATCAGTTGAAACACTTACAGTAGTATGGTGATCAGATTGTACAACTGAAAACAAAAAGGCTATCCAAGGGATTGGTCACTCTTGAAAATATTTTCAATGAAGATGATGAGCTAAGGAAAGAGAAACCATCATTGTCAACAAAGAGCACTATGCCAATGTAGAGATTGTAGCTGGTAAAATTTTAAAATTTGGCAAGGTATGCACTCCTCCACAAAAGAAAGCTTTCATTGATTTATACACGAGTTTCACTGATATATTCGCATCGCAGTATAGTGATCTCAAAGGTTTTGATCCAACTTTGGCTCAACACACCATTGAGTTAAAAGAGGAAACTAAACCAGTGAGACAAAGACAAAGACCAATCAATCGAAAGCTTGAGCCTTTGATGAGCGCTGAGCTTCACAAGCTCATAGAATCAGCTATTATATTTCCAATCAAGCACTCAACTTGGGTGGCGAACCTCGTTCCAGTATGAAAAAAGAATGGTGACATTTGTTTGTATTGATTTTCGTGATTTAAACAAGGCTTCGCTTAAAGACCACTATCCATTGCCATCAATGGAACAAATTTTACAGCTTGTTGCAAGTTCAGAGAGGTTTTCCTTGTTGGATGGATATAGTAGGTATAATCATATTTTGGTCAAAGAAGAGGACCAATTCTAGACAGCGTTCATGACTAAATGAGGGACATTTGTATACAAAAAGATGCCATTCGGTTTGTCTAATGCTGGAGCAACCTTTCAGAGAGCCATGAATATGGCCTTCTTAACAAGTTTGTGCTTGTTTATTTGGATGATATAACAATGTTTTCAAAAGATGCAGAAGATCACATGGTTCATCTCAAGCAAGTTTTTGAAAGGTGTAGGCAATTTGGGATATCTCTAAATCCCAAAAAGTGTGTATTTTCAGTTCATGAAGGTAAGCTTCTTGTGTTTCAAAGCACGGTTTAAACATAGATTATGAAAGGATTCAATCCATTCTTGCACTCTCCTTGTCTAAGAGCAAAAAGGCTTTGAAAAAATCAATTTTATAAAGAGATACATTTCAAATTTCGCTACTGTAGCTAAACCACTTACAACCATGCTAAAGAAAAATCAGAATTTCAGCTGATCCAAGGAGGGAGTAAAAGGGTTTGAAGATTTTAAGAAAGCCATAGCAAGTGATCCTACGCTTTTAAATACAAATTTTACGAAAGATGTCATTCTGTATACGTATGCTGATATGAACACCATTTCGGGCATTCTTATGCAACAAAATCATGAAGATTTGGAGCAACCAATAGCTTTCTATAGCCAAGGATTGGAGGAGTATGAAACAAGGGATTCTTTTGTTGAAAAGCATGTCATTTCAGTTATAAGATCTCTGAAGAAATTTAGGCACTTGTCTAATAATAAAATACATCTAATGGTTACTCATCAAGCATCAAAGAATTTCTTCTGAACAAAGACATAAATGAGAAGAGCGCTGGTTGGATAACCAAGGTAATGAAATATGACGTGGAAATTAAAGTTACAAAGCTGGTTAAAGGCAAAGGACTTTGTGAGCATCTAGCTCAAGACTTGCAAGAAACTAATAAAGTTGTTTTAGTGTCAAATGATGAAGAGATTGTTGTTCACACCTCACCTTCCAGCGAATTTTATGATTTGGTAAGCTATCTGCAAGATGGTTTTTACCCTTCTCACCTAAGTGCTTCAAAAAAAAGGTATTTCAAATTGCAATCAATTCCATTCTTGCTCGTTGATGGTGTTTTGTTCAAAAAGGATATTAATGGAATGTTACTTAGGTGTGTGGAACCAAGCCAAATTCAAAGATTGCTTGAAGAATTCCATGATGGACATGGTGGAGGACACTTTTCCGCAAGAACTACAGCGCTTAAAATCATGAGAGGTGGGTACTATTGACCTACTATATTTGGCGATTGCCATACATGGGTTAAGAAGTGCAAACAATGTGCTATGTTTGTAGGAAAAGTTAAACTTGCAACCCTGCCCCTTCAGCGAATTGCAGTGGATCAGCGTTTTGTCCAATGGGGACTGAACTTTATTGGTCTCATTAATCCTCCTTCGAGTTCAGGGCATAAGTGGAATCTAACAGCTACGAATTACTTCACACATTGAACGGAAGCAATTGCATTGAAAGAAGCAAACAAAACTAATGTTCTTAATTTCTATGAAGCTCTGCTTACTAGGTTTGGAGTTCCTTCAACCATTATTTCTGACAATGCAATGGTTTTTGTGGAATCTAGGATCAGTGAATGGGTTGTCCAACACAAAGTTTATCTCAGCACTTCATCGAACTATTATCTACAAGGAAATGGCCTTGTTGAATCTTCAAAAAAGAACCTTTTAAGGATCATACGAAGGACTATTGAAGACAATCAGAGGTCATGGCATCTCAAATTGAAGTCAGCTCTATGCGCTGATAGGATCACCTACAAGAGGTCAACAACCAACTCTCCATATAAGCTAGTCTATGGTAAGGAAGCAAGGTTACCTATTTCTCGAGTTTTCAGCTTTAGAACCAATGCATCAACTTGAGTTGTTGGAGAATGAGCCTATGAAAATCAGGTATGCAGAGCTTATGGAGTTGGACGAGACAAGAAATCAATCCATGCTAGCCATGGAAAGTCATCAGACAGGTGAAAAGAACGTTTGACAAATGAGCTTCCTCATGAAGCTTCAATGAAGAAGATTTGGTCCTCAAGTGGGATGAGGATCGAGCCAAACCAGGAAGGCACACGAAGTTTGATTCCCTTTAGAGTGGCCTATACACGATCTCCAGCTGCAAATCCCACAACGTCTTCCAACTTGCCAAGATGGATGGCCAAGGGCTTCCAATCCCAGTCAATGGGATACATCTGAAACATTGTTATTGAAGAGCAAAGCTCTATGTACATAGTTGTTTTTGCTTTCCTCCAAGTGTTGTTCAAGCACAGTGGTTTGCTTCAGTTTTGTCCAATAAGTGTTTGTTTGCACATTTGCTTCTTAGTTTTCCTGCTTTCGTGTTTTTCCCTTCCTATTTTGAAGGAAAAAAGTTACTTCAACCAAGGTCAGGGGGAGATTTTCAGTCAAAAATCAAGTTCACCATTTGGGAGTTCGAATAGCATCTATATGGTCTGAGTTCTCTAGCATAGCAGGGATGCTTCCCAATTGAGTCGCCAAAAATGTTGACAATTTTGCCCCCACAGGACAAATTGTCACCCCTACTATTCAAAACTTTGCTATGGTGCCAAGTTTGTCTTGTGAATCAGTTTTGAGGTCCTTAAATGAGCATTACAGCCACCCAAGTGGCCATCAACAGCCAGGGGAATTTTAGTCATTCAGAGGTTTACAAGGAACTTTCTTAATTACAGCCAAATGTACAAATACAACCACGACATACAAGCTGTGAGTTTATTTATTGTCTTCCCAAGGATTTTTTCGGGCTATACGAGGTGGACTATTTCTTCACACATTTTGTCTAAGAGAAAGAACTCTCAAACAAGTCTGAAAAAATGACTAAGTGGTAGTTGTTAAAAAGCTTATTTTCTTCGGATTTTTTGTCCGAAAGAAAAAGGGAAAAACACAGTTGAGAAGACCTGAAGGGCACCTGCACTTCGGGGAGGTCCAATTCAAAAGTCCTGAAGGGTATGTAACCCTTTGGGTTGGTTCACTTTATGGTTTTCAAGTCAAGACAAAAGTTTCGAAGGACAGTTTCAAGTGCCCTTCAAAAAGCCCGAGTGCCCTACAAAAGTTCCGAAAGGCACTTTTGAGGACAAAAAGCCCTTGCGGAGGGCACTTGGTCGGCGAAGTGGACCTTTACAATTTTTCCGAAAGGCACTTCCGGAAGAACCTTGCCCTTGCGAAAGGAACCCAGGCGACTAACAGGACCAAATCAAAAAAACCCGAAGGGCAATTTTGGGAAGCAGACGCCCTTGCGGAGGGCACCTTCATAAAAGCAAGGGACACTTCAAATGGAAAAGAATTTCCTTCGAATTATTTGTCCCAAGGAATTCTTTCGAACAAAAAGTCCGAAGGAATTCAAGGAAAAGGTCTGACAGAGGATATACCTGGGAAAAAAGCCCGATTAAAATTTTAAAAAAACAAGAAAACAAGAAAATTTAAGGAAATCCTTCGGAATAATTGTCAAACAGGAAATCCGCAGGAATATGTAGTCAACAAAAGCCCGAAGAAAACCAGAGGGCAAAACATAAGAGCCTAAAAGAATAAATGCGGGAAAATTGGCAAGGAAACGAATTCCTTCGGACAAAAGGTCCGAAGGAATTTGGGAGGACAAAAGCCCGATAGAAAAGATAAGAGCGTAAGCCAAAGCCAAAAAAGAAAAAAGGAAATGCCAAGCCCGGGAAAGAGAAGAGACAGAGAGTCCTTCGAACAATGTCCGAAGGACGAAAGCTAAAATAAAGCCCAATTCCCGAATTAAAGCAGAACATGAAAAAAGCCAGAGAAAATACAAACAGGACTGAAGCAGAACTGAACATAGACAAACATGAACAGTGAATAAAACAAACGCAGCATAAAAACAAAGGCAGGATGAACAAAGATCATGCACAGACTAACGTGACTCCAACGAAGTGAACGCATTTTAGAAAAAAAGCATGCTTCAGTTCTGAAAATAGAATTGTCTTGCATGATGAACGGGCAAAGTGTTGAACGTTTCAAACAACCAGAAATTCCATGCACGCACTCTTGTTTGTCTCAAAGCTCGAAACGTTCTGGCGGTTCAAACGCAATTTTTAATTTGGCATTTGCATTGATTTCATGCAAAGAGGAGACTTTCAAACATTCCAGCAGTTCGAGTGAATTTGACTACTCTTGTTTTGGAGTTGACTAGTTTTCAAGTCAAGACATCTATTCATAGATGTCCTGCATCCAAAGCTTGTCTTCTTCCTCTTTTTCAACACCAAAGATTCTTCATGCAAGACAGCCAGGTATAAGCCAAGGAAAGACAAATTTGGAAGACTCATGCAATGCAATTTGGACTTGGGCTAATGAAGAGTTAACTTCCTCTTCTATTTCCAACGTCAATCTCTTGGCTTTTTGTAATTTTCTATATTAATGGCTTTTCAATCTTGTAAAATTGATCCCTCTCTTGGTAAGACCAGACTCTGCCATTGGTGAGTTGTATAAACTCTTCAATCAATTGGACTGTACTTTCAAATTTCAAGTGCTGACATAGTGTACATTCATTCATCAATTTGCATACGTGGTTGATTTCTCTCCCTTCCCAAATTCTAATTCGTACCTAGTTGCTAGCTCATCGTGTTATGCAGGTCATGTTCAGTGTTTTATATGTCTTTTGCTAACACTATAAGTGAATGTTAGGTGATGTTAGGTGGCTGCAAAGTGTCTTGTATCAGACCTCTCTCCATCGTTTTCCCTCACGTTTTTGTTCTTGTATCGAACTTTCTCATGAAATACTTATGCATAGTGATCAATTGAAATCAATGGTCTTCCTTTTTCCTTGTTTGATTCAGTGTTCAAGGTTCCAAGTAGAGTGGATCAACATTTTGGTGTATCACCGTCATTAGGTAGGATTTCCCTTTCAAGTTTCTTTCTCTCTTTTCCATGGTAGTCCGCATCACAAAGTACATATCCGCATTGATACATCTTACAGGAACCAACCTTCTCTAGAGGTTCTTCTCACCATTAAAGCACCCACCCTCGTGAGAAGATCCCATTGTTTCAACTAGAGAGAGAATTAGCCATTTCAGCACGCCTTCGTTTCAAGGTGCAACAATAACTAATAACTCTTATCTTTACCACATATACATTTTGGCGACCACAGTGGGAGAAATCCCTTAACAGTTGTTTATTAGGCCCCTAGATTGTTCTCGCAAGCTTGCATGTTCATTAGAAGTTGAATTGGCATCCAAAATCCTACGTTTTTGTGAATTTTTCACACCCAAACTCGTAGCGGCTTTGAACTACATAATAGCGGCTTCGCTCTGCATAGCAACGGCTTCGTCACCGGTATTAGCGACTTTGATCACTACTCATTGTTGGCCTTTAACCGTTTAGACTAACCTTAACAGTTTTTTTGATCCAATTCGACAGTTCTTGTAATGTCTCCGTTGGTTTAGAGCAACATGCAAGGGGAATAAACTTACTACCACCAATTTCAGTGTAGTTAGGAATAAACTAACTGCCACATCAGCTTCAGTGTAGTTAGAGGGGATATTTCCACTGTTAGTTAGCTAGTCAACTGACAGTTAGTCTGGTCATCAATAAGCAGTGGGCGCTACATGGATTTAGGGAGTTTAGCATTGCATGTAATTAGGCAGTCTTTCAGTTAGTTTGGAGTTAAATTAGTTTTGTTAGCTTATAGTTATGCTAGTAGATGGGTAGTTGATTAACACCCCCTTTTAGGGAGTTAAATATCACTTCAAGGCCCAGTGGAGGTTGTTATTAGCAGTGCTGGGAAGGAGGAGGTTATGCAAGAATTTACAAACAAAATCTTTGGAGAAAGACATAGTCAGATTCCTTGTGCTTGGGACTGAAACCCACAGGTGCGGCCATGCAGGTTGGGGGCATAAACCCCCAGAACTGTGACCAGTTCACACAAGAACTGCAAGTGTAGCAATCAGATGGACGTAGGGCAGTCCAGGTATTTTGTATGCATGTCAGAGGGGTCCTTTGGATCCAAAAAATTAATAAAAATTCATATTTAAGGTTATTCTTTCCTGCATTTTTTTGTGTTTTTAGTTAGCACATTTCAGTGGGTATCAGAGTTGGATTCTACCAGCCTGTGCAAAAACAAAAAACTTGGAAAACCAAAATTTCGAGTTGATTCTACCACATGTTAGTAAGTCATAGGGAAGCAAGGTATCAACACAGGGAACAAAGGAAGCAAAAGATGCCAAGGATAAAGGGCAGGAATTTTTTGAAGCGATTAGGTCTTTGAAGGATGTCACGATGGTCCTCAAAGATGGGCAGCAACAGCTCATTGAGTTGTTCACTCAGGGACGTTAGCGCAAAGAGATCAGTCAAGGTACTGCACCCTCGGGGAATGATATGCAGGGAGCATCTTCATCTGCAAAAATAAACCAGAACGTTCCAATGAATTCTACCATAAGTATAGGTCTACCCAAAGTTACATTCTTGAAAAAAGAAGCCATGACTCAAGATGAGGATGTGGACAGCCAGCAGGAGGAAGATTTGAACGTCCTCCATGGAGAATATGAGTCAAAGAGTGCAGAGTTCAAGGCAGATGTCTCATTCATGAATTTTCGCACACTAAAATCAAAAGCCAAAGCTACAGGTGCAAGTAAGACTTTTCCGAACAGGCCTCACAAGGACCTTCAAAGCAAGCTTGGTAAGCTCACGGTTCCCTCATTTAATGGTTCCCACAAAGCCTCAGCTAGAGCTAGGATCCAAAAGTTGAACACTTGTTTTTCACTAAGCCCAATATACGAGGAGGCAGCAATGAAGTTTGCAATCCTTCACCTAGAAGGAATCGCACATGAATGGTGGTTCCGCAGCTTAGCTACTCAAGGGCACAGCCATGTCACCATCTACGACGACTTGTGTAGAAGATTGTTGACAGATTCGAGATGCAAAAGCCTGAGAAGCACTTTAAACAACTTGCACAGCTCCGTCAACAAGGATCCGTGGAGGCCTATGTGGCTGATTTTTAAAGGACAGCAGTCATGGTACCATATCAGAAAGGCGCTTGGTTTTCCTTTTCATGGAAGGGCTAAAAGAACCCCTTAGAGGTCTAGTCAAGGCCCTTGAACTTAATTCGCTGCAAGCTGCTATCAAAAGATCGTTAACCCTTGAAGCCACTACACCAAGCCAATTTTTCCAGAGTCAACTTTAAAAGGGACAAATACAGGGGTGTCACAGCAGCAGCAACAACAGCAGAAACAGCAGCAAGGAACACCATATAATATTTTAACCAAAAGCTAGGGGTACCCCCCCTCTCAACCCCCTAGATCCCAAGGAATAGGGCACACATTTAGAAATCAACATGATGGAGGCATGTCCCACAATGAATTGAGGAGGAAACAGCTATGCTTCAGCTGTAAAGAACCTTGGAATCCAACACACCGATGCTCGGGAAAAGGACAAGTTCGCTTGATTGAAGTATATTCAAATGATGAAGGAGAGCCCGAGGTATGTACAAAATCACACGGTGTGGTGGGAGATGAGGTTCCATGAATAGGGGTAGTAATTGAAGATGTACAAATCCCTCATGGAGTACAGCCAGCTACTATTTTTGCTTTGACAGGGGCACCAAGGTATCATTATTTCTGAGTTAAGGGGAGGATCGGAGGACAACATATCATGGCACTCATTGATGGGGGAGCAACCCATAACTTCATTGACCAGAGTGTGATGGCACGTTTCAGGTTGAAAGCTGACGAATTTGCAGGATTCGACGTGGCAGTAGCAGATGGTTACTCATTGCCATGCATGCAGGTGATCCAACAATTACAAGTAGTGTTGTATGAGCATACGATAATTCAAGACCTTTATGTCTTTCCCCTTGGGGGACCTCACATGGTTTTGGGCATCCAGTGGTTGCATTCGTTGGGAGAGTTCACACAAAACTACCAAACAATGATACTTAGCTTTGTAGAGCAAGGGCGAAGGAAAACCATCAAAGGGGTTACAGATGCCTCAATGCAACAGGTATCGGCACACCGAATAGAGACTGTTGAGACGGGATCAAATCAATTGGATGGCAACTATCTCTACCATTAAAGGGTTACCCCTAGGTACCATGGCTTTAGGGTTGGGTGAATATCCTCCAAATATACAAACTTTGTTGGATAGGTATGCTTTTGTATTTGCAAATATGCCTCCAGGGCTTCCACCCGATGGAGGTTTCTGTCACACCATTGCTTTGGAACTAGGGACGAAGCCTATCATTGTGACTCCTTATCGTCATCCCCGTGCCTTCAAGGATGAGACAGAAAAGACTGTTGAAGAGCTGCGAAAATTGGGACACATCCAACCTAGTACAAGTCCCTTTGCATCCCCAGTGGTGCTGGTAAAAAAGAAAGATGGAACGCTACGGATGTGTGTAGATTACAAAGATCTAAATAAAAAGACCAGCAAAAACGAGTACCCCATACCTCATATTGATGAATTACACAGGGCTGCACAATTCACCAAAATTGATTTACGGTCTGGGTATCATCAGATAAGAGTTGAAGTCGAAGACCCATTCAAGAATGTTTTTCAGTGTCATGATGGGCACTTCAAGTTTCCGGTGATGCCTTTTGGACTCACTAATGCACCAGCCACCTTCCAATCAGCAATTAATGAAATTTTCAGGCCTTATTTGAGAAAATTTGTATTGGTTTTCTTTGACAACATTCTAATTTATAGTAAAACATGGGAGGAACAAATGACAAATTTAGAGATAATGCTGGGCATACTGCAGCAGCAGACCTTCTTCGCCAAGCTAAGCAAGTGTGAATTTGGAATGCGGCAAATTCTGTATTTGGGTCACATAATCAGCAAGACAGGTGTAGAGATGGATCCAACCAAGGTGCAATCCATCCTAGAATGGCCTATTCCGAGGGCATTGACTCAACTACGAGGTTTTTTGGGGCTTTTTAGTTATTATACGAGATATATTAGAGGATTCTCACAGCTAGCTTCACCCTTGACAGAATTAACCAAAAAAGGGGCTTTCCAATGGTCCACAACAGCGCAAACAGCTTTTGATCATTTGAAGAAGGTAATGTGCATTGGGCCCATTCTTGACATTCCCGACTTTGCATTACCTTTTGTGGTGGAATGCGACGCTCCATGAGAAGGGCTAGGAGTTGTTCTTTTGCAGAAAGGGCAACCCATATCATTTGAAAGTCGGAAGTTAGTAGGTATAGAGTGGAACTTCTCTATATATAATAGGGAGATGTTGGCATTTATGCATGCATTGGCCAAGTTTAAGTAATATTTAGTTTGTGGACATTTTGTTGTACACACGGACCACAACAGCTTGAGCTTCTTCTTATCACAGCGTGATCTCAATGATGAGCAGCAAAAATGGGTCAGTAAATTACAAGCCTACGATTTTGACATTGAGTATGTCAAGGGGAAGAATTATAGAGTTGCAGATGCACTCTCCCGAAGACCTGAATTATTGGCTATTTCATCAGCAAAATTCGATTGGAAGGGGGAATTATTGGCTGAGTATGTCAAGGATCCACTCGCTACAGGATTGTTAGAAGGTACAATTGTTGTTTTAGAAAAGGATGAGAGACACCAGGTGAAGAATGGCATTATTTTGTTCAAGGATAGAATTTCTGTGGTGCTAGGGTCCAGGCTGAAACAGAAAATTATTGCAGCATTTCACGGTTCTCCACTTGCTGGTCACACGGGATTTTTCAAGACTTGTATACAAATTCGGAGTAGATATGCTTGGAAGGGTTTAAAAAAGGATGTATCACAATATGTACGAGTGTGTGGAGTGTGCCAAAGGATGAAACATGAGACCACATACCCTACAGGACTGCTCCAGCCCCTCCCTATTCCTCAGCAGAAAAGGGAATCCATATCAATGGATTTCATCATAGGGTTGCCTAAAGTAGGGGGAAAGAATTTCATCCTCATAGCTGTGGATTGATAGAAGAAGAATGCCCACTTTTTCCCCGTCCCCAGTGAATTCAAAGCTCCACATATAGTAGATTTGTTCTTCAAGGAAATCTTTCGACTGCATGGGTTACCTCATACTGTGGTCAGTGATAGAAATGCCCACTTCATGAGTGCCTTTTGGCAAGAATTATTCAAATTTATGGGAACAAAATTGACGCCCACTACCAGCTATCATCCCCAGACATATGGGCAAACTAAGGTAGTTAACAAGTGGATTGAAGGGTATATGTCTATTGGGATGCCGATGCCCCCTTTTATGGCATTGTATGGTTATGAAGCACCTTATTTTGTAGAGTTGAGCATTCCTGAGACACAGGTTCCAACAGCAGGAGATTTCAATGAACAAAGCAAGAGTTGAAAGGATTACACGAACAGCTCCAGCGCACACAAAACCAGCAAAAGATTTACGCATATAAGCATCATACGGAGAGAACTTTTGTAGAAGGAGACATGGTTTTCCTCCAGCTAAAGCTGTAAAGGCAATCTACCTTAAAGGGGAGTGGGGCTGAGAAGTTAAAGCCTAGCTTCTATGGAACATACAGAATAGTACGATGCGTGGGTGAGGTGGCTTATGAGCTAGAGTTACCCCCTACCAACTGGATCCACAATGTTTCCCATGTGTCTTGTTTGAAAAAAGCAGTGAGGCAGTAGATCACACCTTCAGCTGAGCTTCCACCGTTAGATGATGAGGGGAGGTTGTTACTAGTGCTGGAACAGATACTCGGAACTCGGGAAAAACAGTTGTGAAACCATGCTTGGACTGAAATCCTCATATAATGCCCCCGTTGGTTTAGTGCATCATGCAAGGGGAAAAAACTAACTGCCACCAGTTTCAGTGCAGTTAGGAATAAACTAACTACCACATCAGCTTCAACACAGTTAGGGGGGATATTTCCACTGTCAATTAACTAGTCAACTGCCAGTTAATATGGTCAACAATAAGCAGTTGTGCTGCATGTATTTAAGTAGTTTAGCACTGCATGTAATTAGGCAGTCTTTCAGTTAGTTTGGAGTTAAGTTAGTTTTGTCAGCTTATAGTTATGCTAGTGGATGGGCAGTTGATTAACGCCCCCTTTTAAGGGGTTAACTACCACTTCATGGCCCAGCTGAGGTTGTTATTAGCAGCGTTGGGAAGGAGGAGGTTATACAAATATTTACAAACAAAATCTTTGGAGAAAAACAAAGTCAGATTCCTTGTGCTTGGAATGGAAACCCACAGGTGGAGCCGTGCAGGTTGGAGACATATACCCCCAGAACTACGACCAGTTCACACAAGAACTGCAACAGTAGCAGACAGAAGGATGTAGGGCAGTCCAGGTATTTTGTATGTATGTCAAGGGGGTCCTTTGGATCCGAAAAATTAAAAAATATTCATATTTTCAGTTATTCTTTCCTACATTTTTCTGTGTTTTTAGTTATAGCACATTTCAATTCTGTGCAGTTGAAGCAAAGTTGTTATTCACGAATTCGCGACTTCCTTCATCTAGTAACGACTTTAATTATATTCGCAGTGATTTCATCTTTTCTAATTTGTTTTTGTGCAGACATCGAAGCCATTATTGCAAACTAGCTTGGACCACGAAAACAACGGCTTCATTTGGACTGTTAGTGGCTTTGATTTTTTGTCTAACTGTTTTTTCGTTTAAGTCTGCAACAAAGCCATCATTCTCGAATTAATGACTTTGACATCAATATCAACAGCTTTATTAACTCTTTAGTGACTTTGTCCTTTTTCTTTTTTGTTCTGTCTGTTTTTGTTCTTGGCAGCTTTGATTAAATTCCTAGCGGTTTCGTAATGGAAACTAGCGGCTTTGCTTCTAACCATAGTGGCTTGGTCTATTTTGTGTTTATTGTCCGATTTCTGTACATAACAAGTTCGATATGTTGATTAGTAGCCTTATAATCAATTTTAGCGGCTTTGTTTTCTGCTAACATCTAATATGTCCTAGCAACTCTGCAATAGCAGCTTTGGCCTACAGATTAGTGGCTTCGATCTGTGTGATAGCAGCTTTGATTTATGACAATTTGTTTTACAGGTTGCCCATCAAGATTGAAAATCAAACTACTAGCTTTTGTTTGTGGGACCACCCATCAAAGAATCAACAGCCAAACCTTTTTTCTAAATAATTTTTGACTCATAATCATAACTTAATCAAGTTAATTAATTAAATCTTTTGTGTGTCTAAATCATGTTGGCTTAGTCTTGTGTTTGAGTGCGTGTTTCCCCTGAGGCAAGAGAGTATACTCTCTCCTAGCGGTTTCATAATGGAAACTAGCGGCTTTGTTTCTAACCATAGTGGCTTTGTCTATTTTCTGTTTATTGTCCGATTTCTGTACATAACAACTTCGATATGTTGATTAGCGGCCTTATAATCTAAATTATTGGCTTTGTTTTCTGCTAACATCTAATAGTGACTCTGCAGTAGCGGCTTTGGCCTGCGGATTAGCATCTTCAACCTGTGTGATAGCGGCTTTGATTTCTGACAGTTTGTTTTGCAGATTGCCCGTCAAGATTGAGAATCAAACTACTAGCTTTTGTTTGTGGGAGCACCCATCGAAGAATCAACAGCCAAACCTTTTTTCTACATAATTTTTGAATCATAATCACATCTTAATCATGTTATTTAATAAAATCTTTTGTGTGTGTGTCTAAATCATGTTGGCTTAGTCTTGCGTTTGAGTGCATGTTTCACCTAGGCAAAATTGTGTATACTCTCTCCTCGCACCCGTAGGGTGACCTTGGGGATCAAAAACAATCTACGCCTTCCTTTTTTTCTTTTTCTAGGGGCAACGTGGCGTGGAATTGATCCCACGTACTTGTCATAGTCTTTAAGAGGGTTGTGACATGCATATCATCACCATGCATTAATCCACACTCTATGTTTCAATGAAGTATAAACATCGAGGACAACTGTCGTAAAGCTAAGCGAGATTTCCCATAAAGGATTCCGTGAAGTGAGGTCATACTCCAATACTCAGGCGTCAAACAACATCCTCACACGGACTTGGGCCCCACATAGCACAAGGTATTTAGGGGACGCACCTAGAAAACTTCATACAACCTAGATTAAGACCCTTTGGCCGCAAACAATTATCAATGCAGGGAAAACAACATCCCCGAAGATCACTCACCACATACAAACGTGGAGTAAGGGTTAGGAGACCAACAAAGTCACCACTTAACACGAGTAGATTGGTGGGTTGTTAGTTGAGTTGCACACCCTTATCTACTAGCATAGGCTTGTGGCTTTTGCTTGATTTTGTTTGTGTTGTTGAGACCCATACTGTTTGCAAACCCCCACATCAACATCCATCATCTAAAATCAATGTATACATAGACATCCTTAATTGACATCCCCTAATTCAAACACATATCAACATCCTTTGATCCAAGCATACATTAACCAACATCTTTCATCCAACCCAGACAAGTCAACATCCTAAAACAGAGTCCAATCCGATTGTTACCTTGTTAACCCAATCCAAACAATCCAATCTATAGTCTAAGGTTGTCCATATCCACACTTATCAAACCAATCACCCCTAATCACACTAAGCCTACAATCATCCCCAATCACATATCAAAACCAACAAAACATAAGCTTTGTTGGAGAGTTGTCGGTGAAGTCATGGAGGTGTCCAGGTGAGTGGATAAAGTGTATCGATAGTCTAAGTGTCAATGACAAAGTGTGCAGTGTGCTTGTCCTAGTAGGCTTGAAGTAGGTTTGGTTGATCTTCAGTTTTGGCATGATTAGGGATGGGTCTGAAATATTGAGCATGTATGAGGGGTCATATCAGAAGTCAAGGATAATTGAAGAGCTTGTGGAAGTGCATGGTATTCATCCGGTTCTTCATTATGTTCAGCTTGGCATAGTTGGTTCTCTGACAGAAAAATCTAAGTAGGCAGTTTGCTGACGTCACCATTGCCACGTATGGATGACTCAAGGGTAGTTGGTCATATGGGTGTGATCACATTAGTCCCAAGTTGTTATGGTCCAAATTTCAAGACATGCAATTGAACGCAGCAAAAGTTATTAAGGGGCAAAGTTGGTTTCTTAGACAAAATTTACTATGTTCCCATACTTAGCCAGACCGTCACTGCACATCATGCAGATATGGATGAAACAGCAAGTTTGAGCATTTATTTCTGGTACTTAGAAAGTCAACCGAGGTCAAAGGAATTCATGGAGATATTGTCTATAGTGCCAAGAAGGTCCCCTAAAAATTTGGACTCTTGAAGTGTTTTCTAGCTCAAGTTATAAAGCTTCAAAGTTGCTCTTGCAAACTATGTCTGGCCAGAAACTGTCAAGTTTAAACACGCTGAAGTCTGAGGTCACTAGTCAGTAGATCTAACGGTGCCCGTTATATCGTAGATCTTGATCCAACGATGCGCATAAAAGTCAATATGTTAAAGAATGAACGCGTGAGTGACAAGTGTCACATTCACAGAGCTTGGACAAAAATCAACGGTTTGTGGTTGATCATGTAGTTAGAAGATCGACGATGCGGTTCGAGTAAAAGAGTCAATGTGTGCAGAAGACACGCAGCGCTGCCAAGTGGTACAATCTCAAGTGTTATGATCTAGATCTAACGGTGAGCGTTGCAAGATAACAATCGAGCTACTCATAGGAGATCGACGGAGCGCATTTGTTCCAAATTGTTAGGAAGCAACAAGATGATGACAAGCGCTCAATGTTTAACAGTAAAGCAAAGGCAAAGATCAAGCTACTTTCGGGGGAGATCGACTATGCGTGTTCGTTCAAGCTATGAGAGGGCACAAGATGATGGCAAAGTGTTCGAAGTTTAACAGTTATTTAGTGACCGTTGGAATTCAAATATTCGAATTTGCGAAGGAAGACCAATCTACAGTTTTTGTGCTATAACTTTTGATATACACAGAATTTGATCATGGTGTAAAAGGCAAAGTTGTAGAGGACTTCATGGCGCATCTAGAAAACCTGGTTAGGTCTAATTGTTTGTACAGTCAAAGATATGGAGCTCCAAAGTTGACTGTGTATGTGTTCATGCTCTGCAAGTAACCCGAGAAAGATAATTGAGTTGTTCTTGATGGTATTTCGATGTTTTAAGATGAACTAAGTGTTGGAGCGTGTTGTAGACTTCATGAGGACCATCTGTGTGCATTATGGAGGTTTGACCAATCCAAATTCTATATGAACAAATGCTTAGAAGTTGATTGTGTGTTCGTTCTTGGTGATCGTATGAATAGAATGATGTTTGGGCTAATTGTCTTGTAGCAGAAGGGTGTTGTGATGGATGTTGTCACTTAAGGTGAACCTATAGATCATGTGGCATGGGTCTATATGTATTGTTGAAGTGTTCTTGTATTCTTAATTTGCTCGGAGAAGTGTCAAAGAGATGGATAGGTCTCCATGAGACCTATAAGGGCTAATGAGGCCTAATTAAAAGGCAGAGCTACTTAATTATGACCCATGGATGCTATGGCCGACTTGTGTGGATGGTGTCGAGCTATGTTAGATGTCTTAAGGGCTAAGACAAGTATTATGACCGACCTTAAAGATAATAATCATGATGGCTCTATATGATCCGTAAACTCAAAGTGAAATTTTAAAAGTACGAATTCTGAATTTCTCAGCTTATAAGATGTTAGAATGATTAAAAACTAATGAAAATCTGATCTAAATCAAGTTTCAAAACTGAAATAAAGGTGAATTGATAGATCACATTAATTATCCATTGAAACCGTCAGAATTTACCAAATTCCTGATTTTATCCAATTTCCCGTAAATGATCAAATGATTAATTTTTGCATTCTGATTAAAATCTAAATTATAATCTGCAAATTTACTAAAAATGAAATGCAAAACTGAATTTAAAGATCAAAACACAAAAATTGTTTACGGGGTTTGGAATTCCTACGTCCTCGAGTTCTTATCGAACCGATCCATTAATGTTGCTAAATTTACAAGCCAAAATAATACTTACAATCAACAAAATAGATCTACTCTCTGTAAAAACAGTGTTTCAGACCTTCGAAAAACCTTGGCTGACTCAGCACATCCTTCACTTGCCTGAATCACATGCAGAGGCTTCTCCAAATTGAAATTGGTAACTTCTATAGCTCAAAATGGCATCACCAATTCTCCTAAATGGGCAAATGAATATACTGCACAGAGCGTATCGAAATTCTAAACAGCTTTGTAGTTTACTCCGAGCTCTGGTTTGGCCTCTAAGGGCTCCAAAATGACCAAATACAACAAACTAGTCTATATTTTCCCATACACAGTCGGCCAGAAGCTTACCTTTAAATACAAGTTCGCTCCTTTCAAAACACTTGGAAGTCCGTAGCCTAAGCGGTCAAGGCCTATCTCTTTTGCATAGGAGGTCGGCGATTCAAGTCTTCAACCTTCTATTTAGGCGCTGTAGTCTTATCTTTATCCCACATTTGTTGGGGAAGAACAGATTTCATACTAAAAATAGGTATGCAACCTCCTTGGTATGTGCCAACGTCCCCTTTTGTAGGAGACTTAGGCGCTAAGCTTAGGCCTATACTTAGGCCACCGTTGGAGATTTCCATCGTGGGTTTATCCCACATGCATGATTTCGAGGTAGATTTAGGCTTTAAAAAACCTTTGACCGCCCACCTATCGCGTGGCTTCGACCACATAAGAGTCCTTTAGCCTTAGACTCGGGCTCGGTCTGCGGACTCGCCAAAGATATTGGCTCCCATGTGACTCGGCAAAGAGCTTGAACCGGTCTCCCTTGGGCTCGCCTCCTTCTCGGGCTTCGTGGCAATGAACTATCCTTTGAACTCGCCATATGGCTCACTCAACGAGCTTATCTCACGCTTAGTCACTTAACTCCACTTGGCATACAACGTGACATGGCAAGATGAGTCATCACTTGTGACATGGCCAGATGAGTCACTATAGTGACGTGGCATGTTGATGATGTGGCATGTCATCGAAACCAATTTTTTTTTTTTAAAATTCAATTTGCCAAGTGTCGACCTTTGATAGGTCCAAATGTCGAAACAACATCAAAACACGTGCCACATGTCGCAAGTGACATTTTTCGACCAACTTCAAATGGCCATAATAGGAGCTCCCGAACTCAGATTTACATTCCGAAAAATGCGCCGGAAAGCTCTCAAAGAGCTCTACAGCGTGCCGCCACTGAAACTCTGAATTGGAACCATTATCAGAACCCAATTTCTGATCACTATAAAAGGTGAAACCAAAGGTGGTGATTTTCAGACTTGAAAGGAGAGAAGATGTGTATGTGAGAGTTGAAGAGCAAAGGAAAGAAGAAAGGGTGTGTGACCAATGGATGGGTTGTAGAACAGAGTAGGTTGATGACTTTGTGTATGACCTGTAGGTCATATTCCTGATGTCAGAACAGTGCTCTTGCAGGTTTGAAGATTGAGGATGAGTGAAGAGGTCTAGAGTGATCCAAAAGGATGTTTTGGATGCCTTGAGTATGAGCGAAGGATAGATGATGTCTATGTGAGCTTGATGGTTGATTTGAGAGGCAGATCAGAGTGTGGACTGTGTATATGACCATTTGGTCATGTTGTTGAAGTTGTGCCAGAGTTGTTGCTGAGAAGTGTAGAGTTATCCAAAAGGTGGTTTTGGATGTTTGTGGTTGTGTGAAAAAGTGAAGGGGGCTGATATACATTGTATCTCCATCAGATTGGCAAGCAATCAGTGATCAGGAGATGTTCATATCATAGGTGTTGGGAGGGTGCTCAACATCTAGGTCAGAAGGACTTGATCATCTTAGGGGCCGATGCTCCTTGTGAAACAGGTGTTTCACTAAAGCCGATCAGGACTTGATCATCCTAGGGGCAGGTGTTCCTTGTGAAACAAGTGTTTCACTAAACTCTGGTCAGAAGGACTTGACCAGTCTCATGTTTGTGATCATCTTATAGAACAAGTAGTCCATGTGTTTGCAAGCTTGAGAGTGAGTTTTATTCCCCAAGAGGGTTTCCCACATAGATCTTGTGTTGTGTGTGTGATCATGCATTATCTATTGTTCATTGCTATAAACATCTTGAATGCTTCATGCATGGATGTATTGAATGTTTAAGTGTTTGAAGGATTTGGAAATTGAATTGCATTGTTTGCCACCACTGATTCACCCCCCCCTCTCAATGGTTTGTACCTCTAACAAGCTTGCCTTAATCCACATCGAGACAACCCCTTCACATAGCATAACCAACATCCAATCTTAGCTTGCTAAAATCCTAAAACCTAATCAAGTTTGAGTCAATTCTCACCAACCAATCCAATCATCCACTTAAATCCAACAATCACATTTATCCAAATGGCATTATCCAGTCAAACAATCGCTTGATATCATCCAACATCCATTTTATCCAATCAAACTTGAGTCATCCAACACTTGAGCTAGCTTGCAATCTCAAGGTCAACCGATCCAATATCAAATCAATCATCATTTGAGCTAGTCACAACCCAGCCAACATCTATCAATCAAATCATCATTTGGGGTTACGTTCAAAACAACCCTAATCCAATCAAACAAACATCAATCTCAAATCTTGTCCAAGCTTATCACCTATCAACATTCTAAGGTTAGCCATACCCTAATAAATCCTAAATCAAGTTAGCTCACCATCAAATCAATCAACCTGCTCAAGTTTATCATCCATAATCAAAATCAACAATCTAACATCCAATCATCAAAAGATCCATACAATCAAATCACAAATCAAACTTGAAATTAATCTAAGCAAACTCGTATCAAGAAGGCATAATCCAAATCTGGTCCACCTCATCCAAACATCCAACAATCGTTTCCTAATCTTTCCATTCAATCCCCTGCCCCTGTCGATTTGGGGCCGACAAATCACAATATCCATCCTTTCTCCCAACTTGATCCATGGTACCCAAAACAGAATTGGATATCGCCCAAATCGAACAATATATTTTTGCAAACAAGGATACCGTCCTTTTGCGTCTCCTAGAAATGGGAGCCCTACTTCCTGCAAACTTTGATCCCATAAATCTAACTTCCATCATGAGCAAGAATAATCAAGTCCTTCAATATCCAACTCGACCTACTCTTAGCCCCCACACTAGCCAATCACAATCAAACTTTTCGTCCACTAGTTATAGCCTTGATCATGATCTCCCTTATCATACTAGCAAAAGGAAACCAATCTTGGCAACCCTATCCAATACCAGTCCAGCCCCTAAGCCACATCAAACACAGTCATCCAACTATGTCATGCCATCGCTACCTAAGGACAATCATTCAATCCAGTATCAAATGCTTCCACATCGAAAAAAAGTTGTGAACAGAGACAATGTACTCCTCTCAATGAACCCTTAGAAGCCATCTTTTGCCAATTAGCTGTCGTAAATATGATCGTTTACCCTCGCACCAAGCCTTTTGATCCGACCAAACCTAAGCCCACTTGGTATAGAGAAGGTGAATATTGTCAATATCATAGAATCCATGGGCATTCCACTAATAGATGCTCCAAATTCATAAATTGCATCCAAGATCTAATTGACCGTGGTGACCTCGATATCGAAATCGAATCAAATACAGTCATGTCCAAGAGTGAGCAGGAGGGGATATGTCAAGATTCCTTTCCAAGTCACAACCAGACTTTTACATTTCCAAATAAAGATCAAGACAACCAACCCATCTTTGACAAGCCTACTTCGATGAGCCTCTCTACTATCATTCACCTACTCTTGAGGAGCCTAGCTTCAACGAGCCTAGCTTTAATCCACCTGTCTTTGACGAACCCCTCTTCAACGAGCCCATCTTCGAAGAAACCATCATTGACCAACGGCCCATCTTTTACCCATCACACAAAATCTCCCGTTTTCGAAAATGCCTCCATCCCAAAGCCTCCATCACCAAGCGAAAATTGAAGGTACTTGCAGACAACACAATCCAACAAGCCCTCTTTGTAGCCACAATCCAAACATCAATTATTAGCAACATCAAGATCAATGTCAACAACACCATCACAATCAAAAAAAGAATCAGTATCCTATATTGGTAGCATCACAACAACAGCATTATCTGTAAATCCAACATCAACATCTGAATCAATATTGGATTCAACAAAAGAATCATCATCAACATCTCCATCCAAATTAGTACAGCATGGTATTGGCTACGTACCTCTGCCAAATTAGTATAGCAACCTCAGTGATCCTTTTGCAATTCTTGAGGTAGTTTTCGTCGGCATTTAAACAAATCCTAGTAGCCTACGAAGATCATGTTGCCCTCAATCCTTTCATTGACAACACCAATCCTTCCATCGATATCCCCCAATTTTTACAGCCCTAATCCTTTCCATCATCTCGACAATCAACCTCCCGCAACCATTGATTAGGACCAACAAAATCCCACACCATCAAATTGCTTCCATAGCGGCATCAATTACAAAATCCATGGGGATCCAAGATAGTATCCAATCAACAGAGCATAATAAAGAAATCAGCTTCGATTCAACAACAAATCAAATAATCGGCCAAATCAACATCCCCTAGTGAAAACCTCCTTGAGGCGCTAGTGGGCAATCTAAATCAAAACAGTCAAAGATCAAAGTCCCTTAGTAAAAACCTCTTTGAGGTGCTACGGGACAATCAAAGTCAAGCAAATCCAACAAGTCATGAAGAGTATGTTAGTGAAAACCTCTTTGAGGCGCCAATAGACAAACACATCAGCTCTGCATCATTTGATCAAGATATCGAAACAGTCGATAATCCTCAAATCATTCAAATCGCAAGACAAGAGTCTTGAGGTCTTTGACTTCGCAACATTTGAAATCATGTTGCATAAGCACAACTAGAGCATCCAGAATCACCAACGACATGTGACTGTTAGTCCCAATTTCCAGTCTCCTGACAATTATACATCCCATCACGATCCTATCATCCAAATCCTATACACCACCAAAAAATCAAATCCTTAATCTAATCCATACCATACCTCACCCTCTTAGGCGACATTGTCTTTCATATTAGCTACAAAGACACCTGGTTAAAATGTTTGGAGGAAGCCAAATCAACAAACAAAGATAACAATGGCATCAGTGGAGCCAACATTGATAGCACCAACATACTAGCAAAGCTATCCAAAATTGGTATCAGTTGAAGATCAAAAAGTCATCAGCATCATGCATCTCGTAGGGCTCCAATAAATCAAGATGCCATCAAACCAAAAAAAAATCATTCGTCCAATGGTGAAAATTAGTTTTCTAGTGCCTTGGGTAAGTACCATGATAAAAAAAATCATTCGTCCAATGGTCAAAATTAGTTTTTTGGTGCCTTGAGTAAGTACCATGATAAAAACCATTTTTCGACATCATGCAAAAATACTGTTGTCTGCAGATACCTTGACAATTGGGGTTAACACCATCTATATCATAATCCTCATCTTAAAACCATCCTTACCCATCCTAAATATCTTGTGCCATCATTTTTCCATCCTATTGTGCCCATCCTTTCTTCCCGTCTTGACCTTAGTAAAGAAGTGGAAGAAGTCTTGAGACATGTTCTGGAAACATCTTGGCATATCCTTTGAGCAACACTTTGACGACTCGGCATTTGGTTCCCATGCGACATGGTCCTTGGAGATCCTTAATCGATTCCTCATTGGCCCTCATCCCCTTTGCACATCATCCAAAACCCTTTCATCACTCCATCTGCCATCATTCCCTATCCTAGTTGCTAGGTTCGGGCTTTCCCTTTACTAGTGACCCCCCTGACCCCCCTTTTGTAAATACAAAAAATCAAAAAAACCCAAAAAGCCAAAAAATCATAAAATCCGGAAAAGCCAAAACATCCCAATCGTCTTGTCCTACATCTTAAACAAAATCCAAATCCTTATCCTCATCAAAATTCACATTTCTTATCCAAATCCATATCCCTTATCGAACAAATCATTGCGACTATCCTTTAATCCCATCATCTATCAAATCTAACCTCATGGCATATATCGTTGCCTGGGGCCAAAATCAAACAAGGCTCATTGAATCGTGAACCGATCACCCATCCCACGGATTTCCAACAGGGCAAACAAGACACTGGTCAAATAAAAATCAATGCATCACATAATCCGCATACTTGCTATTCATTTTACTTGTATGATCTTTGATGATGTTTGACTTGTTTGAACGTCTTTTATCATGTACATATCTTAGTCTAATCATCTATGTTTATCTGATTATCTGCATATGTTCATTCAAGTGTGTTTGATTCAGCATTTTGTGAATATCTTTTATCTTTTTTATCGTTTGTGCAATAGCATACAACAAACATGTCATCTTGGTTCCTTATACCAATGGTGCATTACGCTACATGTTACTTGTACATTTTGCTTTTAATCTTTGTATTTAAGCATCAATCCAACATGTATTATGGCAAGAAGTCATCATGGTCACATATATCATGGTGCATACTGCCTAGTGCTACATCACACATGATTGCTTATACAAATGGCTCAAGGCCATGGCAGCACAAAATCCTCACAAATCGCCACTTACAAAACATCCAATCATCAAAACCCCCACCCAAACCATACATCAAATCATCTATCTAAACCAATCATCTACAAACCTTTATTCAACATCCAAATCCAATCACATCAACAGCGAAATCACATCATCTAAGTCAATCATCTATCTAATCATCTAATCTAATCAAATCGAAAAT
The DNA here is from genome assembly GCA_037957365.1 of Torreya grandis. NCBI lineage: Eukaryota > Viridiplantae > Streptophyta > Pinopsida > Cupressales > Taxaceae > Torreya > Torreya grandis. The sequence goes on along the minus strand of JARHVA010000721.1, from coordinate 3,659,039 downwards.
CCAATCATCTACCCAATCAAATCATTTTTCCATCCAATCATCTATCCTTCCTCAAATCATATCTAACAATCACAATCATCACTAATCTAACATTGTTGCTAACATCCATCATCCTCATCAATCCTAATCAATCTCCTTGGGGCATCCTTGGGACATCATCATCATCTAATCTATCATATCCTCTATCATCTCATAACTCCCTTCTAGGGAGAACTACATCAGCCTCAGGGCCATACGGACTATGTAGGCAGCATTCAGGCACATGGGGTGTCTAAGGTCAGCTCGGCCGCAATCTCATTATCATCCACAATCTCACAATCATCTACAATCTCATAATCATCCACAATCATCCCCAATCTTGCAATCATTCATCATTTTCTTCTAACTAACTATCCAATTCTCTATCCAATGTCATCCAACCCAATCAAATCCTTCATCAACGTGATCCATCATCTTAGTCCATGCAACCAATAGAATCCTTGAGCTATGATAAATCAATTCATCTCAATCAACCGGGAGACATTGCTCCCACATTCAAGCCTGTCGCCTCCTTTCCCATGCACACATCATCGCTTGAGGCAAATCAAGTGTGCGGATAATCAGTCAATCCAAATCAGTCCAAAATTAAATCCAACGCTGACCTTAATTCCAAATCAACCACCATCCTCTTAATCATTCCCTTGATCTTCCCATTCAATCTCCCACACCTGTCAATTGGGAACCGACAAATCATGACATCCATAGTTTCTCCCATCTAAATCAAATCAATCATCAATCAATCAATCAGTCAATCAGCCAATCCAATCGAAGTCTACAGCTCTCCCCACCATATATCATTTGCCTAGGATACATCCAAAGCTCACAACTTTGATAGTCAATCTATCCAAAGTTTACGGCTTCCCCCATTCATATAGCATTGCCCAGGGCACCATTAATTTATCAAATCCAAAGATCCAATCAAGTTGTAGCTCATCGATTGCAAGCATTGCATCACGCCAACCACAATCATCACTTCAAATCATATCCAAATATCTATTGCATGTATTGCCTTCAACCCAATCCCTTTCTTCTATCCACACATCCCACCCCTCATTTTCTTTCGAATGACCATCCATCTTGTTCCTCCCTGCATGACCCCTCGAGGGGGCATCACCATCATTTACTAACTCACACGACCTTTTACGTCTTTGAAAAGCCATAACTTCGTTCAGTCACAATACCCTTCCAAAGAGGGGCAAAATGTATACAACTAAAATCCCTTGCTTCTACTAATTAAAATGTTATTAGTATCATCATATTAACATTATCCGAACATCACTATAACATCCTTCTTTATATTTCCTTCATCATATTAACCTTACCCCATCATCCCATTACTCTTCATACCAATTAATCATCCCCTTATCATCTCATTTAAACACTAATCAAGCTTCCATAATTCTTAAGGAATTTAAAATTCCTCACAAACTACCCTCACCTACTCCCACTAACCCTCCTACAAATCACATTCCTAATCCCCACTTAAAACCTCCATTAATCATCATAATCAAATCTAGAAATTTTTAATCTTCCTTAAGCCTTGAACCACCCTTCCTAGAATCCTCCATGAATTTTAAATTCATAAAATCCAATCACCAAATCATATCATCAAATTATGGCCATTGATCTTCATCTCCCATGGACAATTCTCAACCATTGATTTCTTCCATAAAACTCTATAAATGGAGCTACGTTCTTGTGCAAATCCAAGAGCTTTGAATGTGAAATCTTTTGAAGGAGTAGTGCCATCACCTTGCCATTTCAATCAACTATTAAGCAATCCAAGCATCCATAAGCCAAAGTACTGCTGAAATCTTGAGTCACATTGAGCATCCAACATCCATAATCAAGCATCAAGCTTCTCCAGTCATTGGAGCACATCTACAACGTCAAGGAGGAAGAATTCATTTGCAAATTCGAGATATAATCTTTATTGTTTGTGTTTCATTTAGTTTGCTTTTGGATTCTTGCTCCTTTTGCTCAGTCTGAGGTATTGTGATTGGGATTAGAGTAGGAGCTTTGAGTATGAATTTCATGGTTTCTAGCTAAAAACTCTAATCTTTACCACATATACACATAGTAGAGAGATTTTCCTATTTTCTTATATGTTTTAAGGCCTATGTCTATTAAGTTGTCCCCTGAAATTTGGAAGGTCTCTCCAACCCCCCAGAAAGTCATACTTGCAAACCAAAAACTTGTGAGTACCATTGAATGTGTATTTACTTGTCCATATCTTTTACATGGCACCACTCGAAATATCTTGTGATCCACTCCAATATCTTGTGAACAATTCAAAAGTATAGGTACTTCAAAGTCTATTATGAAAACACTTAGCACCCTAGCTAAATTAGAGGTTATGAAACAAAAAAGGAAAGCCAATCATTGGTTTGTCAAAAAAACGAATATTTTTAGTTCTAAATTCAGTTGGTCTAGATTGTCAAGAAGCAATTATGGTTGACCTAGCTTCAGGGAAGGTAGACACTAAGAAAAACTTCCGCTATGTCCTATCCACCAGTCAGAGTTGCTGTGCAAATTGATGCTGATAACACCACATTTCAATAAGCACTGTCAAACAAGATGATGCCAAACTTTGAATAGCAATTCAAGTGTGGAGTAATTCATGCTTATTGAGGCTAAGTAACTATATAGCACAATGCAGGAGAAATAAATGCATAAATTGATTTGTAATGACACTTCAAGAAACACTTCTGGTTGACAAAGCTTCATGCAGGGTAGACACTTAGAAGAACTTACAAATGTTCTATTCACCAGCAAACATTGCTGTGCAAATCGATGCCAGTAGCACCACATTTCAATCAGCGCCAATAAGCAAAGTGATGCCAAACTTTGAATAGCAATTCAAGTGTAGAGCAAAGCATGCTTATTGAGTCTAAACAACAGGCACAATGCAGGAGAAATAAATGCATAAATTAATTCATAATGACACTTCTCTTCTCCAGAAAAGATATACGCTTTGACATAGAACTTATTCCACTAGACTATTAAAGTCCTTCAGAGGAACAAACCACAAGGCAGATGGATGTGGATTTTCATTTAAACCCATTCTGTATATTGCTGTCAATTATCCACAAGTTTTCAATTGTCCATCTTCTGCCCTAATAGTTCTTCGAATCACATTTGATGTGCATTGGGGGTAGTGGAGCTTTTAATACAATATGGGTTTTACTGCAATATAATAACCAGACGCATTATGATCAAAACTGCTACAAATACACTTCTGGCTGTTATAAGCACTACAGGTTTGAAGTTTCACAATATGGACTAAAGAATAGCGTTCAAGCACATACCATGTTAACTGAAATGTAGATCAGTTCACAAGTAATCTATCCCCAATGTAGTTATTTATCCTTGTTTGATAGAAAAGGTTTTCAAAGAGTTCTCATCTCTCTTATCAACTTCTGTCCTGAAATTATCGATCAAAGAGAGTTTGGCAATTTAGAAAAGAATGGCACTTCCCATTTGTCCTACCAAAGGTAACTTTTTATACTGTTTGAAGTTTGAACACCAGACTCCTTAACATGATTTACAACAGAATTGATTATTACAAAAAATAGGTAATGCCTTAAGCAACAAGCAAGGAGCTAACAGAGTGGCAATCTACCCTACCATTAGGCACTCACAGAATTCTCTCCTGAATACGAAACGCTGGAAAATCCATAAAAAAAATGTCCAAAATGAGACAAATTTTACTATTTTAATAATCAAATGACACTAACTAGGTGTCGTTTATATCAATGCTAGAAATTGCACCTTTATACTTGCTCTTTTGTAGGTCTGCATAATCTCAATACATATACAATATTGGATTGCTTTTTATTAGCATTGTTGCAACGACATCTTAGGCCATTGACTATACACCACTATTATACACAATAAACCAAACTTCTTGAATGACTCAACAAGCATTGAAGGATACTTATAACTGTTTGTTAAATTAGAGTAAGCTTCCTCTACGTAACTGGATATTTTACATAGGAATCAATTGTAAACGTAAAACTTAATTTTATTTAAAATATCTAACCCTTTCCTGAGTCTGTCTTCTTGTCATAAGAAAATTTTGTTTAATCTATTTGATAATATTTCAGTTAATTTATTGGAACATTGATTGTCTGCATACCACAACCCTCAGCCTGCTACATAGATGAATCTGTTATTGTTCCTAATAGCATATGTTCAACAAGGGAAACAGCATACTTTGTGGGAAGAGCAATATACAGAGAGTAACCGTCCCGGCTCATTGTACCTCTTCCCTCTCCCTCGCCTCCTCCTCCTGTTTTGTAACATTGGACTTTGATATTGCATCTGAAGGCAACCTTGGATTGATGGGTGTGGAGTAATCAAGAAAACTATAAGAAACTTTCTCTGTGGTTATTGGTTCTCTTTGATTAGACTCTCAAATAACTCAGCATACATAGAAGGATGATTACATGGATTAAAAGCACTATTGAATAGGCTTCTTTGAGCTAGAAGTGGAAGATGCTTCTCTGATAATTGTTTAGACTCTCAAATAACTCAGCATATATAGAAGGATGATTACATGGATTAAAACTGCTATTGAATAGGCTTCTTTGAGCTAGAAGTGGAAGATGCTTCTCTAATTATTATAAACACTATTATTGAAGGGTTGTGTGCTAACTGGCGTTTATCCACTTTGCTAGATGAAGCAAACAAACAAACACATGTCAGAATTTAAAACAATATCTTTCTTATATAGCTTCCAAGAAGTCAACAAAATGTGCCAACTGGTTGGTAAACCTTGGACAAGCTTGGTGGCTAATCAGTGTAATAGCTAACTCCTCTTAGAAGACCTGCACAAGGACCAATTCCAGCAGCCTAATAACCTCCTTAATCTGATCTACAAAGGGTGCACATCACACTGAGTTTGTTGCTTTAACTAAGTCCTTTATGTTGGGTGTAAAGTCACTATTCATGGACACTATTCACGGATCACTATTCACGGGCACCATTCACAGAAACTGTTGGCCAATTTTGGCCCACATACAGAAATTTGCCTAGATGGATCAATTGCTAAAGGTCTTGGTATGGAGTGATCAGCTGAGCAGAGTTCTGGATGGAATGAGTGGATCAAAAGTAGAAGAAGAAAATCTCATATTTCTTACAGAGCTTTTGAAACACTTTAAACAAGCTTAAAGGGTGCTTTGTTGATCTTTGAGAAGCAGGTCTTGAAACAGGTCTAGGATTGCAAAATGAAGAAGACCAGCAGGTTTTCATAGTGTTTCACGCATTCAGGAGCATGGATTAGGTTGCACAAAGTCTTAAAAATCTATTGGAGTCTTCTAAAAGAGACAACAGTTCAATCACAAGTCCAAAAGAACCAGACCGTCACGAGAACATCATGCAGAAATGGACTGGTCAGCTTGATTGTGCATTTAATTAATATGCTTAGAAAGCCTCTCAGGGCCAAAAAACCACATGGACATGAAGTTCTTCATGCCTAGATCATCCTCTAAAAATTTCATGTCTTGATGAGCTTGCTATCTCAAGATATAAAGCTTCAAAGTTGAACTTGCAGAGTGAAACAGGCGCACGGACGTCAAGTTTTTGCTTCGAAAAGTAGTCGTTGGAATTCAAATATCCCAAGGTTTAACGCTAGAGTGACAAGTGTCCAAATCTCGGGAGCTAAGGTCAAGATCCAATGGCGAGTGTCAATCTAACAGATGTCGGTGGGTCCCAAAGATCTAATGGCACGTATTTGATCGTGCAAATCAGATCAACGATGAGCATCAAGTCAAAAGGTCAACGTAAGTGAGAAGCTAACAAGTGGCAAAATCTCAGGGGTCCTGACAAAGATCAAACTGTACGTGTCGACTGACACAGCAAGTGGCCTGAGCAAATCAACAGTATGCGTTCACTCGTACAAATCAAATCAACGAGCAATGAGTCAACAAGTCAATGGATCTCAAAGGCTAATAAGAAGTTGCCGAGTGTCTCAACTGCATTAATCTGTCAAAAGATCTATGGCTCGCGTTTAATCATGCAAAAGCAGATCTACAATGCACGAGAGGTCAAAAAGTCAGCAGGATCTTGCGGAACAAATGCGGAGCTGACAATTGACACAATTTGGAGAGTCCAAATCAAGATCAACGGCAAGTCATGAAGGTCGAAGGTGTCATAATTTCAAAGGCCCAAATTAAGATCAACGGTTGATATCAAAGGTCAAAGATTATGAGACTTCGACTAGAGGTCGAAACACGATCCAAGTTGAACCAGAGCGGATTTTTGAGGATCAAACGTCGCCATTAAAGCTCCACAGAGACAGAATAGGTCTTTTAATACCTAATGCAGAGATCAAAGATGGACTAGCAGTTGTTGAAGCAAGACTAAACATCTGTGGATCTCGTCGATATATTGACTATACAAAAATCAATAATTTGGATTGATTTTTCGAATATACAGTAAAGATATATATTCAAGATGGAGTAGGCTCAAATGTGTAACCATGAAGAAGTGTCTCGATTGTCGACATGGTCATGTTTTCGACAAACAAGTACATGCAACCGCTAAAAGCAGACTCATGGCATGGCTCTGTGGAGTCCATGGATATAAGGACCTTGCCCTCATAATGAAGCAAGTGGAGATGGCGTAGAGTCCCAAGATGGAGATCTAGTGGTCGAAGAAAGCAGCTGTAGCATTTAATGGATTTTAGGATACCTAAGGGTTTTCCTTCATAAGCAGGATCATGACTCACCACCTTTGGCAGCTATTGTCTTCTAGTGCATTTCTCTCAGCCAATGAGAAGATTCGGGGGCTATTGGGACAAATAAAAAGATAACTTGTCAATAGAGAACTGGTGTTGATTTGATCAAAAAGGTGGCAGTTCAATTAATGATTTTTGTACTCATGTTCCCTCTTCTCTCTACCTTTCTGATATATCACCCATTCTTTCCATTTGGTAAGGGCTCTCTCGGTTTTTAGAAGACCTCTCTCTCAATTCTGTAAGAACAGAGACTCTCATTTGATAAGGCTAGACCCTGTCAAAACTTGTATGGAAGACCTCTTGAAGCTAATAAAGATTTCCTTTACCTATCTCTTGCTTTTGAACTATGTTTAGTAAGCTTGTGCATCATGGCATTGTGAAGGAGAATCTTCCATACCCATTGTCCTTCTTTCTTGATTGTTTTAGGGTGTTTTCTAGTTGATTGCAAGTTTGCATTTGTGTTCTTTTTGTCATTGGTGTAAGCCCTCAGTGAGTCTTAGAACTCTTTGTTTTCATCCATTGCTTCCTAAACCTAGTGTATGAAATACTTTTGCAATTAGCTAGATTTTGAGATTGTGTGAGCTAATGCTATTTTATGCTTCTTCAATCTATATTTCATGCTTATGTGAGTTCTCATTTAATTGGTGCATCACCCTTTTAACCTTCTTAGGAGCCCTTTACCCCTTCTCTAACCCTTTTTTCAGTGCAAACATTAGTATAGGTGATCATCAAGAGGAAGTCGGCCTTCTCCGGAGGTTCAACCCCACCATAGGTGACCCATAGCTTGGAGTTGTCCCAATAATGTAGCTCAATTGGAAAGGGCCTGAAGAACCCTCTCCAAGGGTGCAAATTGACGCTACAACAGTTTCTATTCATGGTGATGTGGCATATTGTTGAGGTGGCACTAAGGTGATGTGGCATGGCCCATGGAGGATGGTATGGCCCATGGAGGATCTTTCACATGTGCTAAAGTCGATGTGAAATAAAGTGGGGCGCAATTCTTGTAGGGTGCATGTGAAGTGGTGTTGTTAGAGTCAAAAAGGTGATTGGGAATCTATTGACTCTTCTGTGCATAAGGACAAAAAAGATCTTCACATGTTTGTCTTCACATGAGTAGGTATGGGGCGAATTTGTGTGGAGGCTCCATGATTCATATGTTTTTGTCTTGAGTCTAATGTTGTTTTGGACTCTAGTAGATAAGTGGAAGACAAACATGAAGGTGGTGGATCTTGTCTAAAGTAGATATGCTACTTTGTTGACCTATGCACAAGTGACAAACTCTCTATTATTAATCAATAATGAGCCCATGAGGAGGGGGACAAATTTTTCTCCCCTTTTCTTTTCTCTCTTATGTCCTCTCTCTTTGTAAATGCTATTTAAGCATGACTCCCTCCTTTGTTATTTGAGCACTTAATCTTGGAGTTGAATCCTTGGAAACTTGTAAATAAGCATTGTTTTGTAACTAGCTTGATAGCTTGTAAGCTTTGTATAGCTTTGTATACTTTTTATGAAAGCATTGTAAAGATGTTGCTAAGGAGAGGAAGCTTTGTAGAAAAGGAGGTTTCCCTGAAGAAATAAGAAGTCTGGAAGCTGCCATTTTCCTCGTGGTTTTTCCTTGCACATTGCAAGGTTTCCACGTAATCTCTGTGTAATGTGTTACTCTTGTTCATTGTCATTTTAGCTTGTTTATTTTGCATTCATTTCTTGCACGTGTATTAGGACATTACTTCCTAACACTTTATAGTCTTTATGACTTCAAGGATCCAAAAAGGCTAAGAAGTCTAATCAAGCTTACCACTTTAATATAGTTTTCATTATTGTGAATGCATGTCACATCAACATGCTTCAGCCACCATGTGACACTAATCCCAGTTAGAGACCCAAAGCCAATTTTCTTCAATCATGTATGTGATTATTCAAACCCCACCCTTCTCAACCCATTCAACCAGATCAATAGTTTGGAATGCCCTGCCTCGATGACACTCAAGGATTGTGAAGGAATTTATATGGCCTCCCCTACTCATCCCGCTAAGGAAATCCTTTGCTCTTCATTGCAGAAATTATCCACCTAATTCAAGGAAAGATGGTGTTGCTTCTACCTCCACAAGACCTGGCAGTTCTAATTCTATAGCCAATTGGAACTCTGTATGGGAAAAGTGGGAAGGGAAAGTGATATTGAATAGGAAGGCTTTCATAAGGCAAGCTATTAGCATGGAGGCTAACCCTACTGCAATAAACAGGTATATAGTGGAGGCCCTAGATGACATTGTCCAGCAAATCCATGCCCTTCTGAAAAAACAGTTTGAGACTGTGGGAACTATTCATCACATGCTTTTCCATCTTTGGCAAGCACGTGGACTTGCCTTAGTGAAATTTTGATGTTCCCTGATAAGTTCAAATTCCTTTTGCAATAAAGGGGAAAATCATGAGGGTCCTAGATGGCATTGTCCACCAAATCCATGCCCTTTTGAAAGAACAATTTGAAACTGTGGGAACTATTGATCACATGTTTTTCCATCTTTGGCAGGCACCTAGACTTGCCTTAGTGAAATTTTAATGTTTCTGTTATCACTCTGGAGTGCACCCTGCTTGAAGGTATGCAAGCACACCCTCAATCCAACTGATACAAATGGAACTTCTTAGAGTGTGGGTGACTCTTTGATGAGAAGAACCTCCAGAGAGGACTGGTTCCCTTTAGATTTTTCAATAAATATTTGACTATTGTGATTTTTGGGGTGAAAAGGGAGAAGGAAACTTAAAAGAAATCCTAATTAAAAGGGGGTGATACACCTGAATTGTTCAAATCCTCTGAAGTTACTGAAATCAATGCACACATATAATCAAATGAAATCTATAAATCTGTCCTTAAGCATAAATATTTCAGATGAAGGGTTGAAAACCTCTTCAAATGACCTACAAAAGGGTGAGAAAGGGAGAGATAGGTGAGGAAGGCACCTACAAAAGGAGATAAATCTCACTTATACACTGATGCACAATCAAATTACACACTATCTTCTGTCAAAACTCAGATTCAGAACAATAACTTCTTTACTGATGAATGGTCCAGCTTACAATTTCTTTCTTCAAAACTTCAGGGATCCTTCTAAATGGCTTGATTAAGCCAATAAATAAGCTTTTACCAAAATCTAAAACAACCTATGTGGAGTTTCTAAAAAGGGAAAGGGTTAGTCTTGGTTAATTAACTCAAGACAACCCTTTTACAATATTTCAAATATTCAATAAAACCTTTTCCTTTTACAAAAAAAAATGCCTTTCCAAACTTTGACGTAGAAGTATGGCGGTGGAGCTAAGTTTGAAAGGTTAAATCTTAAAATAAATGATACACTCTCCAAAAGTCTACAAACATGCATGAGTCCAAGGCTGGCATAGAAGAGTGGACAGTGAGACCATTGAAAGTCAAACTTCTCCTTTGCATGGAAAACTACGCCAAATCTCTAAATAAGGAACTCCATTTGATTTGTTTGAAAGCTGAGTTGGAGGAAGAGATATTCCGTTTGCATGAAAAACAAGGAAGATGCTTAACAAGCTTGTCCAGTCAACTCCAACTCAAGACCAGTCAACCTCCAATGGTCTCCACTTGCATGCAAAGCTATGCCACATCTTGGACGAAGAACTCCGCTTGAACTGCCTGCAACGTTGAAAGCTTTGGATTGCATGAAAATCAAGGAGAAGCATGATTTAGGTCAAACAGTCAACTGAAGCTTTGACCAATCCACTATAAATAGCCTCTACTTGCATGGACAAGAATCTTGCTGAGTGAGAGATATATTCAGATTGAATTTATTTCTATTTCCCAGCCTTCTGCTCTCGGTTTCTTGTTTCTATGCATGCATTTCTTTGGCACTTATCTGTTTATGACTTTTGACTCTATTTGCTTGCCTATTTCTCTCGAACTTTTGTCTCTCGAACAAAACGTCTGAGACTTCTTCCTTATGAAATTTCCTTTGGTATCTTATGTGGCTTGTCCTGTGCTTCTGTTCATTCTTGTCTCACCTTTCTTCGTCCACGGCCTTTCTTTTCTTTCGAAATCCTTCTTCCAGCTTATACTCAGTCATTTTCCCACGGACAAATTGTCCGTGGGAATTATCTCTCAATAAGCTTACCCTTCGGACTTTTCTCGAGCCTTTGCCAATTGTTTATTTCAGACAAAAAGTCCAAAGGAAATATTTCCTTTGCGCTTTTGTCTTAAGGACCTTCCAAAAGAAAGAGCCCTTCGAGCCTCCAGAAGTGACCCTTCAAAAATTTGGAAAGTGACTCTCCCGAAGGGCGCATACCCTTCGAGATTCTTGCAAACGTCCCTTGAAATCATGAAGTGAACCTTCCCGAAGGGTAGGTACCCTTCAGGATTCTTGCCAATGACTTTTTTGAAGGGTACATGCCCTTCGGGTTTTATGTAAATGTACCTTCCTGAAGGGCACATACCCTTCAGGTTTTTTGAAAACGTCCTTTTTCTGAAAATCCCCTTTGGCAACTTGGAGATGCCCTTCAAGTTTTATGTGAATGAAACTTTCCCGAAGGGCACATACCCTTCGGGAAAATGTAATGGACCGTTCCTTTGAAAAGAAGGCCCTCCGATTTTTGACTTGGCCTTTCTTTCGAAAAAGTTGGTAAGTCCTTGAATTTGTCCCTTTGGACTTCTGCAAAATGCACCTTCGGATTCATGATGTGAACTTTCCCGAATGGTACATACCCTTCGGGATTTTTGGAATGGACCTTCCCGAAGGGCACATACCCTTCGGGCTTTTGTGAGGACTTTTCCTTTGAAAAAGAACTGCCCTTTGGAATTGAAAAGGTCCCGTGAAAAATGTCATAGGACGCTTTGTCCTTCGGACTGTCTTCAAAATCACTTTCTCGAAGGGAAAGAACCCTTTGGGTCTTCTGCAAAATGCCTCAGATTTCTTGAATTTTGCCCTTTCGGATTTCTTGTCATGGCCCTGCTTTCAAAAAAATTGTTGTAGGCTCTCTCTTTGCTTCCGGAAAAAATGCCAAGGCCCTCGCTCCATAAATCGCTGTAGGATGACATTTAGTCTTCGCTATAGGTGAACATTTTTCATACTCTTCTAAGTCTCCTTAAGCTTCCTTTGAATGACCAAAGACCTTTACCTAGCTGTAGGCTCTTCCCTTGGGTGGCTGTTAATTATGCCTGTCTTTGAAATTTGCATGACTGTGTTCATGCTCTTAACCTATTGTAGGTTGTCTTTAGGAATACATGGCTGTAAATATTGTTGTAGTCATGCTTTTAACCTGTTGTAGGTTGTCTTTAGGAATACATGGCTGTAAATACTGCTATAGGTCCTCATCATGACTATACCTGATACTTTGACTGCCTACATTTCCCTTTGTTCATGTCTTTAGACTATAATTCACCAATTTGACCAGTTGAATAGGGAAATTGACCGTTCTGGGAAAAGTTTTGAATAGTAGGGGTAGTAATTTGGCCTTGACAGGCCAAATTACTTAACAATTTTGGCGACTCTCAAGGCTTGACCAACCTGCTGGTCAAAGAACTCAGAAACTTAGGCTAAAACAAACTTAGATACACTGAAAATTGGAAAAGGTGGAGACCAAAACACGAGAAAAACTGACTCAACAACAATGACATGTGCACATGTGCACTTAGAGGAAAGGACAACAACAAAACTGAAAGGAAAAACAACCAATACTGAAGCATGTGCTAGAAAGCACTTAGAGGAATGAAACTAAAGGTAGCCTATTGTGTACAAACCAACCTCCACCTTGCTGGTCCTCCTGGATCAAAAGGAAAGCTATTTGATGCCCCATAGAATCTTGAAATATATTTACCATCTCTTGATAGCTCTTTTCTGCAACTAGGAGCAATTGGACGCTCATGTCTTCTTGATGGTGCAGTTGGGATTCCAACCTACATCCTTAGGTACATTGATTGTCGGTATGGATCCAAGACCCAATCATCATGCTCCCAGATCTGTGTAATTTGCAAGAACACCTTCAATTGCTGATCTTGATCATGTAGACTAGCATGTTGTATCTTCTTTGTCATATTTGCAAGGCTGACCTCTAAGTGAGATGAATCTGATTTTGTGACTTCTTGAGGCCATTTGTGTTCATACTCAGCTTCCAAAAATATGTAAGCATATGAAGATGATGAAAAAGGTTTATAACCATGTTTGAGATGTTCAAACATGTCATCTTCTATAAAAACAACTGCTTCTTGCTTGGTGAAAGAACTCTTCTCATCCTGCAATGGACCACATTCCAATAAAGAATACCCTGAACAAAAGATATCAAACAAATCTAAAGACTTGTTCTCCTCAATTTGAAGTACAATTGGAACATAAGGCTGCAAATTATCTTCAACTTCTTGTGGTAATTGGTACTCATTTTCTATCACTTCTACAAGCCCTTGTTTTTAATGATGGATGGCAGCCCTTATTGGATCAATAAACTCATGGAAAACACCTTCAAGTTGAACACTTGAAGTGTTTTATTCTTGAATTTCATCATCTATTCTCAGCTGATCTTCAATTACATCAGCAACCTCTTTGATTTCATCAATTTCATCTTTGACACTGAGTGTGTCAATGATGGTGTCCTTATGATCATGCATACTCTTTCATCTTCATCTACATCAACCACAACTTCATCTTCTGCTTCAAAAAAGATGGGCTCCTTCTCTAGGATAGGCACAGTAGATCCCTGAAAGTATTCAATAAGACGAAAAAGATCCAATGGTTGTGCCATAGGTACCTGATTTTGCTCTTGAGGCTGTTGAACTTGAACAACTATCACCTCCTCTCTTTGCACTATTTCTTGAATTGCTTTCCACGAAGGAAAGGATTTGGGATTTTGAGGGGGAAGGGGTGAGGACTGAATGTCAACAGTGAATTTCGGGTTGATTTCATCATTTGAGCTTATGTTTGGTTGTTGCATTTGACTCCAAGTTGGAAACTTGAGTTTAAGAGCTTCTAGTATTGTAAATATTGCATCTTGAGGCATGATTGGGAAAGTTTCTTGTTGAGATGGACTTGAAATCCATGGATATTGATATGGGGCAGGAAGAGGTACTGATGTTTGAGACTGAGATTGCTTATCAAATAACTCTTGTTTGTAAGCTGATAACTCCTCAGCAATCATTTGGCTTACCCTCTTCATTTCCTCTATCTCATCATGAAAATTCAGAGAGTCTTGGAAGGGTGATTGGTCTTGGAATGGGTAAGGCTCATATGGATGAGGATGAGATGCATATGGATCATGGTTATACGACTGGTATACATCTTCATATTGTTGATAAGGCTTTGTATACTTTTCATATGGCTGATATAGGTCATGGGGATCATACTGTAAATACTGAAAGAGAGAAGAATGATGAAATTCTTCTCTATAGGCTGCTATGGCCTAGAAATTCATGAAGATAATTGGAATTATGATAAATAATGTACCTTTGCCTTGAGATGAGAGCCACAGGAGTACTGAAAACTGGATCTAAAGATGATGTACTCCAAGCTAGTCCCACCGAGCATGCCAGAAACTGTTATCACTCTGGAGTGCAACCTGCTTGAAGGTATGCAAGCACACCCTCACTCCAGCTGATACAAATGGAACTTCTTAGAGTGTGGGTGACTCTTTGATGAGAAGAACCTCCAAAGAGGGCTGGTTCCCTTTAGATTTTTCAATAAATATTTGACTACTGTGATTTTTAGGGTGAAAAGAGAGAAGGAAACTTAAAAGAAATCCTAATTAAAAGGGGGTGATACACCTGAATTGTTCAAATTCTCTGAAATTACTGAAATCAATGCACACATGAAATCAAATGAAATCTATAAACCTTTCTTAAGCATAAATATTTCAAATGAAGGGTTGAAAACCTCTTCAAATGACCTACAAAAGGGTGAAAAAGGGAGAGATAGGTGAGGAGGGACCTGCAAAAAGAGATAAATCTCACTTATACGCTAATGCACAATCAAATTACACACTATCGTCTGTCAAAACTCAAATTCAAAGCAATAACTTCTTTATTGATGAATGGTCCAGCTTACAATTTCTTTCTTCAAAACTTCAGGGATCCTTCTAAATGGCTTGATTAAGCCAATAAATAAGCTTTTACCAAAATCTAAAATAGCCTATGTGGAGTTTCTAAAAAGGGAAAGGGTTAGTCTTGGTTAATTAACTCAAGACTTAACCCTTTTACAATATTTCGAATATTCAATAAAACCTTTTCCTTTTACAAAAAAAACATGCCTTTCCAAACTTTGACGTAGAAGTATGGCGGTGGAGCTAAGTTTGAAAGGTTAAATCTTAAAATAAATGATACACTCTCCAAAAGTCTACAAACATGCATGAGTCCAAGGCTAGCGTAGAAGAGTGGACGGTGAGACCATTGAAAGTCAAACTTCTCCTTTGCATGGAAAACTATGCCAAATCTCTAAATAAGGAACTCCATTTGATTTGTTTGAAAGCTGAGCTAGAGGAAGAGATCTTTTGTTTGCATGAAAAACAAGGAAGATGTGTAACAAGCTTATCCAGTCAACTCCAACTCAAGCCCAGTCAACCTCCAATGGTCTCCACTTGCATGCAAAGCTATGCCACATCTTGGACAGAGAACTCCGCTTGAACTGCCTGCAACATTGAAAGCTTTGGATTGCATGAAAATCAAGGAGAAGCGTGATTTAGGTCAAACAGTCAACTAAAGCTTTGACCAATCCACTATATATAGCCTCTACTTGCATGGACAAGAATCTTGCTGAGTGAGAGATGTATTTAGATTGAATTTATTTCTATTTCCCAGCCTTCTACTCTCGGTTTCTTGTTTTTGTGCATGCATTTCTTTGGCACTTATCTGTTTATGGCTTTTGCCTCTATTTGTTGCCTATTTCTCTCGGACTTTTGTCTCTCGGACAAAACGTTTAAGACTTCTTCCTTATGGAATTTCCTTTGGTATCTTATGTGGCTTGTCATGTGCTTTTGTTCATTCGTGTCTCACTTTTCTTCGTCACAACCTTTCTTTTCTTTCGAAATCCTTCTTCCGGCTTATACTCAGTCATTTTCCCACGAACAAATTGTCTACGGGAATTATCTCTCAATAAGCTTACCCTTCGGACTTTTCTTGGGCCCTTGCCAATTGTTTATTTCGAACAAAAAGTCCAAAGGAAATATTTCCTTTGGGCTTTTGTCTTTAAGACCTTCCAAAAGAAAGAGCCCTTCGAGCCTTCAGAAGTGACCCTTCAGAAATTTGAACCATCCCTTCGGAAATTTGGAAAGTGACTCTCCCGAAGGGCACATACCTTTCGGGATTCTTGCAAACGTCCCTTGAAATCTTGAAGTGAACCTTCCCGAAGGGCAGGTACCCTTCGGGAATCTTGCCAATGACTTTTCCGAAGGGTACATGCCCTTCGGGTTTTCTGTAAGTGTACCTTCCCAAAGGGCACATACTCTTTGGGTTTTTTGAAAACATCGTTTTTTTTCGAAAATGCCCTTTGGCAACTTGGAGATGCCCTTCGGGTATTCTGTGAATGAAACTTTCGCAAAGAGCACATACCCTTCGGGAAAATGTAATGGACCGTTCCTTTGAGAAGAAGCCCCTTGGATTTTTGACTTGGCTTTTCTTTCGGAAAAGTTGGTAAGTCCTCCTTGAATTTGTCCCTTTGGACTTCTGCAAAATGCACCTTCGGAATCATGATGTGAAATTTCCCGAAGGGTACATACCCTTTGGGATTTTTGAAATGGACCTTCCCGAAGGGCACATACCCTTCGGACTTTTGTGAGGACTTTCCCTTTGAAAAAGCACTGCCCCTTGGAATTGAAAAGGTCCCGCGGAAAAATGCCATAGGGCACTTTGTCCTTCGGACTATCTTCAAAATCACTTTCCCGAAGGGAAAGAACCCTTCGAGTCTTCTGCAAAATGCCTCAGACTTCTTGAATTGTGCCCTTTTGGATTTCTTATCATGGTCCTGCTTTCAAAAAAATTGTTGTAGGCTCTCTTTGCTTCCGGAAAAAATGCCAAGGCCCTCACTCCATTAATCGTTGTAGGATGACATTTAGTCTTAGTTGTAGGTGAACATTTTTCATACTCTTCTAAGTCTCCTTAAGCTTCCTTTGAATGACCAAAGACCTTTACCTCGTTGTAGGCTCTTCCCTTTGGTAGATTTTAATTATCCATGTGTCTTTGCATGACTGCGTTCATGCTCTTAACCTATTGTAGGTTGCCTTTAGGAATACGTGGCTGTAAATACTGTTGTAGGTCCTCATCATGACTGTACCTGATACTTTGACTGCCTACATTTCCCTTTGTTCATGCCTTTAGACTATAATTCACTAGTTTGACTAACTGAATAGGGAAATTGACCGTTCTAGGGAAAGTTTCGCATAGTAGGCGTAGTAATTTGGCCTTGACAAGCCAAATTACTTAACAGTTTCCTAGTAAGTTCAAATGCCTTATTTCTTGTCTACCCTATCATGAAACTAATTTACTATAGAGCCTAAGAGCCCAGCTTAAGTTTCATTGTATATGATTCATTTACACAAGTTGTATACACAATATTTTACTAATGCTTTCTCTCTTGCAGCAACCTGTCGAGTTTCAATCTCCTTGAGTGCATGCCTTAAAGGGTGCACCAGGAAAGGGGTGGGCAGGCCATTGGGGCTTTGCGAGAGATATTATTGTCCATTTGTCAGTCCTACATCCATTCTAGCTTCCTTAGATTTGATCCCCTAAGCTATCTCCTTCCATCTTACATCCTCTAGCTATATCAAGACTTATAATTTCCTACTATATTGGCTCGTTCGATGTAGTTTTATCTGCCATCCATCCCTTTCCAACTACATCGATCAGATCAATGCAATTCGAATGTTTCGGCACAATCTTCGAAACTAGGTCGGCCTAGCCGACCTAGTTTGAGGTTAGTCAGGTTGTTTAAGACTAAATTGAGTTGGTTGATATTGTTGGCTTAATCTTCGAGAGGGATTAGGATCATTCACCACTATAAATACAAGTTACCATTTCATTCCAATAGAGAGAAACATTCATTTTTGCATTATTATTGCTCACACTTTTGCTAAGTCTACATTTAAAGGAGTTATTACTTGGATCTTGTCTTGAAGGAAAGCTTGTCTTGTGGAGTCTTGGATGCAATAGGAGTCCTTTTAGCCTAGAGCTTGATTCAGCCTTTAATCCTTCCAAACACAACAATCTCTTGCAAAGCACCATTGGCCAAGGGGGAGATTGAGGTTCGACAGGTCTTGTTCAAGGTAAGTATATTCTAACCCTAGCTCTTTCATTTGATAGATATAAGTTGCATAATTGCTTGGTTAATGAATATACATCTCCTTGGTTACACTTTTTCTACACTTATACTTAGTGTGGCTATAGGATTGTTTGAACTTGTCATTTATCCACCGTAGGTTGCCTAGGCCCCCATTTGCCTACGATGGCTCCTTGCCCATTTTGATATGTTTCTAACACTTCCCACTTACAAAAATGAGACCTAGTTAGAGCTCCTTCATTGTGTTGATCACCTAGAGGCTTTGGAACCATTTCTCTTGATATTGTGTTGTAGGTGCTCCTCTTGCTAGGTTTGTGGATCCATTTGGTCATATCCCAATTCATTAAATATCAATGGGCTCTCTTTGATTTACCTTCTTCGAGTCTGGATCTTTAGATAGGATAGTTGCATGTCAATCTTAGCTCATTGCATACACAAGTAACCCAAAATCTTTGAACTTTGTTCTTTGTCGGAGGGGGGTGTTCTTAGTACTAAACCATCTAAAGCTCATGAAAACTAAATAGTATCTGTTAAATA
This sequence comes from Torreya grandis, assembly GCA_037957365.1. NCBI lineage: Eukaryota > Viridiplantae > Streptophyta > Pinopsida > Cupressales > Taxaceae > Torreya > Torreya grandis. The sequence continues at coordinate 3,640,466 of JARHVA010000721.1, read as the reverse complement.
ATCTGGATTGTCCCTTAATTTCAAGGCCCCTGTTATAACAACTCGGCCAAGTTTTTTAATATTTTCAGTTGTTATTATGAATATATTCTTTTCTTAATAAAAAGTGAAACACCAAGATCTGACGTACAAAAATTCAAGTTGTATGGGGGCCATTTAGTAACTCATGTCTAATCATCTAAATCATCCATCTGAAAAGATGCCTCCTTAATTTGATTCGATTCAAAGCCAAGTCCTTTTCTCTACAATACTCCATTCTTAATATCAAATAACCACACCATTATTCACTTTTTGTATGATACAAAGGCTAAAAACAATATCAATAATCCCAACACCAATAGTTGTATGCACTAAATAAATTCAAGCACAAACATATCCAAAATTTGCATAAACTATGTGAGATTCATTCCCAGTGATTATAAACTAGTACAGATATATTAAATACATCTATATGAAAAACACCAAGATGTATCAATTTCAAGGCCCTGTCTTAGATTTGTCACATGGTTTGGCCCATCGAAGGGTTCCACATTGATTAACGACTACATCACATTCTCCGAAAATTACCTATTGACTGGTGAAAGAATGTTTCAATCCAGTTGCACCACTACATTGACCTTGAATAAATCTTTTGTGAAAAATAAAATGGGCTCCAAACTCCACCGTATGCCCAAAATATTGCGATTTTCCAACCACCTTCTCCAACCAAGAAGAAAAACTGCCATATGAAGGTCAAATGGGCATTAAATTTAAGGTAGGTCATTTTTATTGACATCTCACACTATTACACCCCACCACCCCCGGCCCGCGCCCTGCACCCCCCTCTGCCCCCCCTGCTGCCATTGTAGGTTACACCTATTGACATAGTGACAGCTTATCCTTAAGGTCATTTGATTGAAAAGAAGATTTTTATTTAAGAACTGAATAATATGTGTCATTCTAAATGTATTGATCAACAGCTACTAGCCATAGTTACCAGGTTCGGAAATCCGGATGCGTTCGGGAGGCCAAAAAAATGCGGAAATGCGGAATTCTTGAAAAGGTTCGGAAAAATCCGGTTTGGAAAATATATATATATATATATATATATGTATGTAAAATATTTTAATCTAGTAAGGAATGAAACATTGAATATTAATTTAACAGTCGCAAAATTGAGAAATGCATAAGTTTCAAACTTGAATTACATTAAAAGATAGTAAAATGTCCATAGTTCAAACTTGAATCTCACAGAGTGCATGCCTTAAGGGGTGCATTGGGAATGGGGTGGGATCGGCTTGTGGCACTTTGCAAGAGATATTCTCATACTATTCTTTCACGCATACATCCCTTCATGCAGCCTTCATACCTCCTATGATGTCTCTTTGAAATCTTGAAACCCTGAAATATGGCTAAGTTTGAAACCCTGAAACCCTGGAATCTGACTAACTCTGAAATATGATAGGATCCTCCAAAACCTAGAATTTGCATTATAGCTCCTAGCGGTCCGAAACCCCTCTCAAACACCCTGAAAGTATATAAATAATAAACTTATACTTAAATGTTTATTTTATTTACATACTATTGGGTTCGGACTAGATTTACATTTTCTAACTTTTTTTGTTGACTTCCATTGTTTCTCCCTGGCGAACCGAATTTATTAATCCGGAAGCCCGCAAAAAATGCGGAACGTTCCGGATTTCGGCCAGATGCGGCCGAATCTGGTAACTATGCTACTAGCAATGACATTTGTCATCCGCATGCATAGCCAGCAGTTTTTCTGGCGTATGCTAACATTCAGCCCAAATATATACATTTCTTTAGCCTGTGAAACTTCCATCCAGCTATAAAGTTTCAAATATTGTTTCCTTAGAAAGTTCTACATATCTGCCCCACGTCCAGATAAGATGGCTTGAGTGAAATCAATCATTTGTTTATAGGAAAATGTATTTCATGTCTTAGGATGCAATGATTTGAATCACTTGGCCATGAAAGTAAACATGTTAACATTATTATCTGAGGATAAAACTCATGTGCAAGTATGTTAAATCTGGACCTTACATTGCAGAATTTTTTTTCTTTAATATTTATTAAAACCTACACACACTTCGACCATCTGAGATCTCAGTTCAGCCATCTGAGATCTCAGGTCAACCATCTTGAGTCTCACAGGGACTGTATTGTCATTAAGCAACACCATTAATAGGGTATAAATCTAGTTAATCTGAAATTCTGCAGTTCTCCCACTACTTTCTCGGTCCACTCTTTCATTAAACTCATTCTATGACCTCCACATTGTAGCCTTACCCCAAACCCTAAAACGCAAACCATTTGAAAGGAATTAACCAAATTCAAGTGAGGGTTCCCATCAAATGGATCAGTAACCATAATGGAAAAAAGAATTAACTCAAGGCCAACAAGAAGGGAAATAAAATGGTGCCATTTAATGTCAATGTTAGACATAAACAAAAATGTAAAGGCAGTTAGTAAATTAGTACAGACATAATGACAGGGAATAAGAGGGTTTTAAGCTTTAACATTTTCAGGTGCAATAATACTTAATAAATCAGAACACAGACCTGCTACACACGATGCAAAGTAAGGATCCACATTTCCCCTTCTCTTCGTATCTTTTTCATTGCCCTAGATTCTCATTGAGAACTTTTGCAAAACGTAGGAATGCTTTCTGAACTTGTTGCTTGAATGCTTCAGAATCTTCAGGCATATAAGACAGCTGAACAGGCTCCCTGTCAATCAATGGATCATTTTTTTCACGGTATCAAGTCCACGACCTGTCTTGATCAATATACCCACTACTGTGTTTCTGAAATCTATAAGGATGATGATAATCTTTCTCTTTCTTTGTGTGACTAGAATTGTGATCATAGTGCCAATTGGATCTCATCTGTTTTGATGGACTGCTCATTTTTAATCGAGGCTTAGACTCAGACAAGCGCCCGTGCATATCAGAGGACTTGTTCCCAGATATTGACCTAGAATCAGAAACTCTGTGTAAGACTTCATCATGAAATGATCTCCCAGACCATATAGAACCCCTTAAAGTTCCTTCTTGATCTGTCCATCTGTTATCATAGAGATCCATTTCTCGTAGCTTCCTAGATTTCACCTGGTCATTCAACAACCTACGTTGTAATCCACCTCTACAATTATCTTCATCGATGTACTTTCACTTCAACACACGTTTATCAGCTCCATGCATGTCCAATTCTCGAATAGGCAGTTCTGATCTTGATGATGGGCTCAAATTGAATCTATGCATGTCAATAGCAGCCTCTGGAAAGCGATTCTCTGCTGTTTCCCTGAAATCCACAACAGAAGCTTCATTTCTGAATGAATACTCTTCCCTAACATGTCTGGTTGGGGGACTCCCGGATACTTCCATTCTCGAAATAGATGGTAGACCATCTCTTCTTGATCTGAAAGGCTCTCCATGTAAACCACAGGAAATAGCCCTCGGTGAGGATGACTTGTGCATGTTTCCATAGTCATCCAATGAATCATTTTGCGTGGTAGTATCTTTCTTTACCCTTCTATAGTGGTTTCTCAAATTTACAGTATTTACAATGCAATCCATCTTATGAACATCCAAACATGATCTTAGGGAACCATGTTGCCAAGATTATTTCCTTTGAGGAGTATGGTTATGATTGTGACATGGGATGTGCCACCCTTTATTGTAACTGTCATGAGGCATTAAAGTAGTCTTAAAACTGTTTCTCCTGATATTTTCTGTGTAAGCAGCAACCTCAACTCCATTCATTTGCCTTCTCGAAGAAGGCTGAAGATCGTTACTAGACAAATTTTCAATATGAAGCACCAAACCATTCTCTTTACTATACATATCTCTCAGTAAACCATTCTCTTTACTGTACATATCTCTCGGTAAACCATTCTCTTTACCATACATATCTCTCGTTGAACCATTCTCTTTACCAGACATATCCCTCTGCCCATGTCTCTCACTTGTGGAAGCATCACACAGCTTTCCACTAGGAAAGTATTCTGACCATGCATGCAAAGAATCCCTATGTACGCCATACAACGATCCTCTAGGTAATGTAGAAGCGTCACTATCCTATGCCAAAATTTTAAACTGGGGCAGGCTAATTGGATACACTGCAGTTTCTGAGTAATTCATCATCTCTTATTCTTCCTTGTCAAAGACTTCTCCACGTGAAATCCTGCTGTATTGCAGTTTTTAAGTGCTATCTGCTTCAAGATGTTGAGGATCTTCTCCATATCATAAGGAAACTGAATTAGTGGAACCCGTATTGCCAGTTGAATACGGGATCACCGTCTTACTGCCAATTGTGTCATCTGTGGAGTATGATTTGGGTTTGCACGATGGGTCTGAAGTGTCAGGAGGCAACGTGAAAAATGTCCGGACTATCCCATCCTCCAACATAATAGACTTCTTCAGTAACATACCGTACCTATCTAAAACAATTCCCTCTCCCAACCCACTGGCAGATTGGTTATCCTTCTTGTGGTAAGGTAATTCCAGATCATTGTTTATCGATCCTGGAGGAAAATAATTATGGTGGACATCCTCTTCCTCATCACAGCGAGGAGATGGAAATGAGGAATACTTCTTCAAAGGCGGTCTGTCTGATAGTGACCTAATTAATTCAATTGGGTTCATTGATGAGCGTATAAAGTCATCTTGTCGTCTAGCATCATGTGATGGCTCTTTAAATTCTTCTACAAGCAATGGCCGTCTATCCGCGTGTTTGCAGAAGTCATCCCTTCTTACCACTTCATTGGATACCCGTCTGAATCTATTAACAGAACAACTGGGATATCGATTCTCGCCTACCATTGAAAATAGAAAACTCCGTTGACTCAACACGTGCCCTTCTCGAGTGCTCCCTGGCTTCTTCTCTTCGATGCCGTCCGCACCCCTAATCTCTGTGCCTGGAGTTGTGCGGAGGACTTGCGTGCTTTGATCCCATTTTCTTCATAAACGACTACGAATTTGTTCAAATTTGGAAACCCTTGCAACCTTCAGATCAAATAGTCTGTATCTTCAAAATTCCGTATAAAATATTGATGGGCTCTCTACATCTGTACAAAATAAAGCAAACCCTGGAAACACTATGCATAATGAATACGGCTCTAAGTTGTTCGCAATGCCTCAATCCTTTCTCGATATAATATTTAAACATTATCATGTTTTTCACGTAAATTTCATCTTTTACAGGAGATTGTTCTTTGAACTTAAATCTGGTGAAACTTAGTATGAAGAAGAAAAACGCAGGAAAACACCAGCAAAATTTCGTATTAAAAAAAAAATCCATTTTAAAAATAAATAGGGAAGCGACTAAAGCCGTGATGAAGTTTCTTTACGAAGCTAGAGCTATGACCTTGAGTGCGGCGGAAGCTTGGATGACCCATAATAAGCATGGCGCTGGCGATCAGCTCAAATCTACCACCCTGTAAATGACACTCAATATTCTGTGACCTATGTAAACCAAATCACATTCGAAAATGAAAATGTGATTCGATCGCAGCCGCTGATGAATGAGCCATGTGTGATCACTTTTGTCCTCAAACCTTTGGATCAACAATTCTCCAAACTCATCCCACGTGGTGAGACATTCTACCGGCAATGTCCTATCCCACTCAAGGGCTTTCCCTCTCATAGACATGGCAAGTAACCTAATTGCAATATTAACTTCAATGACATTATGAAAGTTGTAGAAGTTAGAGATGTCCCTAATATGCTCACTTGGGGTAAAGGAACCTTCCCATTGAAAGTGGGAACACTCTTATGGCATTAGGAGGTATATTATTATAGGATTTTCAATGTTAAAGGTTGGGAAAGCATGTTGCTTGGCCTTGTTGTCTTCAAGTTCTTTTTCATTTTGTTGATCTTTTTGGTTTGTAAAGTCTTCTTGCTCTTCAAATGTTAAAATAGGTTGAGGATGTTGAACTTTAAGAGGAAGCTTAGGTTGAAGGAGTGGGTTTATGAGATTGATACCTCTACTAGTAATTGACTTAGTAAAGACCATGAAGTATGGACAAAAGAAATATCATAAATTACCTTGAATGGAACCACCAAATGCTAAGTAGAGCACCGTATGTAGTTGTAATGTTATCAAGACCAACATTCACCTTGATAAGATGTACTTGAGACAATAGTCCCATCGGACATGCCAGAATTGTTTTCACTCAATCTTGCACCCTAGAGATGGTTGTTCAAGCTTACTCTATATTAAGTGAAACATTGGATTACCTCTAGGCATGTGGGTTGCTTGTAGTAGAGGTAAACCTTTAGGTTTAAGGGCTAGCTCCCTAGATTAGACTTTGATTGCTTATCACCTACACTACTTGCTTAGATGAAAAGGGATAGAAAGGAACATGAAAAGTAACCTATGCTAATGAGGTGATACACCAAATAGATCTCCTCTAGACTACCATACACTTGCACTATGAAACGTTACTCACAACACTAGTCTCAACATCCTAAATTGCTCTAACATAAGTATTTCAAACATGAAGGTGATATGCATTGTATTTCTCAAGGTGAGTGAACATGAAGTCAAATTGCAGACACTAATGTTACTCCTTACACTTGAAGATAGACAAAAACACTAGCTACACTTCATGTGACTTGTTAGAGGAAGAACTACTTGCATCAAACATGGAAGAGTAAAGAGAAGACAAGGATGGATACTTATCACTTGACACTTCACTATGTACCACTTCACACACTTAGATAAGAAGTTTATGAGATCAAAACCAATTTAAAAAAATTTATTTCAAAGACAAATACAGTATTCAAACCAGCAGGGTTTCACCATACCAAGTGTGGATTCCATTATAAATCCAAAAAGGCTTGCATTTTAGAGCACACGAGAGGAGAGAGAAGAAGGGAAGTGGAAAGGTCACAAGGCCAAGTGTCAAGACTTAGAAACCAATTACATTTCAAGAGAATGAAGTAAAAAAAGAAGTCAGGTGGTTATCATAGACAAGTGTCCATTAGAATTGCATCCTTCTCTTGAAATTGGCGTAGAGACTTCAATTGGCCTTCTTGAAACTACCCTCATGATGAAACATCACTTGACTTGCTTGAAACTGAACTAAGAATCCTTGACACACATGCACTATCTTAGGAAGGTAAGAAACAAGATGTGATAGTCATCAGATACTCCCCTAACTAATAGCTTCCCTCTTAACACTTGTATTCACTATCATGAGTTTTAGGAGTTAGGACATGTTTGTATAGAACCCCTCAATGACTTTCATTTGCTCACCCCCTTCTGTACCTACAATTTACCTCAAAACCTGCAAGAAACTCAAGGTTAGGCTTATTCATACATGATAAAGTATGGAATATCTGAATGGTGAGGAGCCTAGAAGAGTGTTAGATATGTCCAAATCACTTTCATGGCTATTTAGTCCATCCTGCATGCATATCCTTTCATATTTTCTCCATCGGGTCTAGACAAAGGTTTTAGGAGGGTTTTTGGTCATTTGGACTGTTGACAATGGTTCATAAAATCTAGATGCTCAATCCCTAAACAAATTCCACTAAGACCAAGTGTAGAACACCCTTAAACTATTCCTATCTCCTTGAGGCACCATGCACGGTGCGTGTACAGATATGAGCACTTGAAGGTGGCTCTCGAGCTCCTCTAGGCGTTCTGAATAGGACTGAGACAATTTTAGGCCAAATTGACCAATTTAGGCTATTTCCCTACAAACCAATGGATGTTAGAGACCCTCCACTCATCAATGAATGTTCTTAACTAGTTTGGAAAAGTGACATGATGGTTTAAGTGAAGTTGGAAACCATTAGGGTTTATGCTTAGTTTAGGCCTAAAAGGCTTAGACTGCCTTTTTTGAGTCTCTGACCCCCTGTGAGTGCTTCTCAGGATTGTAGGTGATAATTCACATTTGTTCACCTCTATTTCAACTCTTTACACCATTTTATAGTGTTTCAATACTCCTTCATTTCATCCCCTTCTTATTCATATGCCATGTCTGCAGATTAAACTGCTTGTGGAGTGCCCTCTGTTTGAGACAAATAGAGGGCATTTACCCTATTTATTTGGCCTGAATAAGATTATGGAGAGATTTATTAGGTCCTAAAGACCATTTGTACAAAGTTATAAATCTAGATCACCTCAACAACTCTCTCAACACTTCAAAACCTAAAACTAGCTTCTCAATCCTGGTGATTATTTGTAGGGTCTAGAACCTCAGGCTGAGTGTGGAGTTAGAAACTTGACTTGGCTATGCCTTTTTTATCTTAGAATCATATGATATGGACATTGCCACTGTGAGAATGGTTTCAACATGTTCACCATCCTACATCTTTGCTAACCTTTCACACCTACATCCTCTATTTGCCTAAGCTAGTCCATAGATTATGTTGACTATGTCACCTATTCATTTCCAACTCGAATGAACATTTATGTTTGCAAAGCTCTCATCTTCTTGTCTCTCACCATCAACACTCTTTGGGTTTATATTCATATTTTAGATGCTTCATTTAGGGAATCATGGAATTCTTATAGATGATGATGGATATTTGAACACTATACCTTATGCCCTTGATCTCTCTTGAGGTCATTAAGATCATTCCACAGTTGAAAGTATTCATATTTGCATGTAGGTCATGCTCTTACCACTCTACCATCATTTCATTATATGTCACTACAAGTTGTGTTGCTTCTAGTCATCTTAACACTATATTTTACTAAGTGTTTCAAGTCAAAACTTGTCTAGATTAGAAACCACTAAAAAACCACCCTCCCCTGATCAAACAACCACCTTTTCATGTTCAAATATAACCTCTAGACTTGGGCTACAGGAAAGAAGACATTTAGACTAACACATAACTCAAATTCTTCAACATAAGATGGCGCTGAATATGGGCAAACCCCTCATTCAAATAAGTTAAGGTAACAATATCCTCTAAACAACCTCCTTACTTTGTACCTTTATGAGTGGCAATGAAATAGTCACAACTGTGTAGATGACTTGAGAATCCATTCAAGTTTCTTTCAAAGGCTCAATTCAATTGTGTTACCTTAATAATCTTCTTCACAACTTGAAACTCTAGGCTTCATCAACACTCAAACCTCTGTGGTATCCTTATTCCTGTTGGTCTCCATCTAAGCTAACTGTGACGAATAGTTTCACTATCTTTGGAACCCAATCCTTTTTTATGGAAGTATATGGAAACCTTGAATATGTTATGGCCTTAGATATGGTGGATACTTCTTTTGAATCTTAGAATACAACTTGAACTCCTCTCAAACCATTGACATTCAACTTTTGAAGTATACACAGTCAGAATGCATATTGCCTATAGATGATAGTGAGAGACTAGGTCCATTGTGACCTCAAACTAGATGACTGATGTGATCAACTGAGGTTTAGAAGACAAATTGTACTAAATATTTTTCATTTCAAGTTGTTCCTCAAAACTTCACTCCATACTTTCGCTTGCAACTGTCAACATATGCTCTACAGACCATCATTATGTTCACTTCCTAGTACAAGGAGTGATTTTGCTTATTCCTTGATATCCACACATGCAAGCCAAATTGAAGCCCATGTGAAAAGGATGGTCATACCCTTTAAGAACATGTACACCACCTAGTTTATTCATATCAATGCAAATAGTGAAGGGAAATTGAGGTGTTGGGGATGTGCAGGTAGTTTTGAGAAGCGAACAATCTTAGAGATTGTTCATAGAGCACATATCACCAATCTTGTGATTCTTGCCATGAAATGGAAGTAAAAAGGGAGTAATATCACCCACTACATGCACTTTCTCTAACTCACCTCCTTCTATCTGTACCAAGTGGAAACTGTTAACCCTTTTGACTTGTCCAAGAGAGCGATAAGAGAGAGAGAGGTCAATTTTTTGCAATTTTGGACCTGTCAAAGCTGCCTGAGATGGAAGTGAGTTATAGAGATCTCAAGAGACACTTTTTAATTCTTTCCATGTACGATAACTATTATACAAGTCATACAATTGCCTAAAACTACCCAAAATTGCCTAATCTTCTTGGATGGATGTTGAACCTATAATTTGTTAGTTTCACAATAGTTCCTTTGACTATTCCTGACATGTGGGACATTATATTTCTTCTTGAAACCTTTGTATTTCATGAAAAATTGTACAAGTTCATTTAATGACTCAAAATGGTAGCCTTATAATGGCTTGGGACAAACTATACAAATGTGACAAGGGTGAAAACATAATGTTTGACCTCACTAAGACCATGGTACACATTTTCAATGTAGCAGACCTTATAACAAGTTTCAACTATATAGGGAGTTGACCTGATTTGAATTGGGGTGTCAAATTCGTCAATATTTTGGCAATTTTTTTAGGGGTGACAAGCCAGCAATGCAAAAGACTAGTAGCCTCCTATCCACTGGGATATGGAGTCACCTATACAATATACTTGACATTGAATTGCCTCTAAAAAGACAGCAAACAACATGAAACAAACACAGAAGACAACATACCAAAGCAAACACACCTGTGTTTTCAAGAACACTTAAGGAAAACACACACAACTTAAGCAAAACACACCTATCCTAATATGTACAAGACCTCAAATACTTGAGGTGAAGAATAATTCACCATTGCTTCAACTAGGGTCAAAGACAATTCTTCTTGTAGAATTATTGCTCCAAGAAAACATACCTCCATATGATGCATACTTATCAATGAACACGTGCTTATGTAGATAGTCAAATGACTTACCATTTTTAGATCTTTTGTTGATTGCAAGTGTGCCACTTGGAGTTCTCAAGAACACTCCATCTATCTACCTTAAAGTTTTTCTTGACTTTTCATCTAGCTTGACTTCTATCATGTTCATTTGACACATCTCAAACTGAATCTTGGAAATCATCAAAGTCATCTCAACTTTACCTTCTTCTAGAACATGATGTAGTTGATGTTTAGAACCATCAAGCTCATATTCTTGTTGCTCCAACATGTCTAAAAGTGATTCAACTTTAGACTGAGGTTTGGACTACTCCTCGATCACATAACTTTTTGCTTTAACTTCATTAGACTCCTTCACGACTACAACCTTCCTAACAATAGTTTGACGCTTATTCTCATGCTTGATAAGACACTCTCTTTCATGCTTAGGAGATTCATCAACAACCTTGCTATCAGATTCATGCTTTTTAGGAAGGGGAGTTGACTTACTCAGTCATTTAAATTCCTAAACTATGGCATGAAACTATTGCCATAGATCATCTTCTTATTCATGGCTGTCACATTCATGTACTCCTCTATCTTGTGTACGTAGAATGGCATTGTTTTCCTCATCATCTTGATCTACCATACTTTGAAGACCATCATCATCATATGAATAAGGTAATTACCCTCAGTAGCTTGTGGAAAATATTTTTCAATACTTACCTCAAATTGTCCATCAACTTCCTCATGGATGATGTATGTGCTAAGATCAGTCTGTTGAATGAAAGTGTATAGATCATGTCCATAAGTGTTAGCACCATACTCATGTAGGAAAATATCAGAGATATCTTCAAGTTTGGAAGTTAATCCATCCTCCATAATATACTCCTCTTGATCATTGATTATACAATTGAGATTAGAGCTTGTTTCCACATATGGCTCAATATGAAACTTAACCAATGGTTGTGTCATAATAGTCACCTTTGTTTCATACCTTGTCTTGAAGGACAAGAAGGATCAATCAGATGAGAGGTAGCCTCCTATCTTAGTAGTAAAGTCCCTTGAAAGGTAGATAGAAAAGTGAGCATGCAAATCAACCACTACTATATCTTAAAAGATTGGGAAGCTTGGACAATCATGCAAGAAAACTCTCAAACCTTTGATGAGTCCCATTGACTTATCTAGTGTTCCATCAAGTTGTAACACTCCCTTTCTATATTTCTCATATTTCAAGCCCAAATTATCTGTCACAAGCTTGGGCATCACTGAGGTACTTGCCCCATTATTTACAATACAATTGTGAACAAGCTTGTCTCCCACAATGAGAGTAAGGTAGAAGGGTTGGGGCTTTTTAGATTTAGAAGAGGGTTCAACAATGTGAGTGGGAGCATTAGTGAGTGCAACATTACCATTGGGATAGTTGTTCTTGACGAAGTTCCTTTTGATTGGGCATATGAAGCACTTCCCAAAGAGAGACTAGTCTTAGCACTCTTTAAAGAATCAACAATATTCAAAGTAGGAACATTTATCTTTTCTTGTATCTTTGGAGGCAAATAAGTGCCTTGAGATAGAGGCAAATAATTTCCTTGAACTTGAGGCAATAGACCACTTTGAGTTAGCTTTCCTACATTCTGATTTTGAATAGGTGCAAAAGTTGTAGGGATTGTCACACTTGCACCCACACCTTGTTGCCTTGTAGGAGGATTACTTGGACTTGTGTCAACAACATGAACATCTCTCGAATCCTTCCTCTTTTATCCATTATTATCTACCACTAAATCACTCTTATTGAGGATAAATGTGTCTTCCACTTGAAAATTTACAAGGCTTACTCTTTGAGGCTGCCATCCTTCATTTATTTCTGCCTACATGAAATTCTCATCTTCTGCTATCAATTGAGGGGTGACTCCTTAAGAAACCAAGGCTTGTCCTCCATCTTCATTAGCATCCATGTATTATCCTTATTTTCATTCTTCTCCTTGGACCAAGTTACTATGGACTAGAACCATAGCTCTTGTGTTAGAAGTAGAGGTTGGATTATATGCATTGGGTGGCCTATTGAAGTTAGGCTAGCCTTGCCCTCTCTTAACCATATTGCTGAGGTGATAACTTATTTTATTTTTGAGGATATGGATAGGGGTTTTGGTTAGCTCCAAACTATAGATTTAGTTGCCTAAATTGAGTTTCAAAGGCATTAGATCTTGCCTGCCAATCAATGCTATCTTTTGCCTTCTTTGGGGTAGCTTTAGACTTGGTATTTGCATTTGGGATTGGATTAGCAATAGACATATTGGGCAGAAAAGGCATGGAGACTTTTAGAGGGAGTTTACCAGCTTTTATTAGGCCATTTTCATCTCTAATGGCTATGTCATATGCTTCAGGTAAAATGTATCCACCCATGGACTACAACATGATGGCTATGTTAGTTCCAATATCCCTTAGGTATGTAGGGAAAACAAAGCTTACAGGGAGTCTCATGGGATGGGGAAACCTATACCAAGTTATTTTAAACCACTCATTAAAGTCATGCATAGTTTCCTTAGGACATCTTTGAATCACATTTAACTAATGAATGAGTGATGTGTAATCACTTTTGTCCACAAACATTTGGGTCAACAATTCTCCAAACTCATCCCAAGTGGTGATACATCCTCCTAGTAATGTCCTATACTAGTCAAGAGCATTCCCTCTATGATACATAGCAAGTAACCTAATTTCAATATCAACTTCAGTGACATTATGAAAGTTTCATAATTTAGACACGTCCCTAATATGCTCACTTAGGGCAATGGGACTTTCCCCACTAAAAGTGGGAACACCCTTGGTGGCATTAGGAGGTATATCATCATATGCATTGAGGTGTGTTGGATTTTTGGTGTTAAAGTCTAGGAAATCATGCTACCTATTCATGTTGTCCTCAAGTTCCTCTTCACTCTCTTGATCTTCTTGGCTTGCAAAGTCTTCTTACTCTTCAAATGTCAATATACGCTGAGGATGTTGAACTTCAAGAGGAAGTTTAGGTTGAAGGAGTGGGTTTATGGGATTGACACCTCTACTAGTAGTTGACCTAGTAAGGACCATGAAGTATGGATAAAAGAAATGATAAAACTTTTTCTACAACTAGATATTACCTTGAATGGAGTTGCCAAATGTTGAATAGAGAACAGTATGCAATTGTGATGTTATCAAGACCAACATTCACCTTAACAAGATGCACTTGAGACAATAGTCCCACTAGGCATACCAGAATTATTTTCACTCAATATTTCACCCTAGAGATGGTTTTTCAAGCCTACTCTAGATTGAGTGAAACATTATATTACCTCTAGGCCTATGGGTTGCCTATAGTAGAGGTAAACCTCTAGGTTTAAGGGATAACTCCCTATATTAGACTTTGATTTATTATCACCTACACTACTTAATTACTTGGATTAAAATGGATATAAAGGAACATGAAAAGTAACCTATGTTAATGAGGTGATACACCAGATAGATCTCCACTAAACTACCATACACTTTCACTGTGAAACATGACTCACAACACTAGACTCAACATCCTAGATTACTCTAACATAAGTATCTCAAACATGGAGGTGATATGCATTGTACTTCTCAAGATGAGTGAACATGAGGTCAGATTGTAGACACTAATTCTACTCCTTGCACTTGAATATAGACATATACACTAGCTACACTTCATGTGACATGTTAGAGGGAGAACTACTTGCATCAAACATGGAAGAGTAAAGAGAAGGCAATGACAGATAATTATCACTTGACACTTCACTATGCACCACTTCACACACTTAGATAAGAAGTTTATGAGTTCAAAACTATTTTTATTTATTTCAAAGGCAAATCCAATATTAAAACTAGTAGGGCTTTGCCATACTAGGCATGGATTCCATTACAAAGCCAAAAAGGCTTGCATTTATAGAGCATATGAAAGGAGAGAGAAGAAGGGAAGTGGAAAGGTCGCAAGGCCAAGTGTCAAGACTTGGAAATCAGTTACATTGCAAGAGAATTAAGTATAAAAAGAGGTCATAAACAAGTGTCTATCGGAATTGCATCGTTCTCCTGAAATTAGTGTAGAGATTTCAATTGGCCTTCTTGAAATTGCCCTCATGATGAAGCATCACTTTACTTGCTTGAAACTAAACTAGGAATCCTTGAAACCTATGAATTGTCTTAGGAATGTTGGAAACAAGATGTGATATTCATCAAATACTCCCCTAGATGATAGCTTTCCTCTTGACACTTGTGTTCACTGTCTGCAGTCACTTACTAGCCCTCTAGGCTTCAATCTTCACATTTGTCATCAAGGTGACTTTCACTTGCTCAAGAAATCCATGGAAGATATGTTAGGACATATGTTGAAAGTCCCTTTGTCTTCTACTCCATGAGTTATACCTTAAAAGATCCAAAATCAAACCTCTCATCTTCTCACTAGGTAGTCACTTATCTTCTCATTGTGCTTATTCAAACTGCCTATGATGAATGATCCAACATAGGTCTTTTCATGATTCACCAAGGTGGGAAATGAGTTTTATGAGTTAGGAAAATTTTAGAAACCCCTCAATGACTTTCATCTTCTCACTCCCTTATACACCTATAATTCACCTCAAAACCTATAAGAAACTCAGTGTTAGGCTTGTTTGTATAGGAGACAGTACAAAATATCTGAATGGTGAGGAGACTGGGAAAGTTCTAGACAATTTTAAATCACTTTTATAGCCATTTAGTCCTTCCTTCATACATCTCCTTTCATATTTTCTCCATCAAGTCTAGACAAGGGTTTTAGGAGGGTTTTTGGTCATTTAGACTGTTAATAATGGTTCATAAAATTAGGACACTCAATCCCCAAACAAATTCCATTGAGACCAATTTTAAAACCCACTTCAAATATTCCTAAATCCATGAATCACCATGCATGGTGTCCATATAGATATGATCACTTGAAGATGGCTCTTGAACTTCTTCTAGGCATTCTGAATAGGCCTGAGATAGTTTGAGGTCAAATTGACCAATTTAGGTTATTTCCTTGCAAACCAATGGATGTTAGAGACCCTCCACTCATCAATGATGTCCTAAACTAGTTTTTAAAAGTGACATGATGTTTTAAGTGAAGTTGGAAACCATTAGGGTTTATGCTCAATTTAGGCCTAAAAGTCTTAAACTATCTTTTTTTAGTCTTTGACCACCTGTGAGTGCTTCTAAGGATAGTCACCAAAAATCCACCTTTACTTTAACTCTTTACATAATTATATAGTGTTTTAATACTCCTTCATTTCATCCCCTTCTTATTCATATGCCATGTCTGTAGATTAAACTGCTTATGGAGTGCCCTCTGTCTGAGACAAAATAGAGGGAACTTCCCCTATTTGTTTGGATTGAATAATATTATGGAGATATTTATTAAGTATTAAATACCATATGTACAAATTTACAAAGATATAACACCTCTACAACTCTCTCAACACTTCAAAACCCAAAACTAGCTTCTCAATCCTAGTGACTGCCTGCAGGGTCTAGAACCTCAGGCTAAGTGTGGAGTTAGAAACTTGCCTTTACTCTACCTATTTTCTCTTATAATAATATGATATGAACATTACCACTATGAGATTGGTTTCAACATATTCACCATCTTATGTCTTTACCAACCTTTCACACCTACATTCTCTATTTGCTTAGGCTAGTCTATAGACTGTGATGATTGTGTCCCCTGTGGGTGACAATCAGGGAGAATTCAAATGGCCCATGTAGATGCTCATTTGTATTTGAGTACTACCTTAGTTTCTCTTGATCCTTCTAAGATCATTGGATCATTTCCAACTTGAATGAACATATATGTCTACAAAGCTCTCAACTTCTTGTCTCTCACCTTCAACACTCTATGGATTTACAGTAAGATTGTAAATGATTCCTTTGGGGAATCATGGAATTCCTATAGGTGATGATGAATATTTGAACACTATGCCTTATGACCTTGATCTCTCTTGAGGTCACTAAGATCATTCCACTCTTGAAAGTATTAATCTCTGCATG
Source organism: Torreya grandis (assembly GCA_037957365.1). Lineage (NCBI taxonomy): Eukaryota > Viridiplantae > Streptophyta > Pinopsida > Cupressales > Taxaceae > Torreya > Torreya grandis. Next base: position 3,623,743 of record JARHVA010000721.1, on the reverse strand, counting down.
TAGGTCATGTTCTTACCCCTCTACCATCATTACATTATAGGTCATTATAATTTGTGTTGCTTATAGTCATCTTAACACTGTGTTTTACTGAGTGTTTTTAGGTCAAAAATTGTATGGGTTATAAACCACTCAAAAACCACTCTCTCTTGATCAAACAACCACCTTCTCATGTTCAAAATTAACCTCTAGACTTGGGCTATAGGAAAGAAAACATTTAGAATAACACAGACCTTGAATTGTTCATCATAAGATGGATCTGAATATGGGAAAAACCCTCATTTGGAGAAGTTAAGGTAACAATCTCCTCCAAGTAACCTCCTTACTTTTCACCTCTGTGAATGGCAATGAAATAGTCACAACCATGTAGATGACTTGATAACTCCATTCAAGTCTCTTTCAAAGTCTCAGTACAATTGTGTTACCTTAATAATATTCTTCACAAATTGAAACTCTAGGCTTCATTAAAACTTATACCTCTATGGCATCCTTACTCTTGTTGGTTTTCATCTAAGTTGATTGTGATGAATAGTTTCACTATCTTGGGAACCTAGTCCTTTTTGATGGAATTATATGGAAACCTTGAATGTTTTATGGCCTTATAGATGGTGGATACCTCTTTCAGAGCTCAAATTACAACTTGAACTCCTCTCAAACCATTGACATTCAACTTATAAAGTATACACAATCAGAATACATACTTCCTACAGATGACAATGAGAGACTAGGTCCATCATGACCTCAAACCAAATGATTGATGTGATCAACTGAGGTTCAAAAGACAATTTGTACTAAATATTTTTCATTTCAAGTTGTTCCTCAAAACTTCACTTCATACTTTCACTTGCAACTGTCAACATATGCTCTGTAGACCATCATTATGTTCACTTCCTAGTACAAGGAGTGATTTCACTTTTTCCTTGATATACACACATGAAAACCAAACTAAAAACCATGTGATAAGGATGTTCATACCCTTAAATAACATGTACACCACCTGGTTTGTTCATATCAATGCAAACAAAGAAGGAAAACTGAGGTGTTGGAGATGTGCAGGTAATTTTGAGAAGCTAACAATCTTAGAGATTGTTCATATTGCACAAATCACCAATCCTATGAATATTGCCATGAAATATAATTAAAAAGGAAGTAATATCACCCACCAAGTGCACTTTCTCTAACTCACCTCCTTCTATCCATACCAAGTGGAAATTGGTTGACCCTTTTGACTTGTACAAGTGAGCGATAAGAGAGAGAGGTCAATTTTTATCAAATTTAGACATGTCAAAGTCGCTCGAGCATGGAATTAAGCTATGAAAATGTCAAGAGACACTTTTAAACTCTTCCCACATGCCATAACTATTGTACAAGCCATACAACTGCCTAAAACTGCCCAAAACTATTTGATATTCTTGGATGGATATTGAACCTGTAATTTATCAGTTTCACAATAGTTCCTCTGACCATTCCTAACATATGGGACATTACATTTCTTCTTGAAACCTTTGTATTTATGAAAAAACATATAAGCTCATTTAATGACTCAAAATGGTAGCCTTATAATGACTTGGGACAAACTATACAAATGTGACAAGGGTGAAAACATAATGTTTGACCTAATTAAGACCATGGTACACATTTTCAACATAAGATACCCTATAACAAGTTTTAACTATATGAGGGGTTGACCTAATTTGACTCGGGATCAAATTAGTCAATAATGCCCACTAATCCATTTTTCTCCAAGGTCACATTGAAGATGGAAGGCTAGGGTTTTACCATTTCACAAGTAGTGAATGTGCATGACCTAGATCTAAATGCACCAGAGTGAAGGCAAAGTAAAACCCATAAGTGTTCAGGTGGTCACATCATGTTTTAGCATATTTTTTGTATAGGACACTAGCATTAAACCTAGATAGTAGCGTTGATGCAACCATCTTAGGATGACATTACTGTCTAAAGAGCCAAAAGCGTTAGATCTAGAATTTGACGACTATCCCAAAATCTACTTCCTACCTATTTTTAGCCTTTTTCAAATTTAGAACTGTATTAACATTAGAATAAGTTAAATAATTCACTTCTTTGTCATTTTTATATCTAGCATAGTTTTTCTTTTTATATTTAGACTATCTCAACATAATAAATTAAGTGTATGTTTATATATGAGTTTAACATCTAATTGGCTTGTTAGAGATATAATTATCACCCTTGTGCCATTTCATTTCTATACACCCCTTTAATGCAATCTAGATAACACCAACCTAGATTTCCCATTTTAGGGTTAAACATTTGGTAAAATCAATTCATTTGAATGCAAATTTTTTTGATTCCCAGGGTTTTAAACCAACTAAGGTTTTAGATTGTTGTACTTTTTAATTTCATACTTTGAATATTTTGCATGCAACTTAGGCATAACCCTAGATTGGGAGGTGTGCCTATTGAACATATTGAGCTTCCCTTCCACCCATCTAAGATGTCACAAACCATTGAGGGATCTCATACCTTAGATCATGATGACACCCATGTTGACAATGATTTTTTTTATAGAGTTATCATAAAAGAAAATATTGATAATGAAAACCTGAAACAAATGAAAATGAGAAAATAGACCATGATCAAGTACATGCAATTGCATTATTTTGTGAATGCATTTGATAAAATCTTAAAGATCTTGATGAGATCTTAAAAATATAAAACTATAGTGGAAACATACCTCCCCTTGAATACATCTAGTGGGGGGCATAGATTATGTGTTTAAACCTTTGTTCCCTGAAACTACTATTGATACATCTATCATGCAATTACCCATTGTTTCAACATAAATACTAGTTTCAATTCCTATTACTACTCAAAACATTTTTTCATCCCCTTTGGTGACTACTCAACTTGCTAATCTAAATCCCACTAGGCCTGCATTTCAATCATTCTTTCAAGTTATAAAGACCTTGGAAGATAAGATTATAAACTTTGAAAAAAATGCTTTAAAATACCCTCATGCCATAGATTCACAAGATGTGTTGCATAACCCTCTTGCACTTAGAATCTCTTTACACTCTTTGCCAATTGGATTTATTGCACCTAAGTTCACATTTTATGATGGCAAGGGTAATGATGAACAAGATCTTCAAACATTTTATATGGCATCCCTTAACTATGCTTCCAATGATAAACTTTTGACCAAATTATTTCCAAGAAGCCTCAAGGACTATGCTTTGAGGTGGTTCTATGATTTACCTCTCCAATCCATCAAAGCATTCAAACCTCTTAAAAACCAATTCTTAGCACACTTTTCCATTGAAATTTTTAAAAATGTGTCCTATACCCAAATTGAAAAAATAAAACAAGGAACCAATGAACCTATTAATGAATATGTTTTTAGGTAGACAAAGAGTTGCATGATATATTCAATCAAAGTTTGCTTGTTCCTTTACATGAGTCCATTGTTTTCAAGAAGTTTAAATATTTTAATGACTTATGTTGTACAAGACCGTGAAATGAAGCTTATGTCATTAAATAAGCTCAAGTATGTAGCAAACATAAAAATTGCATCTACATCTAGTACCAAATTCACAACTAAACCAAGTTATAAAGTAAATTCTCCTAAGAATAAAAATAAAACAACCACAATGGTTAACATAGTTTCACAACAGCCTAATCGGATTGTCTTATCTGATGCACTAGGAATACAATTTACATGTTAACCTGAGTCCCTAACTTCATTACTCCAATGGTTACTAGAGTGTCAGCTTATATCTCTCCCTCATCCTATCGAGGTTGATATGAGTCAACCTCTACTCAAAAAATATGATGTGAATGATTATTATGATTATTATCAAGGACCATGACATTCTACAAGAAAATGTTTTACCTTGAAACACAATATCCAAGATCTTATCAATGACTAAAAACTTATATTTAAGGATCCTCCAAAGGAATCAGGTTCACAACCTGGTGATTACCATAAATAAAAAATATTTAATAATCATTTACAAGACCTTTGTAAGAAGGAATTAAAAGTTCAAATGGTGCATAATGCACATCCTCCTCCATCACATTATGGACACCCACTAGATGGGGTTATTGGTACTTACACGTAACATATACCTCCCATGGTTTAGAGACCTATTTTCTTTGATGACAATGAAATTAAGGATAATGATTCTAATCTTCATTCTTTATTTATTTAAGCTTACCTTGATAAACACCCCATACATAGTGTTATGATTGATAATGGTGCAAGAGAAAACATTTACACCATGAAATTACTTACGCACTTGGGTTATACTCATAATGATTTACACCCTTTTACCAAATTAGTTATAACATTCGATGGGACCTCTCAAAAGATTCTTTGTGAGATTGACTTATCTTTATAGGTCAGTCCTGCACATGTGGTTACCACCTTCTCAGTTATCCTTTCCACAAGCATCTTAGATATATTATTGGGAAGACCTTAGATACACACTCTTTGAGCAATACCTTATACAAGTGCATGGGTCTATTAAATATATTCATGCTAATCAGGTAATTATAGTTTTTAGAATTCCATATGAGCATCCTCTTAAATAAAAGAAACTTATACCCAGACAACTAGCCATCAAGCCTACTAAGGTTAATTCACTTCCAAAGGGTAAGCAACAAGTAATCCCATTTACCAGGTGGATAGTATTTGAGAGACCATTACATTAGAGACATATAGTGGATTCCACATAATCTCCATCAACTACTACACACCATGTTCATATATCTAGAACACCTCAAAATACACATATTATTGCTACACCAAAGAAACCACACATCACTTAATGATGGGTTCCAAAAAACCTTATTATTATTGTGCCTATTATTGATTCATGACCACAGAGTCCTATTTTATGTATGCATAGCACCATTGATACCATAGTGATAGATATTATGCCTACACATACTCTTTCACAACATAACTTAGTTATTACACCAAATTCATAGCAAGAAGATATCTATGGCCATCCATTGGATGACATCATAGAATGGTCTATCCTATTAAAAAAAATAAAAAATACTATTAAAAAAAACATTCAAAACTTAAAAAACATTTCCAACACTTACATGTTCTATTGGCTCCTTAGCATCCATGTGTTATTTCCATATTGATGGACAACATGCTCAGTTGCTCCTACATACACATATGCGTCATACTTCTACTTAAGTGTGATATGCGCATACACAGACACATGATACATTACTATTTCAGATGTTGGGCCTTCTTTCTACTCATGTCATGTAGACATTGGGGGCATCTGCTTCTTTGATCTTGATACACATAGGTTATATGATTCGATGATCACCACATTATCATGTATGAGCTTACATATGTACTTACACAGGCCTATTATCCATGATTATATTCTACATAAGGTACATGATATGATATACATGTGACATACTTTTCTTAACACATTGGATCCATGGGCTACTATGACATGTTTATGTTTGTTACTTATGCTTTACTCTATGTACTTCATTGAGTGTCTTGTATTCCTTTTTTGAGCATTTGAATATGTTCAATTTATTAGGCCCCTGTGCCTATGTATGCTTTCATTAAAATTTGCATATGTCATTATTTGTTGTATGGACATTTGAATATGTTGTTCTTACCTTTATGGATATTTGACTAAGTCATGTCCCTTCGATTGTGTGGCATTTAAACATGCCCCTTATTTGTGGTCTCTTTGGACCATTGTCTTTTGGCTTGATTTTGAGTGCTCTTGTGTGTGTGTTTGTTTGCTTCTTGATCTTGTATTATTGCTATCTAGATGTTCCCATAATATTTATCATGCATATTAAGCCTACATGTGATCACATCGGTTCTATGCACTTCAATGCTATATCTACCTAGACATGTTCATTCTATATGCTACATGGTTATAATCACAGTGCATACAGTTATCTTATCCTTTTGAGGTGAATTAACTACAAATTCCTATCTTTCCCTCACCTCAAAGGAGGTCTTATTAGTGGGGGCATGTCATAGAGACATGTTCTCCACACTTGGCACATTTTTTAATTCAAAGTGGGTATGTCATATGGACATGGCTTTCACACATTTATAGTTTCCAGATTATAGTGGGGGCATGATTTGGAAGCATGTTCTCCAAACTTATTCAATATATGGTTCTTATATCAATTTTTATATTTAATGGGGGCATGTCGTATGGACATGGCTTCCACACATTCATAGTTTATAGATTCAGTGGAGGCACATTTTAAAAAACATGTTCTCCACACTCATTCAGTATATGGTACTTATATCAATTTTTTAGATTCAATGGGGGCATGTCATTTGAACATGGCTTCCACACATTCATAGTTTACAAATTTAGTGGGGGCATGCTTTGGAAGCATGTTCTCTACATTCATTCAATATGGTACTTATATCAGTTCTTAGATTTAGTGGGGGCATGCTTTGGAGGCATGTTTTCCATGCTTATTTAGTATTCAACATCTCTAGTTTACAGTGGGGGAATATTTTGGAAACATGTCCTCCACATTAGTACTCATATTAGTTTTCAGATTCCTCCATATATAATGGGGGTATGCTTTGGAAGAATGTTTTCCACACACAATTATCCAAATTGGCCAAATCACACAGTTATATGATTCAAATTCATAGTTGTGGCAAAATTCTATACATTGGTACTATTGTTATATACAATTTTAGCATGATACATATCTAAGGTGCATATGTTATACATGTGACTAATATTACAAAATCCAAATCAATTTTAGATTACATAACTATTTTATGGACTATTACCATATCGCAAACTTTCTTTTGTACTAATACCCCATGGACTTTTACAGACTTTTATTGAGCCAATCTATTGCAGTAGTTGGTTCACATTTTGGTATGATTGAGGTGATCAAATCACTTAATCTTGCCAAGTTTCTAGGTTGGACTTGATCATCTAGCCTCACCAGGTTATAAGTGTCATTGGGTTTCATGATTGAGCTAATTTCTATTGCCAAGTGGCAACTCACTTTTGTTCTAAAGTTGGGGGCATGTGCCTCTCTATTTCTCTCTCTCCTTGCATATATGCACTTCAAAGATTTATCTATATTGATCATAATCTCAATTTTTAGAGCCTTACAATGATACATCTTTTTCAAAATAACTTTCCAATAGGCAATATGGTTACATCGATGCGTAGGTGTACTCTTAAATCTTGCTCTTTCAATTTAAAATCTTTTAAGTACTTTCAACCCATATAATATGCATTGATTTTCTACTATAACATTATCTTGGTTGCAGATCAGTCACTAACAAATCACTCAAGTTGAGCACATGTAAAGACAAGGTGTGCAAACACACCCAAGTATGCATTCATTTCTTTTAAACTAGCAATTTCATTACTAGATTAAAGGGGGTCCAAATGTAGATGATATTTTTTTATTATATGTTACCTTAGTATTGTGCACTTGGAAACCTTAGACCTTGGCTGTTCCTCTCAGTTATCTACCTTTCTCACTTCTAAGTCTCTCATCTACTCTATTATTGTGCCTCTTGGCCTATAGCTCTTAGTCTGACCAATCTTATATTGATGATCCAAGACTTCTATCTCAACCAAAATGCTTAAAATATACTTATCTTGAATTTCTACAAGTTCTAAACATGTACTTGTTCTCTTACTCTTTTGACACTAACAGTTAGGTCAAATAATAACATTGATGTTGCTACATGTCCTGATGTAAGTGTCTAGTGCCCTAAAGTCATCTAATTTTCAAATGAAACATACCATAATGGTCAACCTAAGTGATTTAATGCAAGTTATTACTAAAAAGGGATTGATATAAATACAACATCAACCCTCATTCATTCATCACCTATGAATTCCTAGCAATCAGACGAAAGAGCATTTAGTTGAACAAAGCTTTCCTATTTATTCTTATTTCCATATCAATCATAGGGATTGCACATCTACAGGTATAAAATACTAAAGGAGCAGCTTAAGATTCTAATTTACCAAGTTACAAGCTAGGTCACTATTTTACTTATTTTATACACACTTAATTCACACACAATCCAACACATAGAGGAGAATGACATCAATTTGAGGCTCTCTTCAAAATATTAGCTATATAAGAAACATCCTTTGGTGGGGTCATTTGTTGGAAATATTGTCATTGATGTCAAAGGTCTAGCATTATTTTTTAGATTATGGTAAAAGCAGGTTTTGAAGGGACCCTGAAACCCTTTACAACAAAAAAGATAAACCTTAAAGCCCAAAGAAGTTCAAAAAACACCAAAATAGGTACAAACCAACTAGGTTAAACAAGAACCTGAAAACAACAAAAAAGACCAGATGTATCCACTGACACTACACTGAACGGACTGTCAACAGACAGGAACCTCATCCTACAACTTTCAAAAAATATTAAATTACCTTTTACACGAACGAAGATTCATATCTAGAGGGGGGACCAAAGGCTTAGACTTCTTCCTCTTCACATCAGTCCATCCATCCTCTACCTTAGCTGCCTCTGTCATCCATACCTCAGAAGACGGTGATCCATTAATCCCATGGGATACAAATGACTCAGCAATATCCTTAAGAACACCAACCAAATTCTGGCTACTAAGTGGATCCTCCAAAACAGGGGGAGAAACCAAAGCCTCCACAACAACTGGCTTTGAAAGATCATTAATCCCAGTCTCCACAGGACCATCTATGGAATCTTTCACCGGTGACTCCTCCTCAATCATCAGCTCGGAATGAATGCTATCTTCATTCTCAGAATCAGCCAGATCTTCCATAGGTTGTTTAGCTATATAATGTTCGGAGGAAGCATCGGCCCACGAAGAAGGTGGTCTTCTGGACTTTGAAAACCCAGCCAAACAACGAGCAACCAAATGACCCGTCTGGTGACATCTTCTGCACCGAAAAGGTACACCCTCAAAATCCAACATTTGTGTCCAAGTTCCCCTTGGGGAGTCCAGGCAAATCGCCTCTGGTAGGCCCTTTGGCTAATGTTTGTAATAAAGGTCTAGCATTATTGGTAATAAAGGCCCCATTGCATTTAATAATGTTTTTAATAGATATATCTTGGCTAATGTGTGTTAATATTTATTTAATATTAACGAATATAATTTTGGTTGCATATAAGACAAAAAAAAGGCCCATGGATAAGTCAAAGAGTCACGGGGAAAGACAAAAGAAGAATGGGACACATTTTCCCATGAAGAGTCATCTTGGGGAATTCCAAGAGTCACCAAGTGAAGACGAAAGAGGAAGGGTGCAATTTCTCATGAAGGGACACTTTGAAGAATACGAAAAGTCACCAAAGTAAAGACAAAAGAGGGAAGGACGTTTTTCCTCATGAAGGGTCACCACATGACTTTTCAAAGGCAAGGATATGAAGGGTCATACAGGTTTGGTGCCATTTTCCATAAGGATTGAAGGGTCACAAAGGGAGAAGGCCAAAGGTCATTTGGAAAGCTATAAATAAAGGCTTAAGAAGCCATTTGTAATGTGTGTGAGATAGATTTTTATTTGAGATAGTGAAATCTAGCTTAGAAGATCATTTGTGAGAGATGAATATGATTTGTATTTGTTATATCTAGCTTAGAAGAGCAAAGGTGAGTGAGAAGAAAGAGATGTTGTAATGAACTATCATTTGTTGAGATATCAACATTGAGAGATAGTTGTGTGGTATACATAAAGGGGTTGGTGATCCTGTGGGTTGGTGCTCACAAATAGTTGCTGTGTTGGTGCTCAACAAAGGGGTTGGTGCTCTTGAAAGTTGGTGCTTGTGAATATTGTTTGAGTTGGTGCTCATTCATATACTTGAGATTTTTCTCCGTGGTTTTTCCCACATTGGGTTTCCACATTATATCTAGTGTCTCTCTCTATCTTGTGTGTTTATTGTTTTAGTTTTATTGCATATCTTGAATGTTTGGTTAAGTGGAATTTGATTAAGAGAAAGTTTTATAAGATACATGATATATTTATTCACCCCCCACTCTCAGTATATCTCATGCTTAACAATTGGTATTAGAGCAGGTTCCTTTTGAAAAAGTTTTATAGCTTGAAGGTAGATCGGGAAAGCACAAGATGGCCATACATGAAGGTGCCTCAACAAGCAAAAGAATAGTTGATCAAGAAGAAGAAGAGAATGAAGCTGAAGTGAATTTGGAAGGAGAACTCATTTGTGCCTTAGAAGAATTAAAAGCTGGTGAAAAGAAAAATCAAAAATTGAAGCGCCAGATCGGGAAAAATGAAAAAGAGTTAAAAGAGATAATTGAAGATCTACAAGCACACTTTGAAGAAGCCAAGAAGAATGAAGGAGATATAATGACACAGTTGAAAATAGTAAGAGAAGAATGTGAAAGGTATGTTATTGAAATTGCTTCTTTAAAATCAGATCTTGATAAAATAAATAAAGCAATTAATGATAGAGCAGCCAATGATTCAGAATTTGAGAATAACACTAATATGATGAATAAGATATTAGAAAGCCAAAAGGCAATATCAGATAAGATAAGTATCAGTTTTGAAAAGAAAAAGAGCTATGTTGAAGCTCTTTCAAAAGAAGAAATAAAGAGGGAAAAAGTGAAGAATACAGAGGTCATCTCAAACAAAGAAGCCTGGAGGGAACAAAGCTACAAAAAGGCAATCAGGTCAGAGATACACAAACAAGTTCTATTTTTATGGTTACTATTTTTATTGTAATGGATATGGTCATAAGAACTTAGAATGTAGAAAAAGAGCTAACAGTCTCATAAATAAGGAAAAGGAAAGTCATGTAGAGTCAAGCAGAAGCTACAACTCTTTTGCTCCTCTATCAAGCCTTGATGAAGAGGCCATAATTTGTTACAAGTGTAAAAACTTCGGACACATATCTTGATATTGTAGAAGCATGTTTGAGTTAGTCATAAAAGACCAAGGTTTTGATGCTCCATTCATCAAGAAAAAGGTTCAAACATGGCAGAAGAAACAACTTGAAGATTCTATGTTGGTCTAGACATGTTTGCATGCAAGAAATGAAGTCATGGTTCATTAATAGCAGATATTAAAGGCACATGACAGGAGACAATAGCAAGTTCATAACCTTGAAGAAGATCAATGGTGGCATAGTGAAATTTGGAGACAATACTACTGCCAGAATTGCTGGAAAAGGTACACTAAGTTTAGATAATGGTAGAACTAAAACTGAAAATGTTTTATATATAGAAGGTCTTAAGCATAATCTTTTGAGTGTAAGTCAAATGTGTGATTAGGGGCACACACTAAAGTTTTATGTAGAAGGTTGTGAAATTAGAAGAAAAGATTCAGATGTATTGGTTGAAGATGCTCAAAGAACAGGTAATAACTTATATATGCTATCAGACATCAAAGGTCAAAAATGTTGTTTGAGTCAGATTGAAGAAAGTTGGCTATGGTACAGGAGAATGGGGCACATAAATTTTGAAAATCTTGTCAACATAAACAAAAAGCAAGCAGTCAGGAATCTTCCAAAGATTACAAAGCCATCTAACACGCTTTGTGGACCTTGTCAGCATGGGAAGCAAACTAGAAGGCAGTTCAAAACAAAAGAGTACTCGACCACTCAGATGCTAGAGCTTGTTCACACCGACCTATGTGGATCTATGAGAACTCAAAGCACTCAAGGTGATAAATATTTCATGTTGCTTATTGATGATTTTTCATGTATGACTTGGGTAATATTTTTAAAGAAAAAATTAGAAGCTTTTAGACAGTTTAAAGCATTCAAAGCATTAGTTGAAAATGAAACTAATTTGAAGATTAAGTGTCTAAGATCAGATCAAAGAGGTGAATTCATGTTAGATCAATTTATTGAGTTTTGTGAAGATCATAGAATAAAGAGGCATTATTCAGCAGCCAGAACTCCACAACAAAATGAAGTATTTGAATAGAAAAATAGAACAGTTCAGGAGATGGCGAGGACAATGCTAAATGAATCCAAGATAGCAGATAAATATTGGAGAGAGGTAGTTGGTATAATAGTGTATATTTGGAATAGAGATTTATTAAGAGTCAACAGTGATAAGACTCCTTATGAGCTATGGAAAGACAAACCAGTAACAATTGATTATTTTAGAGTTTTTGATAGCAAATGCTTCATAAAGAGAACCGATAAAAAACTTGGTAAGTTTGAATCCAAAGTAGATGAAGGTATATTTCTTGGTTATTATTGCAAAAGTAAAGCTTATAAATGTTATAACAAAAGAATCAAGAATTTTTTTGAAAGTGCAAGTGTCAGGATAGAAGAAGATGGAACACAAAGAATCAGTGATCTAGTAGACATTCCTGAAATCATTAAAGAGGAAGGCTTTGAAGAATTAGATGAAGATGAAGAGAAGGAGAAGGAGAAAAAGGGCACCAAGACTCCATCCAAATACGTTCAGAGAAATCATAATGAAAGTGACATCATCAGGGACATAAAAGAAGGAATTTGCACCAGAAGAATGATGGTAAGTGAATCTGAGCAAGTTAATTTCTCTTTGTTATCTAAAATTTAGTCTAAAACTTTTTCAAAAGCTAGACATGATGAGCATTAGGTTAAGGCTATGGATGAAGAATTAAATCAAATAGAAAAGAATGATACTTGGGAATTAGTGCCTAGACCAAAATATCATAATGTGATAGGAACAAAATGGGTTTATAGAAATAAGTTGAATGAAAATGGAAAAGTAACCCGAAATAAAGCTAGATTAGTATGTAAAGGATATGCTTAGATTGAGGGAATAGATTTTGAAGAAACTTTTACACCAGTGGCAAGATTAGAGGCTATTAGAATGTTTCTTGCATATGCAGTGTTTAAAAATTTCAAAGTATTTCAGATGGATGTCAAATCTACCTTCCTAAATGGGAAACTTGAAGAAGAGGTCTACATTGAGCAGCCTGAGGGATTTATTCTCCCCAAATATTAGTAACCATGTATGCAGATTGAAGAAAGCATTGTATGGATTTAAACAAGCTCCCATAGCTTGGTATGCAAGACTTGATAAGTACTTACAAGATCAAAGATTCAAGAGAGGATTTGCTGATAGTAATATTTACATCAAAACAGAAGGTGAGCATCAATTTATTGTTGTGGTATATGTTGATGATATCATTTTTGGAAGAAATATTGAAAAGATGACAAAAAAAATTTGTGATAGAATGCAAAAATAATTTGAGATGTTTATGCTTGGAGAATTATCATTTTTCTTAGGATTGCAAATATTTCAATCAAATAAAGGAATTTTCATATCTCAAAGTAAATATGCCAAGAAAATGTTGAAGAAATTTGGTTTTAAGGATTGTGCACCAGTTGACACACCTATGTGTATAGGAAAGAAGGTGAGCAAGGATGAAGATTCACCTATTACAAGTCAATCTTTGTATAGATCTATGATTGGCAGTCTTTTATATTTGACAACATCAAGGCCATGCATGCATTAGGTATGGTTACAAGATATCAGTCATCTCCAAGAGATAGTCATGTTTAGTTGGTGAAAAGAATATTCAGATATATCAAGGGGACATTGGATTATGGATTATGGTAGCCCACAGGTAAAGATTTCACTTTGGTTGCTTATACAGATTCAGATTGGGTAGGGTGCTTGGATGATAGAAAGAGTACAAGTGGAGGAGCTTTTTTCCTTGGTGATAGCTTAGTATCATGGCTAAGCAAGAAGCAAAATTCAATATCACTTTCTACAGCTAAAGCAAAATATATTGTAGCAGTATGTTGTACTCAAGTGCTTTAGATGAAGCAAACTTTGGAAGATATCAAGGTAAATTATGATGAACCTATTTCCATTTTTTGTGATAACACAAGTGCTATAAATATTTCAAAAAATCTAGTAATGTAGTCAAGAACAAAACATATTCCCATTAGATATCACTTCTTGAGAGAGTAGGTTGTATATCAACAGGTTAAGATGGAATATATTAGTACTATAGAGCAAATTGCAGATATTTTCACAAAGGTACTACCAAAAGACACATTTGAGTATCTACGAGAGAAGTTGGGAGTAATTTCCTTTACTTCCTACCATTGAGGTTCAACATCAGTTGAGGGGGAGCTAAGTGTTAGCTCCAGGTAGGCCCTTTTCCATTGATGTCAAAGGGGGAGAATAAAAGGTATAGGTACGGGTGCAGAAATAGGTATATGGAATAGGTATAGGCTGCTATAGTAAGGGGGAGTTACTGTATGTTTTCAGATGACAATATGTACAAGATTTAGGACGTGGCAGTTTCATGATTGAGGTTGCCATCAATGACAAAGGGGAAGATTGTTGGAAATATTGTCTTTGATGTCAAAAGTCTAACATTATTAGTGATAATGGCCCCATTGCATTTAATAATGTCTATAATAGATATATCTTGGCTAATGTGTGTTAATATTTATTTAATATTAATGAATATATTTTTGGTTGCATATAAGACAAAATAAGGGCCCATGGAGAAGTCAAAGAGTCACGGGGTAAATACAAAAGAAGAATGGGATGCATTTTCCCATGAAGAGTCATCTTGGGGAATTCCAAGAGTCACCAAGTGAAGACAAAAGAGGAAGGGCATGATTTCTCGTGAAGGGATACTTTGAGTAATACGAAAAGTCACCAAGGTAAAGACAAAAGAGGGAAGGATGTTTTTGCTCATGAAGGGTCACCACATGACTTTTCAAGGCAAGGATATGAAGGGTCATACAAGTTTGGCATCATTTTCCATGAAGATTGAAGGGTCACAAAGGGGGAAGGCCAGAGGTCATTTGGAAAGCTATAAATAATGGCTTAAGAAGCCATTTGTAATGTGTGTGAGATAGAGTTTGATTTGAGATAGTAATATCTAGCTTAGAAGAGCATTTGTGAGAGATGAATATGATTTGTATTTGTTATATCTAGCTTAGAAGAGCAAAGGTGAGAGAGAGGAAAGAGATGTTGTAATGAACTATCATTTGTTGAGATATCAACATTGAGAGATAGTTGTGTGGTATACACAAAGGGGTTGGTGCTCTTATGGGTTGGTGCTCATGAATTATTGTTGTGTTGGTACTCAACAAAGGGGTTGGTGCTCTTGTGGGTTGGTGCTCATGAATAGTTGTTGTGTTGGTGCTCAATAAAGGGGTTGGTGCTCTAGTGGGTTGGTGCTCACGAATAGTTGTTGTGTTGGTGCTCAACAAAGGGGTTAGTGCTCCTACAAGTTGGTGCTTGAAAATATTATTTGAGTTGGTGCTCATTCATATACTTGAGATTATTCTCTGTGGTTTTTCCCACATTGGGTTTCCACGTTATATCTAGTGTCTCTTTCTATCTTGTGGTGTGTTTATTGTTTCAATTTTATTACATATCTTGAATGTTTGGTTAAGTGGAATTTGATTAAGGGAAATTTTTATAAGATATATGATATACTAAATCACCCCCCCTCTCAGTATATCTCGTGCTTAACATCATTGAGGTCAACTCGACACCTTGTGACCAATAACCCATTTTCCCCCAAGGTCACATTGAATATGGAAAGCTAGGGTTTTATCATTTCATAAACAACACCACCAAAGCAAAGGTGAAGTAAAACCCAGAAGCATCCAAGGGGTCACATCTTATTTTAGAAGATATTTCATATATGACACTAACATCGAACCCAGACTGTAGCATCGACATAATCATCCTAGGTTGATGTTACTATCTAGAGATCCAAAATCGTTGGATTTAGAATCTGATGACTATTTAAGAAGATACTTCCTTCTTTTCATCATGTTTCAAATATAGAACTGCATTAACATCAGAATAAGTTAAATACTTCACTTCTTTATCATTTCTATATCTAGCATAGTTATACTTTCCATATTTATACTATCTTGACATAATAAATTTAGTGTATGCTTATATATGAGTTTAACATCACCCTTATGCCATTTCATTTATATATACCCCTTTAATGCAATCTAGATAACACCAACCTAGATTTCATATTTTAGGGTGAACTTGATTTGTTTGAATATAATTTTTTCTGATTCCTAAGGTTTTAAACTAGCTATAGTTTTAGATTATTATACCTTTTAATTTCCTACTTTTATTATTTTGCATGCATCTTATGCATAGCCCTAGTGTAACATCCCCATTGGGATCCACTTAGAATCACATAATTTTTTATTTTTTTAATCAATGTATTCTTTAATTAGAATTCACCATAAAAATCTAATCAGTGATCTAGCTAAAACACACTAAGTATCTTAAATGTAAAATAAGCTTGTAATAACTACCTATTACTAATCACTAGCATCATATGAATCAAAACATAATTGAATATAGAAAGTAGTTACAGATTTATAGCCATGATTGTTACAAACATGCCTCCACTACTATCATGATACAATAAGTAAATAATTACATCTCATCAGCTATAATGTTTCAATGATAATAAATATAATACAATGTACAAGATACAAGGTTCCACAGAGCATGAGTTCCCTGAACTCCAGTTTCTATGGAAATCTCAAGTGTAGTCTCCAAGTAAGTAATATTATGGGGAGAGAGAGAATCATCCAAGTGCTTTTCTACACCAACCACATACCATCAATCCCCTGCATAATCTCCCATCAGGAAATGGCCCTCCCTTCATGGATGAGTAAATAGTGATGGTGCAGGAATCCATAGAGACAAAATAGTACCTGTGTGCTATAATATTTATAAGAACATGAAGTGTACCATAAAGAAATTTGTCTAATATGATATTTCACAAACATGTAAATCATACACATGAAATGGCAATGTCTAACTAACATTACTTTGACCAAAGTTTTCAATAGTTATTGATCTCTAGATTCAGTCAAATTCATTCACATCACTTGATTGAATTACTTTCATCTGGTATTGGTGATACTAATAAGTCAATGAAGTCTGTCTCACTACTTAGTACCAATAATGCGAGATTTGGTTAATATAAATATAACCAATAGATTCATACAAATTACTTCCTACTAGTAGTCATAAAACATGCTAAACATAGGAATAATCAAAATGCATACATTTAACTTGTTAAACATATTAATGAATCTCCACAATATTATTTATCACATAAATAATAAGTAAACAAGTATAATTTATACCAACTGGGTATAATCTATGTTTAAACTGTATAATCTATTTTTTATAAGTAGAGTTAAATATATAGTATATTCGATGACAAGCAATAATATCATAGTCCATCATTTTCATGTATACACCACTCAATTTTAATAGCCAATCATAATACAAAAAGTCATAATTCTCATGAAAACATAATCTTTCATTTAAACAACTTGTTATATTTTTTAGTCGACTACGTTAATGTAATTATAGATTCCTGACCCTCGAGATTCTATGGATTATTTCTAGTAGTTAA
This sequence comes from Torreya grandis, assembly GCA_037957365.1. Lineage (NCBI taxonomy): Eukaryota > Viridiplantae > Streptophyta > Pinopsida > Cupressales > Taxaceae > Torreya > Torreya grandis. The sequence continues at coordinate 3,606,377 of JARHVA010000721.1, read as the reverse complement.
TAATAATAGAAATATAATCACACCTCTATATGTTATATATAAGTACCTAAGCCTGCATATTGATATTTTTCATATATACGAGCACCTGTACATCCTAGTTATATTCATAGCATGTACCGTATATAAGTACTCAGACAATATTTAATACGGTATCTAAATGTTTAACTTGCATGAATATTATTGGGTTAAGCCATGCTATTTTATTCTCCACTAAATATTCCAAAATGGTCAATTATTTGTTTAACACGTTTAATGGCTAATGAATATGACTATTATACATGTAACATCCTAAATATGACTATGGATTATATCAAGGGCTATATTGTATGTTAATATTCTCACAACCATAATGGTTAAATAAAAGAGTTGTATCCCTTGATGATACTAAACCTATTATTGGTTATAGATTCTGCAACTAATTTAATATTTGATTATTGTGGCATGAACTCCCACTATAATATTATGTTGTTGATAATTGGGATAACTCTGACAATTATTTTGTGATACCATACTATATATTATATGTGATATAATAACATAATCAGAGATTACAAATTATAATTATATATGGATCCACTAAAATGCTGTGCCTTATATTCTTCTATCAAACATTTATGCATAAGTTGGATGATGTTCAAGATGTAAGAAGTTTGATGTCCATAAGAACCAGAGATCTATGCAAAGTTGGAGAATTTGTATTGTAATTATAATTTATATTCCTTTGGCACATAGTGAGAAGTTAACAATTGCATTTGGATTGTCAACATGTCCCCTATAAGAGATAATTTGTTAAGATTGACTGGGCATGTATAGTAAACATCATCATCTATAAATTAAATGAACAACAAACCAATATATATGTAGGCACCCTCTCCAAACTGATTGATCCTGTAGTAACACTTCACCCACCAATATAACTATGCATACAGTCCAATATATATACATATAATCTAATATATACGTGTATAGTCCAATATATATAGAGATTATTATAACATATATGCATACATTAATAAATGTGTACAGTGGATTGATACCACATAATGTTATATAGTCTGATTCCATCCATAATATATTCTAATATAACATAACGTTAGTGGATTCTCTTTTCCTTTGATACCAATTGTTATATCTACATTAATGTGATATGGTATCTAATTAAACAAAGGATTTTGTCTGATTCATTATTTTAGATGATAAAATGCATATATACATTATTGTTCTATTTATATATTCCTCTATTTATCATACTTAGATCACCCTTGTATTATCTAGATCACCATAACCCTGATGTATACTCTTTACATGTTATCATTGTATATATTATACATTACTTTATATATATATATACCTACAGGTCGAAGAGATCCATTACTATTTTTAAATAATTTTTATATATTTTGTTGTATATGTTTTGATGCTCATATTTATATATTATGTTAACATATACATGCAGTTCACTATATATTTTCCATTCACTACATATGTGATACTATTATGCTCAGATTGCTATCATATTACATACAAAATTATATTTTGATTAACAAATAATATTTTAATAACATCACTTACCTAATACAGGTCAAAGTTGCATCCTTCCTAAGACATCCTATGCCGTACTCCTACACCAATTTTTGTCGTGTTTCATCCTCTCCTCTTTCTCTCTCTACATGTTGTGCCCCTCCCCTTTCTTTATTCGAATAACCCTTTTCTTATCTTCCTCTCAAGCAAAAGCTCATTGTTTTATTTTTTTAAAGCTTTGCCATTCTTTCTTTCTCTTACTAAATGACTTTTTCCTTTTTTCCATTTGTATGAATATTGCGCTTACTTTAAATCCATTCTTTTTTTTCTTTTAGAGTTTTTTCTTTTTCTTTTTCTAAATATATATTTACTAATTATGACACAATGGTTTTTATTTACTTTATGAGGCTTTTCCTACTTTTGTTTTTTAATTACTTAATAAAAATATGTCTTAATATAAATAAATAATCATAATGACTTGACTAATATAAAGTCAATAACATTATTTTAAATCAAAAATGGTAAATCACACATTATTATTCAAACCCAAATTATAATAACCACAATGCAAATCCCACAAGATTAATTCCACATGATCATTAAACTAATCTAACACACAACTAACCATGCATATACAATTATCTAAATGCAAATATCATAAAAAATGCACTAATACTAGCCATTCAACTATGCATATAATGAGTGTTATTCTCCTAGTGTATGTAAGGGTTCTAGACGTTCCTCTATTGTCCTCTAACACCTCCATCTACGTCACCCTCTTTGATGATCCTCTCCCTCCATCATGCTCTGAGGGAAGAATTTCTCCTGTGTCTAACTCATGACAAGAAGGTAGTTAGCCTATAACATCATGACATATATCATAAAATACTGCTGAAATAATAAATCAGCCTGATCATAATGTAAAGAATATACAATACAACTAAACTCATATAAATGAAATCATGTAATCAAAATAATATTCAACTATCCCATAACAACATATGACTTATAATTTATTTAATAATAATAAAATTAAATTACCAACTATAAATATCCATAGATAATCAAGTAAGTTTGCTTAGTGAGGAATCAAGATGTAGCATCCTTCCCTCTTAAAGCTGGTCATCATCTCAATGATACTTATTTAAACATAAGTTTTGATTTAAAAACATTATTCAATAGAAAAATACTATAGTATGAAGCATCAAATAAAGCAAATAAATGTAGAAATCACTTGTAGAATTCATCATAGTCCTTTCGAGTAACACTATCCTTAGAGTATTGGTCCCATAATGCCTTGCATTGTGACATCCCTCTATTATACAAATGAAGTTTATGACTATCAATTACTTTGATTAGCTCTATTATGACCACCCCAGGGTCCAAATACTGTAAAGCATTCCAATCCAACACATGTGAAGGATCAATTGTATACTTTTTAAGATAAAAAACATGGAAGACATTATATAATAGGGCTAGTGGAAATGTAATCCTAAACACTACAAGTTTAACCACTTCTAAAACCTTAAAGGGTCTTACATATCTCAGTGGAAGTTTTGATGGACACTATAATTTTTTATGTCATATATGAATTATTTGGTATCATAAGCCTTTTAATTTATTATTTCATCCTAAATACCCCTATCCTAAAGTTTAAATTATTTACCATTAGGTACTCAATAATATATTTTTACAAATTACCGTTTTACCTTTTTAACCACCTAAATCCAATTCAAAACCTATAAATCCTAACCTTCTAACAACTTACCCTTATATAAACCCATGATTTTAAATATAAATTACCCCATAGTTGAAACAAACCAAAGTGGATGAAAACAAACTTTTACTAAAAAGGGTGAATCAGTGAATATTCTCCCATGATCGGTGCCAATTTTCCTGATTGACATCGATTTATATATATGCAGGTAACCCTTTGGTTTTAGGCCCCATGAATTTTCCATAAGTATATTTCTTTAGAGAATCAAAGGTGAATGATAGATACACGCTGTTGAAGTTAGGTTCTACCTAGTCCATAATAGTCATCACAATCAAAGAAGATTCCCTGCACCTACAAAAAGAAGATACATTATGCCTGCATCCGTTTCAAGATAAGTGCTCTATGTTGAACATTTATTTTCTTATTTCATTATATTATTTCATATTCACTTTAGTGTTAGGACATATTAGATATCTTGAGTTTCCTTTTTGGATTATCCTCTATCATCTTCTTGCTCTTTGTTTATAACTTTATGTAGTTTTAACATAATCAATGTTGATTAATCTGAATCAACACCAATTCTACAACATCAACATCAATCCCTGCACTCTATTTTAAAATCCAATCTTTTTAGTCATAAAAATATATCTTGAATCCATTATGATTTGATCTTCTACCTTTTAAATCATGAAATTCATTTGTAGATGACTCTACCCATAATTTCACATGATGTAATTAACATAATTGATCTGCCCATTGTCTCTCAACCCTTTTTTTCCAACTAGAGTTATATATCTTTTGAGTTAGCATTTTATTCCATTATTTATTCTCCTTTAGTTTAAGCCACTTCTGACCAACTAGATGTTATACAAGAAGATGTGAATTCTGCTATAACTTATTGGGATGAATAATTTGCTTATATTAATAGTTTAAACAAAGAATAGTTCCAAATAATTTTGTTATCACATCCATATCACATCTTTATATTTTATAATTTTAGTGTTTATTATCCACTTAATTGTGAAAATAGTGAGCTGACATCCACTTGAGGAAGTTTATAACTTCTTGGGACTGGTTCCTAACCAGGCATCTCACTTATCTATCTATTAATCAAATTTGTCCAAGTTGTCTCATTGTGTGCAGATTATTCTTCTAAGCCAAAAAGTTCCTACATTCATTGGATTCAAGCGGTATGCAACCATATTCTTATCTCTAGGTACTCCTCATAAACCCTGTATTTCTTTAAGTTTTTAGTAGATAATTAAATTAAAAAGGAAAAATAAAAAAAACTAATATTACATTATGGCATTCTTAGTGGGACCCTTAAGGTCTCATTTTTCTTTTTATATTTAATTGTGAAATTATTCATCCATTTCCTCTTTTATTGATTTTTTGTCTTCATTCAAAAAAAAATCCAAAAATTCTTACTTTTCCTTTTAAGGTTTAAAAAAGAATTACATTTAATCCTCTATGTGTTTAGATAATTCACATAAATTAATCTAGGTGGATCAATATATCATAGTAATCACACCTCACACACATCCAAAACCACATAATATTAAAATAATAATTTAAAACATTTTCCTACTTAAGGTAGACCCACTTGGATTTCATCACCAAGGGTAAAACTAACTCGATGTACTAATCAAGTATAAAAATTCTAGCAAGAAGTATAAAGGCTAAACACCAAACACCCTTATCACTATGGTGTGTGAAGTGGAGGGTAGGCCCTAATATCAACCCACACACATTCTTCCAACACGTAATCAAGCCTCAACATACCTTCGTGTATATAATAGATGTTCCCATCCTTAAACAAAAACCTAAAACTATCTTTAGATTATCATTTCTTAGTACCCTCATTGACCTTTTTCCTTATCTCACTCTAAAGTTAATTTCTTTTTAAAAAAAAATCTTTTAAGTACATTTTTTAGTGTGTGTGCCTTTCTCCACTAAAATTAGACAATAAAAAAGACCATTATGTGCTCTTTTATTTTTATTTCTTATTTTTTCTTCGATGCTACATGGTTTTGACATGACAACAATTTCTAAAACAAATTGAATTCCCAATCTCATTCTCATCTATGGATAACTCACCGAATCTTCCTACCTCTCCTGAGTCTATGGGGGAGGGTATTCCCTAGTTCTATAGTTAGGGAGATATTAAATTTTCTACCATATTGGATAGTAATCCAATCACTCTTAGCCATTACCTTAACACTCAAGCCATCCGTATCCCACTTTAACCTCCTACATAGTCTTTTGGGAATGTTTTTTGCATACCCTTAGAAGGGTTAACTACAACCATGGTGTCATCCATCAACAATCCTCCCCCAATAGTTTTGATACTAACACTGTACAACCTTTAAACAATCCACCTTCGATAACATCTAGTGGACCATCCCCAACTAGTATCCGAGCCCAAAATATTACCGCACCTTAACTTACGTTTACTCCACCTCCTACCATGACACCTCAGAACATAGTGATTTTAATCCCTATAACTCTCCCACCCATCTAAACTAGCATATCTTCAAATCACCAAACCCATCCTTTGCAACAAACTCCCTTGAGTCAACCTCCTCAATAGTACATCCCACTAACTACCTAATACATAGCTCCCTCACAAGCCCTTGGATCCACTTATAAACCCTTGTAAACCCACAATACGTGATGACATCCCAATTAATTATGACCACTTCAGTTGGTTACCCTTTGTCATAACCCTTTTCCATTCTATTTCATACCTATCAAAATCTACCACAAAATGTTTTGGGGGGTATTCCTTAATACAAACCCAACCTAACCTTATGAACATCCTTATGAATAATATGACAAATCTGGAAGCCTCAACTTCTGGGTAGAAAAATATGCTCACTTATGAGCAAATATGCAATGAACCCATTAATCCAACTGTCCCTATTAGACCATACCCTTACAATGGGAACTTCCAAAGTTTATGAAATTTTAAAATAAGGAAGATCCTTAATAACACATTAAAGTGTTTAGACATACTTGTTATCTTATATCTCATGATGATGCTCTTCTCCTAAGAACCTTTCCCATGTCGCTAACTAGACCAAATTTAGACTGGTAGAGTTTTATCCCTCAACATTCCCTATTCTCTTTTGGGCAACTAACCCAAATCATTTTAGAGCACTTTTCCATTAACATCGTAAGAAAAGTGATTATCACTGACCTCTATACCATTAGATAATTTGATGATGAATCTATCATTGATTTTGTGTTTAGATGGCAAAGTCTTATAAACCATATTACTATTTCCCTTCCTCAACCAAAACTAATCAAATTATTTATGAGATAATGTGCTAAACATATCTCATCAACGTTATGGGTTCAATCCTTCAAAACTTTTGATGAAGCCTTTTCCATGGCCTGTAAACTAGAAATTCAAGATTTAGAAGAAGGGAAGGTAAAGTTATGTAGTAAAAACTTCAAACTTGATCCCTTTAAAGGAACTAACAGTACCAAAACCAAAGGCACTGCTAATGCTGTGGTCTTAAAATCAACACCCCCATAGACAAAAAACCAATCCAAACCCTCTACCTCTCAAGCACAATCGCAAAAACCATTAACACAATTTTATCTGTGACAGTACACACCCTTAGGAGAATTATACTATTTTATTTTAGAAAAGATATTAAAAGCATATATCATCTAACTTTTTCTGATTATACCTCTTGATGACTCTCACCCTAAGCCCAGTTGGTTAAAAGAAAATGACTTTTGTAATTACCATCATGTACTAGGTCATGATGTCAATAGGTGTTGCTATTGCAAAGGTTTGGTTCAAAACCTTATTGATCAAGGAGAGTTACAATTAGATAACCCTAACACCCCTCCTAATCAATCCATAGACATCTTTAATCTATTGTTCCCTAACCATGCCTCTACATCTAATTCTATATAGGTTAACTTAGGATGCACTGCAAACCATGAGACCTATGTGATTAGTACAATCCATGATCAACTTCTCTATTAAGAGGTTGGTAGTGCTTTTGAATCATATTCCATGACAACTAAAATCCTAGATCTCCTTATAGAAGATCCCTTCAAACCATTTGAATCAAGAATAACTATTCCCAAGACTCACTCAGGCTTTCTAAATCTCATTATTTGGGATCCTCTTGAGGAAACATTATCTAAACCCATTCAAGATAGTTAATTAAGAGTAAAGAATGAGAAATCTATCAAGGAGGATACTTGTTTAGACATACTAAAAGATCCACATATCACCACAACACCTTCATGTGGTATACCCATCCCTCTAGTTTACTCCCCCTTGAGGGTACTATTACATTACCTCAATCAGACCCAAGACCAACTCCCCTCATAGCTTGGGAAGAGCCAAATCTTGTAAAGAGAGAAATTAGGGGGAAGGCTTTAGGAATTGGAAACAAAAACCTCAGAGCATCATGAAGAAAATCCTTGCAACATCCTTCTATAATAATTGAACTCCTTAAAGAGGATATCCTTGCTACCCCTGATCAATTTGAAAAAGGAAGGGGCCTCTGCCACCTATTCAATCTAAAACATCCATATTGGGACCTCATCCTTTAGCAAAAATAAAAACCACCATTGTAGAATCCTCTTCTAAAGAGCATATACCATTACAAAGGGATCTTCCAACTATAATAATGCCAATTCATAATACTTTAAATCCCTACTACCCATGAGGCCTATGTGTGAAGTCTTATCCCAAACACAAAGTACCTGTTGTAGGGAATATTCAAACAACCAGTGTAAAGGATCAAGGCTCGAGAGAAAATATCACCTCCATGCTAATACCTCAAAATATTGAAAAACCACCCCATGATCCATTAAGGGGGTCTTACTCTAAGATTCTCTATCAGCTTCTTCAAACTTCCCTGGTCGTACTACCACCCATAAAACCTGTTAATCCCCATATTCAAAAATTGGTGTGATATTGAGCAAAGAAGAAATGCACATATAAGAAAAGAAGAAATGCGCATATCATTAAATAACAGGACATGATATTGAAATTTGTAATGCACTAAAAGTTATGGTTTGAAACTTATTAGAAGAGGATGATCTTTTAATGGAATAATTTGGTCATTACTATCCCCATAATCAAACTACTAGGGTCATATCCACCTCAATAACTAATATATTATCAAGAGGATTAGAACAAGTTTTGAAGGAAGATAGAATCTCTGATAGAACTTGATATCAACCCCTCCTAAACCCTCTATATTTGTATTATTCTAAAAACATGATAAATCCAACATTACTTTAGATAGACATAATTCACATAGCTACACGATCCCAGACCCAAGATCATAAGACCTAAAATCCCAATAAATCCAAAGTGACTATTATAAAAGCTCCTGATTCTACCATCAATAGTCCTACAATGCCCATCCCATAACCTAAAATTTATATTTTAGGAAAAGTGAAAAATAATAATGTTTTAGAATTAATACATATATCCATCCTAGAGTAGCTCCATCAACTCCTGATCAATATGTCTTTCTATGAACTTGTCCAAAACTCTCTATAGCATGACAAAACTATGATATAAACCTTAAAAGCTACTGAGATACAAATAGATGAACCCTAGCCTTTATTGAATTTTATCGCATTGCTTCAAAACTCATCATCTATAACATTCCATGTTTTTAAAATATCACCATTACAGCCTGATGACCACGATCCACTGCTATTTATCATTGCCCAAATTAATTAGACCTAAATCAAATAAGTAATGATTAATAATGGAACAAACATAAAAATTATATCCTCTCATGCTTTTAAGCAACTAAAATTACCTAAAACTATTGTAGCTCAATCTATAGTCATTCTATGAGCATTTAATGATAATATGGCCCTTACATTAGGAATGGTTATCCTTCCCATCCAAGTAGGTATATGTACCCTCCCCAAATTATTTTACATAATAAAAAGGGAGTTTCAATACAATATCCTATCAAGATGTCCTTGGATACATGTTAAGCATTGTATCCCCTCAACCTTGCATCAACGTATTCAATTTAAACATGAGGGTAAAGTCCACAGTATCCTGACCAATCTTTATCCATTTAAAACTTGAAACCTTACATTTCGACTAAATGATGTCTTAATTCCATTACAAAGCATGATCCCATCATCATCCAATAAAGCATATCTAGTACAACAATCATTGCATCAAGAATTATTGGCAAAAATTCCCTTGATTCGATGTTTCAACAACTATTGATTGGAGAATATCAGTTACTGATGCTGAACACTCTCCCCACTCCCTAGGAATATGGGTGTCTTGACAAATAACATGCACATTGTCCTAATCTTAGGGAACTCATTCCATTTGATACACCTTTCATTTGTACTCATTTAATTTATGGGGGGATTGATCAACCTTCTTTATGTCCTAATAGTGAAAATCATGCCAAATCGTTCACCTCAAGCTTCTCATTCCTAGATAAACCCCACTTTGTAAAAACATACCTATAACAATGTGCTTAGAAGGGTTTTGACATATGACACTATGAATAAGGGCCACATGATGTCATGTTAGGGGATTTTAGGAAAACCCATGAAAATCATGACTTAGGTTTTAACAAAATTCCCAAAACCATCTAAAAAACCACTCTTCTATCTATTCTTGAAGAGGACATGCCATCCTCACCATCCAAAACCCCTTCTACAATAGATGATGTTGTGTCCATTCCTCCATACTTTTTTTTAGTCAATGCCATCATGACAGAGCCTCTCATATATCATTTTAGTGGGGAAACCAAAACCATTCCTCTCTCCTACCCAAACATGATAAGGCATGATTTTCCCACCATCCTTGTTGTTTAGTGTTAGGATGATGACTTGATCTTAACTCATTTAGGTGTGGATAACTCCCATCTATGCAATTATCTTCCATATAAAACCTCTAGTCTATTAAATAAAGCTACCATTGACATTAATATATGATCTCATGAGACTCCCCAAATTGTTAAGGTCAACAAATCTTTAGATCCTTATGAGTACCAAGATTTCACTACATTTATAACAGATCATAGTGAAGATTTTGTTTGGTCCTATAGTGACATGCCAGGTATCGACCCTACTAATGTCATCCATAACATTGTCACATTTCCTGATGGTAAACCTGTAAAACAAAAATTTGAAAAATGCATCCTCGCATTGCACTCTTGGTCAAAGAAGAACTACAACATCTCTTATCCATCAATTTTATCTAGCCTATTAACTACCCTTAATGAATGTCTAATATCATCCTAATCACAAAACTCATAGGAGGACTACACCTTTGTACTAACTTTCATGACCTTAATCTCACTTATCCTAAGGATGATTTCCCTCTTCCTAATATTAACCAATTTGTGGACTTAACAACTAGTCACAAAATGTTGTCACTTATGGATGGTTTCTCTGGATACAATCAAATCCTCATCATACCAAAAGATCAACACAAGACTTCATTTATTACTCCTTGGGGCACCTTCTACTATTGGGTTAAGCCTTTTGGCTTAAATAATGTTGGGGCCACCTATCAAAGGGCCATGACTTATATTTTCCATAACATAATCTATAAAATCATTGAATATTATGTGTATTATCTCCTTGGTAAGTTAAAACTGTGAAAAGACCACCTTTTAGTGTTTAATGTAATCTTTGCTTGCTTAATCTAGTTTCACATCCATCTCAATTTCAAGAAATGCATTTTTGGGGTTTTTGCAGGTAAGCTTATGAGTTTCATCATCTCTATTCGAGGGATATAGGTTGACACCTCTAAGATCAAAGCCATTATAGAAATGCCACCCCTATCCAATCTTAAGCAAATCCATAGTTTACAAGGAAAATTGTACTCCATTCATCATTTTATCTCCTAGTTATCTGATTTATGTCTACCATTTCATCACCTCCTAAGGAAATATTCCCACTTCAATTGGGACTCTAGTTATCAAGAGGCTTTCAATGCTCTCAAAATCTATCTTCTCTCACCACCATTTCTTATTCCTCCTAAGGAGGGATAACTTTTCTTCTTGTATATTTCAACCACAGATCATGCCCTAGGAGCCATGCTTGCCCATCATGATGAGAAACATAAAGAGCAGGTGGTTTATTATATAATTTGCACTCTCATTGAATACGAGATGCACTATACACATACAAAAAAATTATGCCCAGTTATTGTCTATGTAGCTTCTAAGCTTCACCATTATCTGCTCAATCACAAATCCTATGTGATTACAAATGTGGATCCTTTAAAATTTATGCATTCAAAACCTTATCAGAATCAATGAATGGCCAAATGGCCCATTCTTTTGGCATAATTTTATCTTGAGTTTATCCACCAAAAATTAGTTGAAGGTCAGATTATTACTGATCAGCTTGCTGAGGTACCTCTTGTTGATAATAAACTAATCAATTATGAATTACCAGATGAGTCCATAGCCTCCACATCTTAATTAGATCCTCAATATTAGATGACTCTATTCTTTGATAGATCCAAGTGCGAGCATGGTGGGAGAGCTAGAATTATCCTAATCCCTCTAGATAGGAAACCTATACCTTTATCTTTTAATATTACTTTTGATTGCACCAATAATATGATAGAGTATAAGGCTTTGATCATAGGTCTCCAAACCACTTCAGACTTATCTATTAAATCACTTAATATCTATGGTGATTCCAAAGTCATGGTTAATCTGATAAAGAGCATATACCAATGTACCAATGACACCCTCTAAAATTATAAGACCTTGGCTGATCAATTACTAGATCCTTTTGAGCATTATGTTATCCAAGCCACTCCTCGATCAACTAATAAGTTTATGGATACCATGGCCTCCTTGGCCTCGTTTATCCCATCTTCATCTCAGGAATCTAAGTTATTTGTTCTCATCCAAAAAATTAATCAACCTTATTTTACCAAAACTAATCTTCTTTTTATCTATAGTATAGAGGATAACCCATTAAATATTTGGTACACACATATATTTTATTATTTATCAAGGGGAATCATTCCTCCAGATTTATCCAAAAATGGTAAGCGACCTTTCTAGCATCGCATTGCATGTTTTGTCATACTAGGGGGTATTCTCTATAAATGTGGGTTTGATGGTATCCTTCTTCGTTGTCTCCAAAATCATGAAGCTACCCTTACTATCAAAAAAGCTCATGATGGGTCATGTGGTGGACATTATAGTGGTCACACCATTGCTAAAAGAATATTACACTTAGGCTATTATTGGCCACACTAAATCAAGATTATTGCGAGTACGTTAAGAAATGCATAAAATGTCAGTAACATGGTAATCTATCACATATCCCTAGTCACACATTACATGCAACACATGACTTTTGGCCATTTTCTTAGTGGGGGCTTGATCTTATAGGTCAAATCAATCCCAAATCTTCCCAATTAGAATTATCATCACTGGTACTAAATATTTCACTAAATGGGTGGAATTTATTCCTCTTATCTCAACCAAATTTGACAAAATTATGGAGTTTATTAATCACCACATTATTTATCACTTTGGTGTTCCTCATAAGATGATTATAGATAATGAAAAATCTTTTAAGAATAGAAAGGTTCAAACACTCTATGATTCTTTCAACATTAAGCTAAGCTTTTCCTTACTTTACTATCCTCAAGCTAATGGATACACTGAGGCATCCAATAAAACTCTTATCAAAATCCTAACTAAGGTCATTAATGAGGCTGGAAAGAACTAGCATCTTCATGTTGACTTTGTCTTATGGGATTATCAAACTAGTATTTAAACCCCTACAGATGCTACCCATTTCTCTCTAATTTATGGTGCTAAAGCTGTACTTCCTCTTGAGGTTCAGATTCCTTCACTTCGCATCTCTCTTAAAGATATCATTTTTGATGATGAATTTTATCAGGAACAATTAGCCCAACTTGAACTGGATGAGCATAGATCCATTGCCCTTAACTATCTCTATGTATATCATGAATGAATAAAATGTGCCTATAATAAATATTTAAAAGAATGTGAATTTAATGTTGTTGACCTTGTCTTGAAAGAAAAGCAATATTTCACTAATATGGAAAAGATCAAACAAGGAAAATTTGCTCTAAATTGGATTGGATCATATATATATCACCCATAAATATGGATTTGGGGCATATCATTTGGCATCTCTTGATGGAAAGCTAGAATGAGAGCCTCTTAGTTCATTGTATTTACATCAGTTCCATTGTTAATAAGTCTTAATCCCCTGGGTCAACTTATTTTCCTTTCTTTTGGTCTGATAATTTACCTTTCATTCTTACCAATACCAAATAATGATATATGAGTCATGTGGTTATCCGACAACATGTCTATTCTCACCTTGAATATGAATACTGTGACTTTATTCATAACATGCTCTAATTGGACAAGCTCTACCTATAATGAGAGAGATCCCCAAATCATTATTCCCTAAAATCCCTCCCTATCACCTCAGTAATTTGTTTTGGGAATAAAAATATCATCTTGTACAATAAATCTTTCGAAACTATTCTAGGTTACTTTAAACCAATCCATAAAAAATTAATAACACTAATATCAAAAACTAAACAAAGAAAATCATCTCTAAAAAAGGCAAAAATAACAGATTGATCCCTCGAAGGACAGTTGTAAAATCTATAAAAATGGCAAAAGTGCAGACTACTCCCTTGAATGACAACTATTTTGAAAAACATCTCTCAAAATATGGACCACTCCCTCAAAGGATGGCTACCATGTATGAAATATCCCAAGAAAGCTTCCCGCATTAATTAGATTTCTCTAAATTAGTTGATTTCCTACATTGATCGGTCTACATGAATTGGTACAAAAGGATCCAAAGGTTAGCCTTAACTTTGGAACATAGGATGAAAATATCTTCTTCTTAAAAAATCCACTTTTTATAAAAATCTCAAAGAAAATGAAATCCCTTGAAAATTCCATCTCAAATCAATAGATCCTAAAATTTGTTGACCTAAGGCTATTAGGATATTTATTAACAGTCAGTTAAAGACATACATGCAATTATTATAAGAGGTTTTCTTGGGTTGTGGTACAAGCCAATGATGAGTAATAAAATCTTTGCATCTCTTTATCCTAAATAAATCAAAATTGAGCTAATTAATTATCTAAAGCAGGATTGCCACATGTATTTTGATCACAATACAAGAATATCATAATTAAATCCATGGCATCATTTAAACTAACAATGTAATAATCTATAATCTAATCTAATCACATCACACAAATCCATAATCCATAATCCAATCTAATCCATTGCATCACATAAATCCATAAAATCTAAAGCTAAATCCATAATCATATAATCTAGATCCATAAACAATTTAATGTAAATCCATGACATTTAAATCCATAATAAATCTATCACATTGTCATGTCATCTGAATAGATAAACCCATAATCACATAATCTAACTACAAATCATCCTAAACTAACTCATGATCTATAACATTCCAAATCCATGATCTAATAAAATCCATAAATCACAAAATATAACACCATAACTCATAATCAAATTCATGTATACACACACACACACACACACACACACACACACACACACACACACACACACACACACACACACACACACACACACACACACACACACACACACACACACAGATATATATAAATGCTCAAATATACATCATCTGAGCCTTGGTATATAAAATAGATGGCTCTTTGACTTGTATAATAAATACAAAATTGGATACTCCATAAACTGGAGATGTCTTATATGGATGCTCCCATCACCTCCACCCTCACCTCCACCCCTGCCTCCACTCCCATCCCCTCCCCCATCTCCTCTTTTATCTCCCCTCCAATGTCTCCCTCAGGATACACTCCCTGTGTTGATAGAATAGGTATGTGTCCATCTAGATGACCTAACCTATGTGGCCACATGTGTGGCATACCGAGGAATCTCTGGATGTAAATTTACTAGAATATGTTCATATTAATGCATATCAACTGCCAACTCTTGGTACTTGTCCACACTCATAGTACCTGCTTGTCCTGTACTTAGCCTAACTACCCCTACAACTATCTACCCCATGGTTCCTCCATCCCCTCATCGTAGGCTATCCCTCTCTGTATGATATCTATCTCGAGCCTTAATTGCTAGATCATCACTCAACTAAAGGGTGTCATACTCTACTTATAAAGCATCTAAACTGGTTTGTAGACCATCTCACTCCATCTACATGGTAGTGAGCACCCCTTATGCTATGGTCACTTATCCCTGTAAAGTGATACATAAGGCTCTCAATGTATCCCTCTCAATAATAATACCTATAATATCTATCTCTTCTTCTCCTTCATCCTTTCCTCTTTCCTCCTCATCTCTTCCTCCCTCCTCCTATGCATCCTACATCTCCTCATATGCTCCCTCCTACCGAGGTCACCATCCTCTCTTGCCTAGCATCCAACTACCTTGACCACCACACTAATTATATTGGGTATACCCCAAATCATTTATATCTACATTTGTTGCCTCTTCCTTAGACCTTATCGAAATATCTATAATATCTGCCTCTAAGAGTCTAGTCTCTATATCATCTCATATGTACACTTGTGGGGCCCATGGTATATCTTGAATGAGCCCAAACTATCTCCTCATCCTCCCAAAATGAAAAAACTCCACATACTCCATCCTCCTCTGTATCAACCACCTCTCACTCTGAATGTTTACTAGATCTTCCTCTATCTTAGACCATGCAGGAAATCTAACATCTAGCCTCCAAATAATGTCACTATTTTTTAGCTCCCCAAGGACTCATCGATAATATGTCAGGTCTCATGTCACACTATCTATGTATGATAGTACTAAATCTTCCTTCCATTAAAGGAATACAACACTATATGTAGTCTCATACCATCATATCCAGGGGGTACCAATGGGTCGTATCACTCTAATGTGTTGATATGCTCAATAATGCAACACAAAGGTCACATCTAAACCATATCTCCTCTGGGTCCTCCACCCCCATAAATCCCTATATACCTATGCAAGTAAAGTCAAGGCCTAGGTAAATACTCTCTACTACTCTACATATCCATAATAATACCTATGAGGCTCAATGGGAACTTACCCCCACTTGAATTAGGGAGGGAATAACTTGAAATGATTAGCATCATCATCGTCAACACTCATCTCCCATTTGTATTTGTATCATATAGTGGCTCAAACACAAATCCTCCTATTGTGAAAGTGATATCCATGGCATATCCACCATATAACTATGTTAATGCTACTATGCAACCCCACTCATCCACAGGTATAATAATGGCCCATGTATTGGAAGACATAGAATCATATATATCCTCCATGGTAATGGTCACCTCCCCTGTAGGTAGCCAAAAATCCCCAGTGGTCACATCCCATCACTCTAGTAAAGTTACTAGTAGGCTCATGTCTCTATGAATATGATAGTAGAAGCTACTCCTACTAAGCCCATGGCCTCCATATGGGCCCAATCATCATCACTCAGTTGATCATATAATTGCTTTAACAAAGGTGGTACTCGGTCCCACATTCTCAATAATGTTCGTGCCTATTATCATAACCTTATATAAGCCTTAAACTTTCTAACAATTTCACTTAGTTAATCCTAGACTTTTTACCTTAGTTGTTCACCTTTTTTAGCACATCAACATCGATTCATTTCTAATCGATGATGTTTTCATTTAATCAATGATGTTTCCATTGAATTGGTGATGATTCACTAGATTGATGCCAATCCTAGGTCATTATACTACCCTAAAATTATACACATTACCCTACTCAAAAAACATAAAAAAATAACAAAACTTAAAATAAAATAAGGCCTACCTCATCCTAAGATCATCATCATCACCTCTAACCATTGTCGCTCGCCTCCATCACACCAAACGTCAAAATTGTTATCAAAATATAAGCTCTTTACTCGCCATGCATTAATAGAAAATGAGATTTTCCATGTCAAATTTTGCTTATATACTCAACTATAGATTTATGTCAATTTATTTCATATCAATGTTGATTTGAGTGGATCATTGTTGATTTCTTTAATCAACGTTGATTTACCCATCTTTTACACTACTTGTAGTTTTTTGTGCATCCAGTCCTACTTTGAAGCCTAATATTGTTACCTTGCCACACCTATGATATTATTTGTCCTATTACCTTTCAGGCTTATGGACATAGATCCCTTATTGGTATCACAACCTACATAAGGCATTCACTTTTTTGGGCATCTCCCCTTTATTGGTCCTGAGAGAGCATCTCATCTTGAGAATAATTGTCTATAGGTAGTGTACACACTATACAACACACTGAATGCTTTAATTATCCAAACCCTATCATTTGTTCTCTTGATTAGCCTCTATTTAAGCCACTTATTCATAGTTATGGTAATTTATTACATGATTTGTCTTGGGGCATCTCTGCCTGTACTATCTCACACCCTATTAATGCAAAAAGTATACTTCATGTTGTACATTCACACTCTTGGTTACCATTTGTTATTTGTTCATCCCATCCATTACTCAATCTTTCAAACCTATCACTCGATTATCATCCTATTCTAGCTCCTAGTTTAAGGGGGGATACCTCCTCATATAAACTTGGGGAATTAGACCTCTCTTAATTTTTGTCTTACAACACGTTATTACATATGGCTCCACAAAAAGGGGTAAATGTGGACACTATAATTTCATATCTCATTTATGAATTATTTGGTATCATATGCCTTTTAATTTATCATTTCATCCTAAATATCCCTATCCTAAAGTTTAAATTATTTACCATTAGGCACTCAATAATCTATTTTTACAAACTATCATTTTACCTTTTTAACCACCTAAATTCAATTCACAACCTATAAATCCTAACCCTTTAACAACTTACCCTCATATAAACCCATTCCTAACAAACCCACACTTTTAATCCTAAATTAACCCATATTTAGAACAAACCAAAGTGGATGAAAGAAAATTATTGCTAAAAAGGGCGAATCAATGATGATTCTCCCATGATTGGTGCTAATTTTCTTGATTGGTATCAATCTATTTATATGCAGGCAACCCTTTGGTTTCAGGCCCCACAAATTTTCCATCTTGAAGCACTGTTAAGATTTATTCAAAGAATCAAAGGTGAATGCTAGCTCCACACTATCAAAGTTAGGCTCTACCGAATCCATAATAGTCATCACAATCAAAGAAGATTACTTGCACTTGTGAAAAGAAGATACATTATTCTTGCATCTATTTTATAGTAAGTGCTCTATGTTGAACATTTATTTTCTTATTTCATTTTATTCTTTCTTATTCATTTGATGTTAGGACATATCAGATATCCCCTATTTCATTTTTAGGTTATCCTATGTTATCCTCTTGATCTTTGTTTATAACTTTGTGTAGTTTTAATAGAATTGATGCCGATTCATTTGAATCAGCATCGATTCTGTAGGATTAACATCAATCCCTGCACTTTATTTTAAAATGTAAGCTTTTTAGTCATAATTATATCTTGAATCCATTTTAAATTGATCTTTTGCTTTTTAAAGCATATAATTCATCTATAGATGACTCTGCCTAGAATTTCACATGATGTAATTAACATCACTGATCTGCCCATCATCTCTCAACCCTTTTTTGTTGACCAAAGTGATATAGATTTATAGTTATCACTTTATGCCATTGTTTATTCTTCTTTATTTGAAGCCACTTATGACTAACTAGATGTTATATAAGAAGATGTGAATTTTGTTACAGCTTATTGGGATGAATACTTTGACTATATTGATAGTTTAAATGAAGAATAATTCTTAATCATTTTGTTATTACATCCATATCACATCTTTATATTTTGTAATTTTAATGTTTATTATC
This sequence comes from Torreya grandis, assembly GCA_037957365.1. NCBI lineage: Eukaryota > Viridiplantae > Streptophyta > Pinopsida > Cupressales > Taxaceae > Torreya > Torreya grandis. The sequence goes on along the minus strand of JARHVA010000721.1, from coordinate 3,587,231 downwards.
CACTTAATTTTGAAAATAGTGAGCTGACATCCACTTGAGGAACTTCATAACTTTTTGGGACTAGTTCCTAACCAGGTAACTCACTTATCTATATATTAATCAAATTTATCCAAGTTATCTCATTGTGTGTAGGTTATTATTCCAAGCCAAAAAGAAGTTTCTACATTCATTGGATTCAAGTGATGCACAAGCATTTTTTATCTATAAGTATTCCTCATAAACCCTACATTTATTTAAGTTTTTAGTAGAAAATTAGAGTACAAAGGAAAAATGAAAAAAAACTACTATTACAGTTTCACTAACTTTGAATTTAATTGAGATCTTCTACAACTTAACTTGAAAAAATACTTTATCACTAACTAAAAAATGCCTATCTATTCTCTTTAGATTAGCATAACTCTTCTACCTATCATTGGCCTTGACTAATCTCTACCTGATTAATTTGACTTGATCTTCCATTTTTAAATGCATCTCAGGTCCAAAGACTACCTTGTCTTCCAACCTGTCCCAACTAATTGGTGTCCTGCACCTTCTTCCATACAATACTTCAAATGGTGCCATCTTCAAAGCTAATTGGTATGAGTTATTTTAAGAAAACTCAACCAATGAAAGATAATCTTCCCACTTGTACTGTTGATCTATGTAATACATATGAAGAATATGTTTTAACACTTGATTAATTTGCTCAGGTTGACCATCAATTTTTAAGTGATATGTAGTGTTGAAGTTTAATTGCATACCTAAAGCTAAATTCAGAGTTACCAAAAATCTAGAAGTCATCTTCGGATCATTATATTAAATGATCTTTTCTATAAATCCATGTAATTGATACACTTCTTTAATGAACCTCTTCACAAGAGTGGGTGCACCATCTATCAAATTTCCTGGTATAAAATGAGCCACCTTGGTTAGCTTATCAACTACTACCAAGATCATATCATGCCTATTGACAATGGTAAACCTTGGACAAAATCCATATTGATCATGTGCCACTTCCATTCTAGTATATCATCATGTGGATATAACAATCCATTCAGATGCACATGTTCAACTTTCACTCGCTAATATTCCAAACAATGTGACATAAAGTCCACTACATCTTTCTTGATTTACTTCTAGAAATGTAATGGTCTAAGCTCTTCCATGAGCTTGGTTACTCTTGGATGTCTGAAATATGGGGCATTGTGTAGTTCTTTGAGCACCATGCTCCTCAAATTCTCTCGATCTGACACATACATCTTTCCATTGTATCATAAAAGACCATCATTCTCTAATATGAATCCTTTACACCTAGGATTTTGAGCATTCTTAGATAATTCTTTCCTAAACTAATCATAGAATTCATCTCCTAGTGAGAATTCAATCATTTGATCCCTAAAATTACTACTGATAGTATCCATGACTGTTATGTACCTCCTACAACATAGGGCATTAACAACTCCATTTTCCTTACCTTTAATATAATTGATATTGAAATCATAGTCATACAATAATTCTAACCAGCATTTTTGATGAGCATTCAAATTTGATTGGTTGAAGATGTACTTGAGTCCCAAGTTGTCAGTCTTGAGCTCAAATAGTTTTACCAATAAGTAATGCCTCCAAACTTGTAAAGAATACACAATTGCTATAAGTTATAAATCATGAGGGGCATATTTAACCTCATAAGGCTTCAACTTCCTTGATTCATAAGCTACCACTACACCATCCTGCATAAGGACTCCTCCTTGTCCATCCTGAGATGCATTTGTGATCACTAAAAATTGACCATTGGGGTTAGGAAATCTTAACATTGGTGCTGAAGTAAGCCTCTTTTTCAATTCCTAAAAAGCTAATTCACATTTATATGACCAATTAAAACTCTGGTTCTTATGTTTTAGAGAGGTAATTAGACTAGCTATCTTATAAAAATTTAGAATGAAATTTCTGTAATAACTTGCTAATCCCATGAAACTCCTTAGCTCGTGCATATTCTTGGGTGATGGCCACTATATAATGGCTCTTATCTTTACCAGATCTATTAAAATACTATTTGTAGAGATAATATGCCCATAATATTACACTTTCTCCTAAAAAAATACACAATTAGACAACTTACCATATAACTTGTGCTTCCGTAACTGTTATAGAACCAGTTCCAAATATTGAATATGATCCTCTTCATTATTATAGTATATAAGAATGTCATCAAGAAAGACCAAAACAAAATAGTCTAAATAATCTCTAAACACACTGTTCATGAAATTTAAGAATGATGCTGGAGTATTTATCGACCCAAATGGTGACACTGTGAACTCATAGTGCCCATATTGAGTTCTAGATGTTGTCTTTGGAATATCTTCATCCCTTATCCTCAGCTGATGGTATCCTACTATAAGATAACTCTTGAAAAAGATCATTTCCCATCATATTTGATTGATAAGATAATTTATACAAGGTAGTGGATACCTATTTTTAATTGTTGCCTTATTCAATATTCTATAATCTATACAAAGTCAAAGAGTACCATCCTTCTTATTGATAAATACAACTAGTGCACTCCATGGTGACACACTTGGCCTGATCAACCCCTTTAATAACAATTCCTAGAGTTGAGCCTTCAATTCAACTAATTCAGTGGTTGTCATCTTGTATAGTGCTTTAGACTGTGGTTTTGATCCAGGTTTGATATCAATTAGAGAAATCAAACTCATGTTTAGGAGGAAATCCTAGTAATTCTTCTAGAAAAACATCATGGAAATTCCTAAGGAGTGGATAATATTTGAGGGATGGTTCCTTATATTCCTCTATTTCATTTATTTTGACAATAAATGTTTGGCACCCTTTTCTTTGAGTCTTCTTGAGTTACATTGTAGAAATTTGCCTAAGCCTCGACTCTCTCTTTTCACCTTGAATTTGTGTCTGATTTCCAAAATCATCTAGACACTCAACCTTCTTTAGATAGCAATCAACCTTGGCTTTAAGCTTCATAATCTAGTTAACTCCTAGTATAACATCATATAACCCTAGTGGTGCTACATAAATATCCAATACTATTTTGAAATTAGACAACCTAATCTCTGCTTCAACTAAACACTTGTCAACTTTGATTTTTAAATTATTCCCATATTGTATTGACCATGCATTTTACATTACTCCAACTCTTCTAGATAACTTATTAAGCATTTTAGGAGCTATAAAACATTGTGTAGCCTCTCTATCTATCAAAATGGAAACTATGTTCAAATAAAATACCTGATAGTTCTATGGGTGAAGCTTATAATTTGACATGTTGATTATCAACTATCATATGAATACATTGCTAAAAATTTCCCTGTTGAGGAGTAGGACCTATGTTCTTTGATTTATCTAGGGTACATTCATGAGGATAATGGTCACCTCCATAAATGAAGTAACCTCCAAATGGTCTTTTCCTTTCTTGTTGGCCCACCATATAGCTGTTTCACCAACCAATTGGTATGCTCCCCAAGCTACGTTAGTGACTTCAGAGTAGTTTTAAATCTTGAAATACTTCTCCATCTTAGTAAACCATGCTTCATCTCCATCACCCAAAATAGTTCCATCAAACTTATGTGGATTCACATTTTTCATATCTCTAGACAACTCCACAACTACCTGAGATCTCACATCCTGAGGGTTTTCCTACTCAATGCGATGCTCTTAGGTACATCCTGGTGTACTTCCTCTTCATAGCCATGAACTTCCTAATCCAGGATTGAGATTTGATCCCTGGTATCATTCATGGCTATGAGAATCTAATCTAACTTTATTATTTTCTCAACAACAAATCAATTAGGATCAAATAGAGGGTTATCATTGACATTTGAAGGACCCTCTTCGGATACTCTAGCTTTCACCATTCTCCTTTCTAGTAAACAAAGGGATACAAAAATGTTAGTAGACTCATTATGTTCTAGATTTTGAGCCGTAACTCTGATACCATATGTAACATTCCCACTAGGATCCATTTAGAATAACATTTTTTTAAATTTATTTACTCAATGTATTCTTTCATTAGAATTCATTATGAGAATCTAATTAGTGATCTAGGTAAAATAGATTAAGTATCTTAATTTTAAAATAAGCATGTAACAACTACCTATTACTAATCACTAGCATCATATGAAACAAAATATAACTAAATATAGAAAGTAATTATAGATTTCTAACCATGACTATTTCAAACATACAACCACTGATGTCATGGTATAATAAGTAAATAATTACATCTCATCAGGTATAATTTTTCAATGATAATAAATATAATACAATGTACAAGATACAAGGTTTCATAGAGCATAAGTTTCCCAAACTCTAGTATATATGGTAATCTTAAGTGTAGTCTTCAAGTGAGTACTGTTGTGGGAAGGGAGAGTATCATTTGAACACTTTTCTATACCAACCATGGACCATCGATCCCCCACACAATCTTCATTCAGGGAATGTCCCTCCCTTCAGAAATGAGTAGATAGTGATGGTCAAGGAATCCAAAGAGATAAGATAGTACCCATGTGCTACATGATTTCTAAGAACATGAAGTGTACCATAAATAAATCCATTCTAATATGTTATTGCATAAACATGTAAATCATACACATGAAATGACAATGTCGAACTAATATTATTTTGGCCAAAGTTTTTAATAGTTATTGATCTCTAAGATCATTCAAATTCATACACACCACATGATTGGATTACCTTCATCTAGCATTAGTAATACTAATAAGATAATAAATTATGTCTCACTACTTAGTACCAATAATGTGAGATTTGGTTAATATAAATAGAACCAACATATTCATATAGATTACTTTTTTTTAGCAATCAAAAAACATGTTAAACACATGAATAATCAAAATGCATATATTTAGTCCATCAAATGTATGAATTAATCTCGACAATATTATTTATCACATAAATAATAAGTCAACAAGTACATTTTATACCAATCAGGTATAATCTATATTTAGATTGCATAATCTAATTTCCGCAAGTAGAGTTAAATACATAGTATATTCTATGACAAGCAGTAATATCACAATCCATCATTTTCATGTATACACCACTCAATTTAAATAATCAATCATAATAAATAAAGTCATTATTCTCACTAAAACATAATCTTTTATTTAAATAACTTATTATATTTTTTGGTGGACTATGTTTATGTAATTATAGATTCCCAACCCTCATGATTCTATGGCTTATTTTTAGTAATTAATAATACTAAGGATATAAGCACACCTCTATATGTTCTATATAAGTACCTAAGCCTTCATATTGATATTTTTCATATATATGTATACCTATACATCCTAATTATATTCATAACATGTATCATATATAAGTACTCAGACAATATTTAATACAATATCTAAATGTCTAACTTACATGAATATTATTGGGTTAAGCCATGTCACATTAAGCCATGTTATTTTTTACTCCACTAAACATGCCGAAATTCTTAGTTATTTGTTTAACATGTTTAATGGCTAAAGAATATTTATATTATATATGTAACATACTAATTATGACTATGGATTATATTAAGGGCTATATTGTACATTAATATTCTCATGACCATAATGGTTAAATAAAAGAGTTATATCCCTTGATGATACTAAACCAATTATTGGTTATAGATTCCATAACTAATTTAATAGATGATAATTGCAATATGAATTCCCACTATAGTATTACATTGTTGATAATGGAAATAGCTCTGATGATTATTCCATGATACCATACTGTATATTATATAGAATATAATAACATAATCATAGAGTATAGATTATAATTATATACAGATCCAATAAAATGATGCTCCTTATATTCTTCTATCAGACATCTATATAGGAGTGGGATGATGTTCAAGAGGTAACAAGTTTGATGAAAGATTAATGTCCACAAGGACCAGTGATCTATGCAAAGCTAGAGAATTTATATTGTAATTGTAATTTATATTCCTTTACCAGTATAGTGAGAAGTTGGAAATTGTATTTGGATTGTTAACATGTCTCTTATAAGAGACAACTTGTTAAGATTGATTGGGCATGTATAGTAGACATCATCACTTGTAAAAGAAATGAACAACAAACCAATATATATGTACACAGCCTCTACAAACTGATTGAGTCCGTAGTAACCCTTAACCCACCAATATATCTATGCATAGAGTCTAATATATATGTGTACAGTCTAATATATATGCGTACAATCTAATATATGTAGCAATAATTATAACATATATACAAACATTAATAAATGTGTATAATGGATTCTCTCGATAATGACTATAGATTGAATCATAATAGTTTGGATTTAATCCAATTATTATATTCCAAATCATAATATATATAGTCCAAATCACAATAGGATTCTACGTACATTAATAAATGTTTACAGTGGATTGATAACACATAATGTTATATTCTGACTCCATCCACAATAGATTCCAATATAACATAATGCTAGTGGATTCTCCTTTCCTTTGATATAGATTGTTATATCTACATTAATGTTATATGGTATCTAATTGAACAAAGGATATTATCTAATTTATTGTTTTAGATGATCTAATGCATATATACATTATTATTCTATTTATATAGTCTACTATTTATCATACTCAGATCGGCCTTGTATTATCCATATCACCATAAATGTGTTGTATATTCTTTATATGTTATCACTATATATATTATACATTACTTACTGTATATATACCTATAGGTCAAAGAGATCCATCACTATTTTTAGATAATTTTTATATATTTTATTATATTATGTTTTACTACACATATTTATATATTATTTTAACATATACATGCAATTCACTAAATATTTTCTAGATCACTACATATACAAAACTATTATTCTGAGATCTCTATCATATTACACACGTAATTATATTTTGATTAACACATATTTTAATAACATCACTTACCTGATATAGGTCAAAGTCATGCCCTTCCTAAAACATCCTATGCCATACCCCTATGCCAATTTCTATCACATTCTGTCATCTCTTTCTCTCTCTACATGTCGTACCCCTCCCCTTTCTTTCTTTAAATCGCCCTTTTCTTATCTTCCTCTCAAGCAAAATCTTGTTGTTTTACTTTTTTTAAGCTTTACCATTCTTTATTTCTCTTATTAAATGACTTTTTCCTTTTTTCCATTTGTATGAATATTATGCTTACTTTAAATCCATTCTTTTTTTCTTTTAGAGTTTTTTTTCCCTAAATATATATTTACTAATTATAACACAATGGTTTTTATTTGTTTTATTTACTTTATGAGACTTTTCTTAGTTTTATTTTCTAATTAAAATGACTTTTTCCTTTTTTCCATTTGTATGAATATTATGCTTACTTTAAATCCATTCTTTTTTTCTTTTAGAGTTTTTTTTTTCTAAATATATATTTACTAATTATAACACAATGGGTTTTATTTGTTTTATTTACTTTATGAGGCTTTTCTTAGTTTCATTTTCTAATTACTTAATAATAATATGTCTTAATATAAATAAATAATCACAATGACTTGAATAATATAAAGTCAATAATATTCTTTTAAATCAAAAATGGTAAATCACACATTATTATTCAAATCTGAGTTATAACAACCACAACACAAATCTCAGAAGATTAATTCCACATAATCATTAAACTAAGCTAAAAAATAACTAACCATGTGTAAAAAATTATCTAAATGTAAATAACATAAAAAATACATTAATACTAACCATTTAACTATGCATATAATGAATGCCATTAACGTGGTGTGTGCATGGGTTCTAGTCATTCATTTATCGTCCCCCAACAATTCAATCTACGTCACCCTCTTTGGTGATGATCTCCCTCCATCATGCTCTGAGAGAAGAATTTTTTCTATGTCCAACTCATGATAAAAAGGTAGTTACCCCATAAAATCATGACATATATCATAAAATATTGATGAAATAACAAATCAACATGACCACAATGTAAATAATATACAATACAACTAAATTCATAGCAATGAAATCATGTAATCAAATAAATATTCAAATATCTCATAAAACCATATGACTTACATCTTAGTTAATATTAATAAAATCAAATTACCAAATATAAATATCTATGGATAATCAAGTAAGTTTGCTTAGCGAGAAATTGGGATGTAACACTTAGATTGGCAGGTGTGCCTATTGAACGTATTGAGCTTCCCCTCCACCCATCCAAGATGTCACAAACGGATAAGGGATATCATATCTTGGATCATGGTGACACTTATATTTACAATGGAAAAAATTATGATAAGGTTATCATAAAAGAAGATTTTGATAATGAAAACCTTGAAATAAATGAAAATGAGCAAATAGACCATGATTAATTACATGCAATTACATTGTTTCATGAGTACATTCGCTAAAACCATGAAGATCTTGATGAGATGTTAAAAAATATAATAAAAGAAACAAAATACAAAACTATAGTGGAAACATCTCTCCCTTGAACACATCAAAATTAAATATATCTAGTGGGGACATAGATTGTGTTTAAACCTTTGTTCCTTGAAACTACTATTGACACATATATCATGGAATTGTTTGTTATTTCAACAAAAATACCAATTTCAAATCCTATTACTAATCAAAACATGTTTTCATTTCCTTTAGTTACTACTCAACTTGTTAATCTAAATCCCACTGGGCCTACAGTTTAATCATTCCTTTAAGTTATAAAGATCTTGGAAGACAAGATTACAAACATTAAATAAAATGCTTTAAAATCCCCTCATGCCATAGATGAAAAAGATGTGTTATATAACCATCTTACACTTGACATGTATTTACACCCATTTCCAACTAGATTTGTTGCACCTGAGTTCCCATTTTATGATGGCAAGGCTGATCTTGAACAACATATTTGGACATTTTATGTGGCATGGCTTAACTATGCTTCCAATGATAAAATTTTGACTAGATTATTTGCTAGAAGCCTCAAGGACTATGATTCAGGTGTTTCTATGGTTTACCTCTCCAATCCTTTAAAGCATTTAAACATCTTGTAGACCATTTCTTAGCACAATTTTCTATCAACATTTATGAAAAGGTTTCCTATGCCCAAATTACAAAAATTAAACAAGGAACCAATGAACCTATCAATGAATATGTCTTGAGATATAAGATAATGCTAGCCAAAATAATTGATCTTATGGTAGACAAATAGTTTCAAGATATATTCAAACAATTTTTTCTTGCTCCTTTACATGAGTCCATTGTTTTTAGGAAGTTTAAATCTTTTGATGACTTATGCCATGTTGTATGGGATTGTGAAACGAAGCTTATGTCATTAAATAAGCTCAAAAATATATCAAACACACCAACTGCATCTACATCTAGCACCAAATTCAAAATTAAACTAAGTTATAAGGTAAATACTCTAGATCCTAAAAAGGGAACAACCACAACTATTAACACAATTTCACACCAGCCTAATCAGCTTGTCCTATCTGATTCACTAAGGAGATAATTTACACATTTACATGAGTCCTCAACTTAATTACTGCCACGGTTATTAGAGTGTTAGTTTATATCTCTCCCTCATCTTATTGAGGTTGATATGAGTTGACCTCTACCTAAAGGATATGATGCATATGCTTATTATGATTATCATTGAGGAAGATAACATTTAACAAGAAGGTGATTTTTCTTCAAACAAAAGATCCAAGATCTTATTGATGACCAAAAACTTATATTTGAGGATCCTCCAAAGGAATTAGGTTCACAACCTACTGATCACCATAAATAAAAAATATTTAACAATCCTTTACAAGACCATTCTAAGAAAGAACCAAAAGTACAAATGGCATCTAATGCACATCCTCCTCCATCACATTATGGATACCCACTAGATGGGGTTATTGGTACTTACACGTAACATGTACCTCCCTTGGTTCAAAGACTTTCTATTTCCTTTGATGACAATGAAATTAAGGATGAGGATTATGATCTTCATTCTTTATTCATTCAAGCATACCTTGACAAACACCCCATATGCAGTGTTATGATTGATAATGGTGCAATAAAAAATGTTTGTACTATGACATTACTTAAGCACTTAGGTTATATTCATAATGTTTTAAAACCATCTACTAAATTAGTTATAGCATTTGATGGGACCTCCCAAAAAGATCTTGGAGAGATTGACTTGTTTTTACAGGTTGGTCCTACATGTGTGGTTACCACATTCTTAGTTATCCCTTCCACATGCATCTTTGATATGTTATTAGGAAGACCTTGGATACATACCCTTTGAGGAGTACCTTCTATAATGCATGGGTGTATTATATACATTCATGCCAATCGGGTAATTATAGTTTCCATAATTCCATATGAGCTTCATTTTGAATAAAATAAAATTATACCTAGACAACTAGCCATCAAGCCTACTAATGATAATTCACTACCAAAGGGTAAACAAAAAGCAATCCCCTTTACTAGGTAGCTATTACTTGAGAGACAATTAAATCAGAGACATACAATGGATTCCGTAGAATGCCCATCTACTACTACACACACCATGTTTAGATATCTAGATCACTTAAAAATGTACATATTACTATTATGAAAAATAAACCACACAACACTCAATGATGGGTTCCAAAAACCCCTACTCTTAGTATGCTTACTATTGCTTCATGATCACAGAGTCATATTTTACATACGTAGATCACCATTGATACCACAGTGACATATATTACACCTACATATACTTCTCAATAATGTAACCCAGGTATTACACCAGATTCAGAATGGGGAGATATCTATGGCCATCTACTAGATGGCATCATAAGATTATCTTTCCTATTAAAAAACATTAAAAAATACTAAAAAAATGAAATTAAAACTCCAAAAACACTTTCAACATTTACATGTTTTATTGGTTCCTTGGTATTTATGTGTTACTTTCGTATTGATGTACGACATGCTCAATTACTCCTACATACATACACATATGTGTCACACTTCTAATTAAGTGTGATACAGTGATAGATAGACACATGATACATTCCTATTTTAGATGTTAGCCCTTCCTTCTACCCATGTCATATGGACATTGAGCACATCTTCTTTGATCTTGATACACACAGGTTATATGATTCGATGATCACTCTATATTATCATGTTTGAGCTTAGATATATAATTACACAAGTATATTATCCATGATTATACCTTACACAAGGTGCTTGACGTATTTATGCTGGTTACTTATGATTTACTTTATTAATTTCCTTGAGTATTGTGTATTCCTTTTTCAAGCATTTGAATATGCTCTTTTTCTTGTAGTCCTCATGCGTATGTATACTTTAATTAATATTTGATTATGTGATTATTTGTTTTATGGAATTTTGAATATGTCATTATTACATTTATGGACATTTGACTAAGACATGTCCCTTTGATTGTGTGGCATTTGAACATGCCCTTTGTTTGCTGTCTCCTTGGACTATTGCCTTTTGACTTACTTTTGAATGCTCTTATGTGTGATTGTTTACTTATTGAGTTTATACTATTATTATATAGATGTTTCCATGATATTTATCATGTATCTTAAGCATACATGTGATCACATTGGTTCTATGTGATTTAATGATATATATACTTGGACATGTTTCCTTTTAGATGTTGCATGGTTACAATCATAGAGTATACAATTGACTTATCCTTTTGAGGTGAGGTAACTACAAATTCCTATATTTCACTCACCTTAAAGGGGGAAATTTTAGTTGGGGCATGCCATAGAGACATGTTTTCCACAACTGGTAGTGTTTTCAGATTTAATGGGAGCATGTCATATGGACATGGCTTCCACACATTCATAATTTCTAGATTACAGTAGGGGCATGCTTTGGATGCATGTTCTCCACACCCATTCAGTATATGGTACTTATATAATTTTTTAGATTTAGTGGGGGCATGTTATATTCACATCGATTCCACACATTCATAATTTATAGATTTATTGGGGGCAAGCTTTAGAAGCATGCTCTCCACACTAATTCATTATACAATACTTATATCAGTTTTAAGATTTAGCAGGGGCATGACATTTGGAAATGGATTCCACATATTCATAGTTTCCAAATTTAGTGGGGCATTCTTTGGAAGAAAGTTCTTCACATTTATTCAGTATGGTATTTATATTAGTTCTCATATTCAATGGGGGCATGTTTTAGAAGCATATTCTCCACACCTATTCAATATTCAACATCTCTAGTTTACAGTGGGGGCATGTTTTGGACATATGTCCTCCACATTGATACTTATATCAATTTTTATATTTATCCATATATAGTGGGGGCATGCCTTATAAATATTTTCTCCACACTTACATATTTATTTGAATTGGCAAAAGCACACACTTATATGATTTAGTTCATAGTTGTAGTAGAATTCTATATATTGGTACTATTTTTATACATATTTTTAACATGATACATATCTAAAGTGCATATGCTATGCAACATGTGCCTAATATTGTAAAATCCAAATCATTTTCAAATTCTATAACTCTTTTATGGATTGTTACCATATCATAGAATTTTTTCGTATTGATTCCCCACAGACTTTTATGGACTTTTATTGAGCCAATCTACTATAGTAGTTGGTTCAACTTTTAATATGATTGAGGTGATCAAATCACTTAATCTTTCCAAGTTTTTAGGTTGGAATTGATCATCCAACCTCACTAGGTTATAAGTATAATTAGGTTACATAATTTAGTTAATCTCAACTACTATATGGAAACTCACTTTTTCTCTATATTTGGGGGCATGTGCCTTCTAATCTCTCTCTCTCCCCCTCCCTCCTTCCCTCTCTTTCTATCTCTTTGGATATATGCACTTTAAATATTTATCTATATTTATCCTAATCTCAATTTTTAGAGCCTTATAATGATACATCTTTTGTAAAACAACTGTCCAATAGGCAAGGTGATTACATCGACACATAGGTATACTCCTAAACCTTACTCTTTCAATTACAATGAGATTGAACTCCCTGCATTCTCTATTTATGGTTTATATGAAGGTTTTTTAGAACATGCAAGATATATACCTTGTGAATATAACCATGACAATGTTATATAACTAATTAGTATGTTTGGTATGAATATATTTGGATCATACAACCTTGAAAACAATGAAGGTATTACCAAAACATGTAATTAGATACTTTTATCTTGTAAAACATCTCCTCATTGAAAACCCCAAGAATATCATTGGATCTTGAAGAAAACCTTATTATTTCTCTCTCTTGCTCTTAAAAGGGACCTATATACTTATAGAATACCTATAATCACATTATTTAACCTATTTTCAAAGGATATAAACTTTATTTCATTATCTTAAAGGCTTCTTCTTGGAAGGACTACCATTATTCATGATTTTTTGATTAAAAAAAGATCTCTTGTCATCATAACCTAATAATACCCCTAGAAAATGATTGAATCCTATTGAAATAGGACTGCAACCTCATGCTTTAAAACTCTAGGCCTTGAAGGAACTTAAAACCATGGTGAAAACTTATCTTTAGTGACTTGATATTGAGAGTTACTCCAACAAACCTACCAAAATAATCTTAGTACAATGAAGACTTAAAGGTAGCTAACAACTTGGTCATGTATTGAATGTACTTCTTCCATATTGGGGGAATGAAAAAGTCCACCAAGAAACATGAGTGAAGGGAAAACCACTAAGTCAAATGCATTCATTGATAATTTTTATAGACTTGAGAGCTTATAAAGAGTTTTAAAATTTCAAAGTGACTTTATGCAACCTTTATAGAATGTTTCACCCCTTTAAAATGACTCTAATGAGTGACATAAGACCTTTTAATATTATTAGGACCTTATGAATGCCTTTTAAGACCCTTTTGGCTTTATTTCACATTTCAAAAGTAATGGAATAGGCATCTACAAGGCTAACACGATAATAATGAATGACTTTAGGACCCTTTTGATGTATTTTACTCTTGAAAAGCATTTTCATATCTCTAATCATCAAATAGGTTTTCATTAGGCCAATATGACATTAGGACTTAAGAATGCTTGTTAGGCTTTTTAATAAGATCTTACATTAAGAGGTAGTTTGAATGCCTTTAGACATGAAAGTGGGACTTGACAAGATTAACAAGACCTTATACAAGACTCGTAATACACATTTACATTGAAAACCATCCCAATGCCTAATATGGGGCTAATACCAACCCATGACCTAAGAAAATGACTATCAGATATCATATAATGAAGAAAAAGTTCAAGGAACCTTAATTACTTCAAGATACCTATATTTGGGGCCAACATAGTCATCATGAAGGTGTTATTAAGAATATACTTATCTAATTTTGGTAGAAAATTTATATGTCCCATATACATCATGTGCCAAGAGATTAAGGTGACTTAAATAGTCAAGATTTTGGTGACTTCTATGGGTTTATTTCTTATTAAACATGAATCCAGTAGCCTTAGGCATCCATTGGGAATATGTGTTACATAAGCTTCACTACAAATCATTCTAAAAGTGAAACCATGGATACAACATGTGGCATCAACCTTTGAGTGAACTAAAAATTGCCTCCAACACACACACCAAAAAAGCAAAGAGACAAACAACTGTGCAACAACACTTAGAGGAATGATAAATAATTGCACTACACAAAAAATAATGTGTAATAGCACTTGGAGGGATAAAACTAGCTAACATTATTATGTAAAATACTTAAAATGACCTTAAGAACAATTCTTGAGATGGATCCCATTGACTGGGATAGGCAACTCTTCTCCATTTAGCTTTGAAATATGAAAATCATTGGCTTGATTACAACTAGTTATAATGTAGGGACCACTCCATATGGCATCAAAATTTGTATGTTTCCCAACCTTTTTTATATCCTCATCACATTTCAACATTAGAATTCCTTATTTAAAACACCTATCATTAGCCTTCTTATCAAATGTCTTCTTCATTTGAGCTTGATGAAACTCCATGTTATGTATTGCATGGTTTCTAGTCTCCTCCAACTCCATCAACTCTGCTAATATCACTGCCATGACATCATTTTCCATCAATTCTACTTTTTAAGAGAGCTCAAGAGCTAGTAATTTAAGTGATAAATGCAACCTTACTTTTCTACCATAGATTAGCATGAAAAGGAGTTACCACCAACCCTCTTAGGTGTTATCATATCAGCCCACAATGGTGTCTTTAAATTGGTGTGCCAAGTTCTTTGGTTCTCTTTCATAGTCCTTTTGATGATCCTTATTAGGTTAGTATTGATAGATTTTTCCAAGTCATTACCTTGGGAGTAATAGTTGGAATAAGTGCTCAAATAGATGCCATACTTGATTACCCATTCACTAATTTTGGTTCCAACAAAATCCATAACATTATCAGATATAATAGTAGTAAAAAAACCAAATCTAGTAGCAATACCTTCATAGAAGTCTAACACATATGTCTCATTTACATCTCTAAGTCCCACTAATTTTGTTCACATTATGAAGTAATATATGGTAGTTAAAACCCACTTGTGAACAACACTTGAAGGTGGGTGAATCATCCTAATGAAGTCCAAAACCCATTACATGAAGGGTTGCTCTACTTGGATGGAATGAAGAGGGAGAATTGCTAGCTTTTACTTGCTTGTGAAGAAGGCACACTTCTTTCAGTTTCTAACCCATACATGTGCATATCTAAATAGATTTGGCCAATAATAACCATTCATCATGATTTTAACAACAATGGTCTTGGGAGAGAAATGGTGACCTAGTGGGCCATCATGAAACTCTTCTATCAACTTAACCACTTGGTTAGATTTTATGCATCTCAAAAGTACTCCATTGATATCTTTTCTAAAAAATATACCATCAATAATGACATATGGAATAGATTGAAGTCCAAAATACCTTCTTTGAGATTTATTGAGGCCATGTGGATACCCACTATTTTGAAATAAGGTGACCATGTCTCTAGTCTAGTTGTTGGAAACCTCATGATCAACTTGTTGATCTTGTTTCAACATAAGAAATGCCTTATTATTAGTTTCTAGGTCTATTGCCAACTATTCACATAGCCCTTTTCCTTTGAAAATATTGGTGACCTTAATGTCAATGTCATGCTCCATGACTTTAGTTATCCAACTATATCTCTTTTCACCTATATCCTTGTTCAACAAGAACTCTTTCACGCTTGAGTGTGAAACCATCAGCTATATTTTATTATTAGAGAACATATGTCAGAAATGTTTAAAATATTTTATGATAGAAAGGACTTGTTTTTCCATAAAACCATACCTCAACTCATAATATTTAAGATCTTGACTAAATAAGGTAATGGGTTTCTCCATTATATCACTATTCTCTTGCACTAGTATGGTTGATATACTCTCATTCCTCCAAAAAACATAAAGTATAAAATATTTATCATGTAATGGATTCATGAATGTAGGGGCATGATAAATTTATCTTTTGATTGAATAAAAGATATCCTTTCCTTTTCTTGATCATCTGAAGGTTTTATTCTTCTTGAGCATAGAAGTGAGAGGTTTGACCAAAGTAGCAAAGTTTGGGATGAACCTTCTTAGAAAGTTGATCCTACCCATGAAGCTTTAGAGACCCTTCTTGTGACTTTGAAGTGAAAGATCCAATATTGCATCCACCCTTTATAGATCAATTTCAAGGCCTTCTTTAAAAATAACGTACCCCAAAAAATTTCCTTCATATATAAGACACACAAATTTGTTTAGGTTTAAGGACACCCCAAACTCACTACACCTGTAAAAGACTTGCCTCAAGTGATCCAAGTGATCAATTGAATGTTTAGATAAAATGGTTATATCATATAAATACACCAATATAATATAATTTATGAGTCCCTTAAGTGCCATATCGATGGCCCTTTTTAAGGTTGCACCAACATTAGTCAACCCATAGGGCATCTTCTCGTAAGCAAATGTACCCCATTTGGTGGTAAAATCTATCTTAAATTGATCACATTCTTGGACAAGAGTTTGGTTATACCCTAAATAACCATCTAGGAGTGAAACAATTTCAACCCATACTATAGTTTGAAGGATCTACACCATAGGTGGAATGGGGTAATGATTTTTAAGGGTTGATCTATTAAAGTCCCTAAAGTCCACATATAACATAATCTCCCCATTTTTATTTCTAATTGGGACTAGGTTGGCCACCCATGAGGAATGCTTAATAGGGAATATGATATTGGTTTATATGAGTTTATTTAGCTCTTTTATAATCAAAGGTTTAAGCTTAGGGTTTATTGGTCTCTGATTTTGCCTAACTAGTTTTGCATTGAGGTCTAACTCAATGGTGTGTTGAGCTAAGTTTGGATCAAAGCCTTCAAGGTCTTGGTAACTCCAAGCAAATATGTCATCCTAACTCTTAAAAAGACTAATAAAATCTTCTTTTTTATATTGAGTTCACACCTTACCAACCTTTAAAAACTTACCATTGGAGATAACAACTGGTTCATAGTTCTCATCCTTGATTGTCATGTTCCTTTTCTCAACTTTGAGTTGATCATCTAAATTGAACATGATTTATAAAGTGACCAAACCCTTAGGCAACTTGTTACCTTTCAGCTAAATAATCTAATCCTCATATTTATCTTTAATCCAATGCTAGTTTTTAGCTAAGAATTCTACCTCCTCAGACATAAAGTTAATGATTTGCTCATGATTCTCAAACACTTGCCACCTAACATTATTATTAGGAACTGCAGGTCTAACTAATAGTTTGAAATGTTGTTATGAATCCTTCATAACATCATGAGGAAGGTTGTATGGAGATACCATAATAACAAGCCTTTCAACATAAAAATTTTGTGCTTTTAGTAAAATTTGAATGTTGAAGGCATCAAAGCCTTTAATGAGATCCCAAACTCTATGCTTGTAGGCCTTCAACAAGCTGTTCTTGACTACATTTTAGCCCTTAACCTGATTTACAACTAGCTCACTATCACCAAACACTTGAAGCACCTTTATTCTTATTTTTTATTCCAATTTGAGTCCTTGGAGCAATACCTCATAATTAGATACATTATTAGTACAACTGAAATATAACCTCTATGAAAATAAGTACTTATCCTTTTGAGGGGAGATCAATACAATACCTACACCAACAAAATTTATGCTACTTGAACCATCAAAAAATAGTTTCCATGTACCTCTAAGATCCTCTTGTGACCTCACAAGATTTGGTATAATTGAGTCTTCCTCAAGGATGTAATAGGTACCCAATCCTATATCCTCCATTTGATCATATGGATCAAAACCATAGTGATCATTTGCCTATTCATCAATTAAGATAGATGGAACCTCCTCAAAATCTGTGGTAGTGTCATGAATGAAAGCATTCTCCTCTTGATCAAACATGGTGTAATTTATGGGGATTAGACTAGGAGAATATGGATGAATGTGGTCTCTAGAAATCAACTCAACTATGATAGTTACTTTAGTAACATACCTAGTCCTAAGCAACATGTGTGACCAATATTAGGATAGAAACCCACCCATATTTTTAGTGAAATCCATGGAGAGGAATATATAAAAATAGGGAGGGAGGTTTGTGACTGAAATATCTTGAGAAATGGAGAGACTTGGGTAAGCATGTAAAGTAAGGTTCAAGTTATTAATGATGCCAATGATTTTGACAGTTGTACCATCTAATTGGATAAATCCTTTTATGACTAGAGTGTACTCTAAACCCAGTAGGACAATAATATTTTAAAGCATAATTAAACTAATTTCACTAGAATCAATCATACAATTGTGTACAAGGTGCTTAACAATAATCAAGGAGATATAGAATGAAGGTGGTTCACTAGTATTGCCACCATATCCTTTTTTTGGTTGGCATGAGTGAGTAGGAAAAACAATTTTATTAGTTTTGATTGTATGAACAATGTGGATTAAGGCCTATTTCAATAAGTATCTTTGAGTAGGAATGGAGAAAGCCTCCCACATAGTTATATTTAGATTTGTTCTCTTCATTTGATTAACTATGTTGAAGGGAATTTGTCCTCCTTTTGACTGTAACTTTGGAACAACAACATCTTATCTTTTATGTTGGTTGGTTGGAGGCTAAGTTTCCTTTTTAACAACTTTATTTTATTGTACTTTAGTGTTCCAATAGTTGCCTTCTCCTTGGTAGCCTCATGAGGAGCTTGGGAAGTAAGAACTTGACCAAATGAAGGAGATGGCTCTACCTCCATTGATTTTTTATTAAACCTTGTGTTATAAGCTACTAGAGTGATTAATTTACTTGGTGATTCATTATGATTTATGGTACAAAATTAATTATCTTATAAATTCAAAAGAGTGGACTCACCTTGCACTTGTGGTTTTTCAAGCACTTCTCCTTGTCAAGTTGGTTCACTTGATTGCCCTTGAGAAAATGACACAATTTTGACCATAAAATCCTAGTTGATCACTCCATTTGGAAATGTGATTTGATTGTGAGGATGTTTTTATAGATATAAATACTCATAATATTAAACCAATTTATTTTGTATAGGTATAATAGATTTTGAAGTGCTGGCAGCATTAAGATTTCGACTATTAAAAAGCTTAGCATGTGTAATTTAGCCTTGAGATTGTGCATTGCCTTGATAAGGATTACTATTAGGTTGGTATGGATGATTATAATGATAAAATTGTTGATTTAAATACTGGTATGGTCTAACATTATGAGCTTGTTTCTATCTTTTTAGGGCTACTAATTCAATCCCAAAGCTCTATAACAATGTCTTAACTTTATGTAGCTCATTAGGAGGGGTAGTAGATGTAATTGGTTAGATATTTTCTATAGTAATTGGTGATAAATTAGGATGAATGGGTAGAGGTTCATGACATAAGGTAATTTGAGGTCTAAGGCAATCTTTCTCAATTGAATTAGGCTATTTTCAACCCTTATGACAATATCATATGCAACTGGTAATATAGTACCTCCCTTGGACTATATCATAAAAACAATGTCACTATATTTAAAGTCATTAAGTAGTATAGGAATGTAGTATTTAGAGTAGGTTTCACCAAGGGTGGGTTTCTATCCCAAGTTTTTTGGAACCTGAAGTTGAATTCTACCATATATTCATGAGGAACTCTCTTAATGGTAGTGAGTTACTCCATGAGAGAAAAATGATCACTCTTGTCTTCAATATGATCACAAAGTCTTTTTCCTAAATTATCCCAGTTATGTATTATGATAGGTTTTATCCCCCTATACCATTATAGAGCCTTTCCTTTCAAGGAGGTAGAAAGGAGTCTCATGGCCACATTGTCTTGAGTGATATTATGGACTGAACATATGTTGGCAATATCTTGTATGTGCTATGTTAAAGTGGTAACATTCTCACTAATGAAATAAGGTATGATATTGAGAGATGTAACTATAATATCATCATGTTGTTGAAGGGATAAGGGGATGCATCCATTAAAGGCAACAAGTAACTATTTTTTTTGGGTTGTATATGAAGAATATGATTCAACCTCTCTCTTGGTCTAGGAAATTGTACTCACCTAAAAGTGGTATATGAGTGCTAAGAGTGATACTTGAGAATAACTATCCCAAAATTAGCTTTAGACCTATCCTAAAGCCTATTTTCATACTTATCCAACCTTTGTGTGGGCCACATGCATCCCTAGTTAGCCCTAAAGTAGTCTTAGACCCTCATTATTAACTCTTGGCCATTCATGCCTAATGTTTTACCACTTGGACACTAGAGACATATTAGGGATAGTAGTGCCACATGGCACTGGTGTCCCAATAATGGTTCTAATTTTCTTTCCCTCCTTTTTTCATAGATGGATATCTTTTTAAATCTAAAACCTCTTAGAGTCAACCTAGACCTATTTTAGCAGCCAAAAAAGCATAAGAATAGTATAAATACATGACTTTTAGCCCTCTAACCACTAGATGGAAATAATATGTAAAATACACATTCAAACTCAGAATAAGTTGTACATAATTAAGGTTATCAATCCCTATTCTACCCTACTTTTGCATACTACCATATATAATAGTCCTAAGCTTAAATTACTTAGATTTCTAATATCAAGCACATTAAAAGAACTCAAGTCAACTATCATACTATATTAACTTGAACTTACACCAACACTTAATTGGGGAGAACTACATCAGGCTTGATCCCTATTTAGAGTATTGGTATGTAGGTAACTGTCATTGCAATAGGGTGTTGAGGATGTCCAACCTACCCCATTAACAAACACACTTTTTAGCTTGTATTAAGTGACTACCATAACAAAATGAATGATTAGGTTTTGATCACAAAATCAATCAAAATAAGTAATATAAAAGATTTTATAACTTTTGCACATAATAACATACCTCATAGATCTAAATAGATAAGTGTAATGAGAATTTTGAGACAATCCTACACAAAGGACACTACTCCCAAAATAGGGACACTAGTACCACATATCCAATATGGTGATACTATCTAATTAGGGTGATACTATTCAAATAGGGTGTTACTATCCAAGAGGAGTTATGACACTCGAATCATGTTTGCAAAATTTAGAGTAGCCTTTACTTTAATTTCCAGCCTCTAGATCATCCATCCTAGTCATTTTCTAGCTAAGTTCTTACTTACACTAGTTATTACTATTTTTAGAAAGGTCAAAGTTAGTCAAATTTTTAACAAATTAGTGGATGTATTTATTGCATATTATTATCTTGATTTATTATACTCAACTCTTTAACAAACATAGGATTTATACATACTAATTCTTAAAATGTTAAAACATTTGGTGAGCCAAACTCACTTCGAATAGTGTATGAACCCTAACCCTAGATTACCCTAGGGTTTATATTTCTAGAATTCTAAGACTCATATTCAAATTTTAGATCCATATATATTTTTATTTTTATTTGATATAATAATGATAATAATTACATAATACATTTATCACTTTTTGATACAAAGTCTAATACTTTCATTTACATGATTATTTCTTTTAATTTAGAATCAACTCAAAAAAGACATAAACACATGTATACATGATGCTTTATATCAATTGAAATGCATGTCATGTTTCATTATATCTCTATCATGTTATTTTTCTCTTATGAAAAATTCAATTAAAAAATAAATCCCTACACATAGAGGATTTAACACATAAGCTAACAAATATGTTTCAAGTTTCAATGTCATATCTTATGCACAAGAAAAAATTTCCTTCTCCTCCTCATCTCCATGAGGGTGATAACTACTTTACCTCTAACTAGGTCCGTGTTATCACTCATCCATAAGATGAAGTAACCTATATTATTGCTACTAATTCCCATACTCAGTCTATCCACATCTCTCCCCTACAGGGTGTACGCCTACATGTTCAATCAAAAGCAACTAGAGTTTGTGCTTGTGAGACTATAAGGGATCAAATTATCAATATGAATCTAATATCAGATTTAAAAAATCCAAATTAGTTATTAATTAAATAGGTCACATTATTATCAAATCAAATTACATGTACAAAGTCTTAAAAATATGCTAATGTAAACTATGTATATGCATCTACACTTAGAAAAGTTATGCCTAACACTATTTCATATCTAAATCATAAAGTACAACACAATGAATCTATTATGAGTGATTTAGAAAGCTCACAAGGGTCCAATAAGAATTCAAGTGAGATACTAAGGGAAATGATTAAAGTTAATTTGATCAACTTACCTCCTCTACACTCAGTGAGGAGATCCAAATATTATTATGCATATCATAGAATGCATGTTCACCACACCAATTAATGTTTAACATTGAAAAGGAAAATACAATAAATAATGGATACATAGGACTCACACAATGTCACTTCATCCAAATAACATACAATGCCACATCTATAAATTCAAAAAGGGTCAAATTTAGAAACAATACAAAAAATGGTTACCAAAACATAACTCAGAACAATAAAAGGTTTGAAAAACACAATCAAAGAAAGAAAAAGTATAAAAAACACAAGTAAATAAATTAAAAGAGGAAAATATACCTCTATAAGATGAGGCTCAACTTTCAAAGTAGTATGGGTTTGGTAAAAAAATATCTACAACAGTTTGATTGTCACGATCAA
Organism: Torreya grandis; assembly: GCA_037957365.1. Taxonomy (NCBI): domain Eukaryota; kingdom Viridiplantae; phylum Streptophyta; class Pinopsida; order Cupressales; family Taxaceae; genus Torreya; species Torreya grandis. The sequence continues at coordinate 3,564,075 of JARHVA010000721.1, read as the reverse complement.
GGTTTGGGAAAGTAGGCCCAAGACATCACTACTCCTATTCTAGCAGTTGATAATGTTGGTCAACAAGGTTTGTGATTTATTGAACATCCTAAGGCATATCATTAATAGATACAATTTATCAAGGAAACAAGTCTAGAAACATAGGAAATGTGATAGAAAGAGTAAGAACTTCAGCTACAAAGTCAAAATCATGCTAAGCCAACAAACATTCTCAAAAAGGATTTCTAGAAAAAGAGCCTCAAGAGCACCATATGCCTACAATAAGCAAATTTTCAAAGGGAAAAATCATATTCAATATTCAAAGCAAAATTCAAAAAGGTTAACTCCATAGTACAAGGAAATTCCCTCTAGCATTCCAGGTTATTATGATTATTATGATATTGATGATGAATAATAAATAGATTCATACTGTAACACTATTCAACTCCAACATAGTAATCAAACTACATGAGAGATTAAAATTCCTATTTTTTACATAGGACACATTGATAGTGAGTCTACGATGAGACTCATCGGTTAGTATTGTTCTTTCCTTATTTTACATACTTTCCTTATTTATTGCTCCTTGTATATAGTTTCATTTTCATGTTGTTTGTACATAACTTATATCCAAAAAATACAAAAACAATATAATATTTCAAAAAACACAAAAACATTTAAATATTTACTTATAAAATACAAGACTATAGATTGTATGCATTACCATGTTTACACTTATTCTATTTTCTAGACACTACATATGATATCTTAGTATAGTCAGTTTTATCATACATATATGCTTCACTTGTTATTATCGAGTGCTTATAGATTACTACATGACTAAGGTCCACTACACCAATCTAGATTTGCTATTATTTACCCACTAGGGGAGTTTACACAGATATGTGGATTCTTCATTTAACACATTCACCCATTTGGGGGCACCTTATACACACTTTTGATTACCAGGTTCCATCTTTATATACTCTACATCACAAATTTAACATTGTTATATCTTGATATTGATCATGCTACACTCACTCAATTTTTTTTTGACTACTACTAATTTAGACTTAACATATATGCATCCTAAATCTTACACATATTTGTATTACATGTTCATTCATACTTTCATTTATACCTTTCCTAGTGTAGACTTGATTATACCTATATGCTTATTCTATTTGAGGGTATTTGAATATTGCATTTCTCTTTAGATCAATGCCACTTATTTTCACAGTATGAATGTTTTAGACATATGACCATGTCCTTGTGTGTGCTTTAATAATTGTGTATGTGGACATTTGAACATGTCCTTCTATGTGGCTCTAATCCAACTTGCTTGTTTTTTGCATATGTGGAATTTGAACATGTCCTTGTATGTCTTATTTTTTCAGATTTAGTGACATGTGCCCATGTCCCTTGTATTATGGTCCCTTGGCCTACTTTTCATGCCTCATGTGTGTTGTATGTATGATTTATTGTATGCATCATGGCCATGACACTTATCTCTTGATTATTACATACTCTATTTTTAGATGCCATGAGGGACCTCATGCATCTCTCCTTCCTACTTGGGTGTCATGATGGACATCATGCCCCATCCCCCTAGGCAACTACTCAATTTTTACTCAAATTTACTATTACATACATTGACATATCTATCTTTACACCCTTGTGAATGATGAAAAAGACATACATTAAAAAATTATGCTCAAATTATCTTACATTCTTATGTTATGTATGCACATTATATTGGATTATTATACATATATCATATATGCTGTAGCTAACACACATCTTGTAGAGCTTTTTGTTTTGAGGATAGTTCTTACAAAGGATCAACAACTCCCCTCAAAAGAGGGGAATTCATAAGGGTTTGACATAAAGATCAAGATCCTATAATGCATTCACAATACATTTTCAATACACAGGTTTAGATTACAAAAATCAAACTCAGGTAAACATAGTGAGAAAATAGTGACACAAAAATCAGTACAGTTGCATAAAAATAAGAGTAGACAAACATTAATGCCCAAATTAGGACACTAATGCCACATGGTATTGCTATCCATTATATTTCACTATTTTCTAGTAGCCTTAGTTTTAGAAAAACCTAAATTAGCTAGAAAATTATAGTAGGTACAATATAGGTTTGCACAAGTTTGGTTACAAATTTATCAATTTTGCTCATATTCATATAAGTTTAGCTCAAATTTATACCAGTTTTCTCAAATTTAGGGCATCATGACCATTCCCATATTTAATTTAATACTTAGATACATGTTATTATAAATTAGTCTAGAATCCATATGTTCAGATATTAAATTTGGGAGCATGTATGCGGTACATTATTTTTATATGCTCACTTATACATAGGTTGATTAGATGGAATGGAAAATTCCGTGTTATTATCTATGTTATATACATTTGACATCATATTATAGGTACACACTATTTTAATGACTTACTCCATCTACATTGGCTAGAATTCCCAAGTGGCTTGGAGTAGCCTAATATACCCAAGCGGGCACAAAGCTAACATACCCAATTAGACATTTCTAGTTATATTACATAGTTTCAGTTTTAGATGCATCCAATATACATGGGTGGGAAATGATGGAGTCATATCCTACTTGAGTTATTGATACACTTATATGAGAGGGTTGGACACACCATTAGTCTAATCTAAGATATTCATAGGTCATGATCTATGAAGTAGGTGTGGACAATGATGGAGTCAAAATCAGATTGATTTCTTGAGCCACCCACACATGAGGATTGAGAAAACCATTAGCTCAATCTAATCTATTCACCAATTTATCACTATATATATGAACACATGTAGATTATCACCAAGTTTATGCATTGGTTCACATACTTAGTGAGGTGTATTCATTCATTTCCTTTCTATTATCCCTTTACTATGTTTTACTTCTTTACACAATTTCATCTTTGATTTTGATATCTATTAAGTAAGGACCAATTTATGCATGTTTCACTTCTAGGACATGCATTGGAGTATGCTTCACATACTCAGACCCAACTTCATGAGATATACCTATTAGGTTAGTCTAGGTACACTTCTTTTTCCTTTATCCTAGTAATTTCACTTTGCTACATTTATATAATAAAAGAGGGGTAAATGAAATCACCTAAAAGTGGTATTTAAGTGTTAAGAGTGCTACTTGAGACTACCTATCCAAAACTTATCTCTAGACCTATCTTAGAGCCTTTTTTCACACTTATCTAGCTTTGTGCAGGCCACAAGTGTCCCTAGTCAACCCTAAAATAATCCCAAACCCTCATTCTTGCATTCTAATCCTTTGTGCCTAGTGTTATACCTCTTGGAAAATTCATGCCTAGTGTTATACCACTTGGAAATAGTGTTATAATAGGGATAGTAGCACCACATGGTGATAGTGTCCAAATAATGAAGATAATGTCTTTTCCCTCTATTTTTCACAAATAGATATATTTTCAAATCTAAAACCTCCTAAGGTCAGAATAGACCTATTTTATCACTTTAAAAAGCATCAAAATAATATAAATACATGACTTTATCCCTCTAACCACTATATGAAGCTTAGAAATGCAAAATACACATTCAAACTCAGAATAAGTTGTGCACAATTAAGGTTATCAATCCCTATTCTACCCTACTTCTGCATACTACCTTCTGTAATAGTTCTAAGCTCAAATTACTTAGATTTCCAATCTCAAGCACATTCAAATCACTCAAGTCAACTATCATAATAGTTTCAGTTACACTTTCACTAGCACTTGGGTGGGAAGAACGATATTGGGCTTGATCCCTCTTTAGAGTATTGCTATGTACGAGACTCTCATCACAACGAGGTGTTGAGGATGTCTAGCCTACCCCACTAACAAACACATTTTTTAGATTATAATAACTTAATTCCCTAGTAACATGGAGGATTAGTGTTTGCTCACAAAATCAGTCAAAATAGGCAATATACAAGGTTGTAGAACTCGTACATGTAGGAACAAACCTTGGATATCTAGACATAGGTTCACCCATAAGCTCAGGACATTCTTGCACAAAGGAGACTACCACTAAAATAGGGACACTACTACCACATTACAATAATAGTGCTACTATCTAATTAGGGTGATACTGTCCATGAGGGGTTATAACACTAATATCCTATTTATGACATTTAGATGAGCCTCTACCTTAGTTTTTAGCTTCTAAATCATCTATCTCAATCATTTTCTAGCTAAGTTCTTACTTATACTAGTTATTACTATTATTACAAAGGTCAAAGTTATTTGATTATGTAAAAAATTAGTGGCTATATTTATTGCATTTTGTTGCCCTGATTTACTATACTCCACTCTTTAACAAAAAAAGAATTCATACATACTAATCCCTAAAAGGTTGAAATAGAAATCTACCAAAAGGAGGTGTAGATTTAATTCTTGGAGAAGGATGTCTAGAATCTCTTCCTACTCTTTTAAGAGACCTTGACCATTTAATTCTTCTTCTCCTAAGTGATAATGATAATTTAACAAATTGAAAAATAATACCTCTTATAGAAGCCCTTATTTCCTTTGGCATGAAAATGTAGGTCTGATCTAAGACTAGAAATTGATGGAGCTACTAGGTACCTTTGAAGTATCTTCAATCTATAAATTTGTAAGGAAAAACACCAAGTCCTTAGCTAAATTCTTCTATTCTATGGAACTTCATCCCATTGGGTGTGCCAGAAACTATTATCACTTGGATCTTGCACCCATTTGATCAATCAACTGATCGAGTAAAACAATGGGATCATCCCATAGGTGTGGGACCTTGGATCCTTGGGATGAACCTATAGATAAGGCTGACTTCCTTTCTAAACTACATGCATATGATTTAAGATCAACTGTAAAATATAAAATTATACTAAAAATACCTATTCATAGCTAAGACTATGTGTTTTGGTCACGAAAAAGAGAAGAAAATAAATTGAAACTACAAAAGAGGTGATGCACCAAGTCTAAATATCTCCTCCACTCACTCTTAAAACATAATAAATCCTCAAAATTTATTGTGACTCACATAACTTCTACAAAACCTACACCTTTCTCAACCTTTTTCACTAGTAATTTGTATGAAGGTAGTGATCTACCCAACATAAAAACTATAAAGAAGGGTGTAAAGTGATCAGAAAATATCATAAGGGAAAGAAACTTCCACAAAAGAAGACCAATAATTCAATTTTACATAATAATCAAGAAAATGGATAATGTAGAAGAGGCGAATATCAAATTTTATTAGATTCAAGGCATCAAGCCAATATTACAAGTCTCAAAAAGAGTAGAGTTTTGTCATACCCAAGAGGAGGGATAATTAACAAGTTAGTTTTAGTCCTATATATAATAAATGGATATGAGAAAGAGGAAGAGAGGACTAGGAGACCTCATGAATGTTGTTATTACTCCATTAATCCAACCTATGCAAGAAAAAAGACAAGGAAAAATGGGGTTATTAAGATTTCTCCAATGCATTAGGCCTCTCCCATGAAGATATTATATGAAATTTGGCATAGTAGTGAGAGAGGAGACCTCATTATTTTCTATTTTTGTCCTTAATAAGGCTTATGAATGATGGATGTGCTCCTTTAATGCTTTTATATCCTTGGGAAACTCCTACCCTAATATCCTTAATTCACCCATCTCCTCCTGCCATTCATGCATGATAGAGAGAATCTAGCTCAAATTGACTTGCCTCCTTAACTACCATGTTTGGAGATTGTTTGACTTGGAAGTAGACTTCTTATGCCTATTTAGAGTTTTGGGTTGACTTGCCATGAATATCACTTCATGAAGGAAATTACACATCTCTAGGGGTAGTTTTCAATGCCTTCATACCTCCTTCATGCTCTTTATGACCATTAAATTCATTCATAGTAGTGTTATACATGTTTTAGAAGCACCAATTAACTAAAAATAATCATGAATTTTAGGTAAAAGCCTCTTGAAGAGGTTGAAACGTTGGTTCATCTTCATCTTTGCCCATGAGAATTCCTTGAAAACTTAAGAAACATGCCTTTTCATGATTAAAGGCTGTCCTTGTCTCATATTCTACCCTAAAAACATATAATCAAGCCTTTTTAATCCTCAAAAGACCCTTAGAAACCTTATTATAGGTCTATAATCTAGGTTGAGGTCATAAAACTTCCATTTTTTCAACTTGTAGACCTCTCAGTGGGTTAGAGGTCTTACAATCTTTAGGTCTCTTGGGAAATCTTACTTTCTAACCTTACATCATCATAGAGGCCTAAAGGACCTATTTGCAAAATTATGGGTTACTTTTAGACTCTATCATCCTTGTAATCAATAATCCTTCATGTAGTCTACCAAACTTACCAATAAACTTGAAATTTATTCAACTTTTGAAATTAGGCTTACAACTTAAATTGGATCTAGATCATGTAAAGCTCTATTATTTACATTAGAACTCTGAGTGAGAGGTCAGTAACCCTTGTATTTTCTTACATATAGGACTGTACTCTTATTTCTATATCCTTAGAGAGTCCTAGAAGGCTTTAGAAACATGTGGCAAATTTGTGAGGATCATGAAAACCTTCTTGTAAACCCCTCTATTTATTTATTTGACATGAGAGAGATACTTGGAAACATGTTAAAATACCTTGATGACTTCCTTGAAAAACTTGTTAGTCTTGCATATAATTCTTTGCTTGCTCTTGAATTGGATCTATATAATATGTTATAGGATTGTAATCATGTTTCTATATTTACTTATCATTCTATAAGCCAATTATGTTCTTGGCCTTACTTGAGTCTCCTCAAAACCTTGATAATTATTTTAACCTTTTAGGACTTAAATAGTGTAAATCCTATGTTGTTAAAGGGTTGAGTATGACACTAATCTAGAATTAAAACTGGGAATAACTAATTTAATTAACCTTTCTCAAAAAATCAAGTGATAAGAGAAAGAGTACTTACCTAGAAATGGGTAGGTCTTTTTATAGATCAAGGAACTAAAATAGGCTAGACAAACAGGTAGACACCTTCCATTTTTGACTGTGGTTAAAATATAGTCTTGGAAATTAGCACCAATATCAAGATAATAGTGCTAGGTGGGTCTAGTATCTAATTATTGCACTAGTGTCCCTTCTATAAGAACTATCTAAAACTTTCAAGAAAGCTATGGGAAGTTTTAGAGGTCCTATAGGTGATTTTGTGTCATCCAAGAGATCCAATGTGTCACTATTTTAGCTAAATATCTTCCAAAAACCTAATGAGAACCCACAAACATGAAATAATAACTAGATCAAATTCAAAAAGGAAGGGAAAAATGGGTTGTGGGATATTATGATTGTGCATAGTAGAAACCCTTGTTATCCTAGCCACTACCTACATTAAACCCAATGCTAGGGGTCTCAGATCACATGTAGTTCTCCCTTAAGGAATGTGCATAATCAAATTACATGGTATGATAGAATGAATTTCACTTAAGCCCTTCTTTGATCAAGCATGCAATATCTAGATGTGATAATTAAGTAGTATTCAAAGTATTGAGCTATACTATTTATTGATTTTATGAAATTATGTGCCAAAATAACAAGTACTAGATGTCAAATTCCTTGTGAGGCTCTTTATATATAAGGAATTTTGATTTGAATATTTGACCTTATTCGTTAGCTGACAAGTTATAAAAGAGGGATAAAAAACATAAGATAAGGCTCAAGAAAGGGTTAGGAATCAAACATGGTAGAAAATGCCCATTAGACACTAGAGCCATAATTGGACACTAGCACCACATGACACTACTATCATAAAAATGGTATTAGTGTCCTAAGGCTTAAAGAAAATCTAAAACTAAGATAGATAGGCTAAGGGACCCTATGGATAGGGGGAGGTGACTTAGGACCACTAGTGGTGCCACAAATAGGGAAAATAAGACATAAGAAAGATCAAAAGACTCAAAATGACTATGCGAATAAGGACTATATTCATCACTAAGACCTTCTTGTGAAAGAACAAAAAAAGCTTAGTACTTGTGGTTACATAACCAAATTAAGGTGTTTACATTTCCCCCCCTTTTATTCTAGTAATGCAATGAAATGAAAGTACTAGAGTAAAAGAAAAAGAGTGACACATACCTATACGTACTTGTGCGAATGTGTTTTGGACCTGGCCCAATTCTTAGCCAAAGAAGTGGACATAAAATAAAGTGAAATATGTGAAGAGGAACTCCATGGTGTGGATGTCTTTTATACTAAATCTTAATGGTGTACTAAATCATGAGGAATATAAACCCTATTTTCCCCTAACCTTGATATCTATATTGAATTTGGGTATGTAAACGAAATGTATGGAGTAACAAGGGTCGCTTGCCCCCATTTTTATATCTAAACTGAATCTGGGTATGTAAACCAGGTCTAGGCGAATGCTATGGTCAACCACAATAGATGGTCTTATGACCCAAACTAGTAAAAACTCAGTGACATCCTGGAGATGATATTGGGTGTAACTTGATAATCTAAAAATAGAGATCAAGGACATGTGTTGTGCATCATTAATCCTATCTTGATATCTAAGTAATGTAACTATGTATCTGAATGTCTATATATCTTAGTGAACCTATATATCTGAGTCAAAATTATATGTCTATGTAGTTGTATCTAGGTAGACTGTATATCTAAATAACTACATCTAAATAGACTATATATTCATTTAAACTTGTGTATTTAAATATCTATATATTTATGTAGACATATGTGTCTAAAAAACTGTATATGAGTAGACTATATATCTATGTAAACTTGTGCATTTGAATATCTAAATATATATGTAGACCTAAATATATAAATAGATATATTGGAGTAGACTATATATCTATGTGAACCTTTGCATCTAAATATATAAATATTTGTGTAGACTTATGTGCTTGAATAACTATATTTGAATAAACCTATGTATCTAGATTTGTATTTGAGGGAACCTATGTGTATGAACCTTTATATGTTTGAAGCAATCTCTATGTATTCCCCCCCTTTGGTGAGTGATCTAAGATAGTGGTGAGGGTGTATAACTAAAAGTGGTAATGATTATTTGTACTGGTGTGAATTAGTAGGTGTGATGCTGTTTATAGTTGAATAATTTATTGATCATGACAAATTTAATTATTGATATTTGTAATGGGATAAGAATTTTGTGTATATTGAGTTTATTATTGTAATATAATTATTTCCATTTTGTAGAGTTAAAAGTGATTAGGGCATTAGTTAAAAAACTATAGAGTGAGGCACATTGATTTGAAATCCCACATAAGAGAGATGATTAATAAATTAGACTTACAGTTCTCAAGGTATCACATTAGCAAGAAATTGGTATTAGTTGGTGAAATTGGTGCAAAAGGTCAACCTTAATAAGGTGGGATTTGGTAAATGTGAATTAAATAGGTTATTTGATTAATTTGTCAATTCATTTGAAGCATTTGAGTTGAAAACAATTATTTGTCTGAGCTAGAGAATATGTTGAGGAGATGATGAACAAGTTTGACCTGATATGAGGAGGTGAAGGAACATATCTAGGTTGGAGAGGTGGTTACCCTAGCAAGGATCCCATATTATTTCCTATTATTATTTTTGTTTGTAATTAATTTTTTACTATTTTTACTAAATTTTTTCTAGTTTAGGGCCTATTTGGGGATATCTATCAGATATGGGCACTATTGTCTAGGACTTGGTGCTAGTGTCTAGGGTGTGGTGCTAGAGTCCAATAGGCATAAATTTTAATGCTTATTATTATTGACTAGATTCTGATTTCTATTGTTATCTATTGGTTTTTTATTTTGTGTTGCTAATGCTAGGTTTGGATACACATTTTACAAGTTGATGCATGTATGAGAAAGTTTAGGACTAGCTGGATGATGGAAACCCAATGGGGTCTAACCCTATTAGATGTTGGGATGAATGTGCTTGAGAGAGAAGGTTTGAGACATGTGAAATTCCTAGAGATAATGTCATAGGATAAATATATGATGACTACATTATGCGTGAGATAGGATGTAGATACCTACACATTCTAGTTACCGACTGGTGAGATGAACATTACCCTAGAGGATGTGTACATGATTTTGTAACTGCCTATTTCTAGGTAGAGATTCATATTATAAGAAGAGATAGGTGCTCAAGATATACAATAGTCTTTTAGGTATTTCTCTACTATGGTTGTAGGGAATCATCATACAAGGAGGCACAAAGATATACTATTGAAACTAATTGTCACTACCAAGGTTCCATAATTGTGGAAGTTCTTAGCTATTTTATTAGCTTCATTTGTGGTTGTATATGGGAGTGGGGTATGAATATACTATAGTATGCATGAGATAATGTAGGATATAGAAAAGCATGGTACTATATATTTATGGGGTTGGAAAATGTCAGCCTACATATATATGGACTTATATCATTTCATGCAAGAGATGTGTCATGGAGGGATTAGATCATCTACACTATTACACTATTGGTCATATGAGCACATAGCCATGAGTATGCCAGTGTTGCCTTTATGAGATATTTGGGACCACCCATAGTTATTTGTAGAGAGTTGGATTGGGATGGGTCTCATGCCCAAGAGGAGCATGATGCAATGTCTACATGAGCTAGATAGTTTGAAAACTAAGGACATTATCTCAAGGCCCTATAGGGGCTATGAGGGATGGCCTGAGGATGGTACTTAGCTTAGATGGACTTTAGTGAGTTGATGGCTACATGACCATTAGGTCAATGTGTATGAATGGTTCTAACATGAGTGGGTTACACAATAGTTTGATGTGGTTTAGGATGTTCCCCCACCACTAGTGGTATGGTTGAGGAGTTATTGATATATTACAAGGCTAGGTAGTAGACCTAGGCCATTAGCTACAAAGTTATCCCCCATTAACATGATAAAATGGGATCCTGTGATTGACATACTAGATGTAGATGATGTAGGAATCAATGATACATATACAGCCTGATGGAGAGATCATAGATGGACACCTCTATTTTTGAGAGGTGGGATTATCGTAGAGGATGTATTAAAGGTGGATCCCCTTAAGGATATCAATGGTAAGTTGTTATAGTATATTTGTACATTTTGTGTATTTGGTTACTCTTTTACTTGGTTAGGAGTCTAATGTATTGCATGGGTATGTGCAAGTTTAGGGGATGATGAGTACTAGGAGACTACCATTAAGTTGTCACTTCACATATTGACATAACATATTCCTAATGATGCCATAGAGGATGGATTTATAAAGAGGGCCATCGATGTTTCTAGTGTTCATGCCCATTTTTTTGACTGAGCTATGATAAATAATGCAATGTACAAATGAGTAACTATGGATAGAGATGAGGTACACATAGAGTTGCATAGATGGACCATGCATGAACTTGGTATTCGAAGTGTGGCCAATAGTTAGATAGCGGATGACTACATAATTTTTCAATGAGAGCATGCAAAGTGTATGGTTGAATTGGGTATGTATTATGAGAGAGAGAGAGAGTAAACACAGTCACTGATCTAGGTCATAGAGGGAGAATGGATCCTCTAGTTATAACATGGATATGTCTAAGAGTGAGAGTGAGGGGGCTGGTCCTGGTGGCCATGTCTGCATTATTGTGATTGTATTGAAACTATATTTTGAATTATATAAATGGATGTTCATTGGTTATGTTAGCACTATGTATATTTGTATCTGTATTTTGTTATATGGTGTATGTTGATATGTGTTTAATTATTTTGATTATTTTAAATAGTGATATCGGTATATGGTATTTGCTTAAGTAGAGGTATTGAATTTTTATCTATTTACAAATGTTTAGGTTAAATGTGTAGTAGATTAGGAATGCTATTTATTGTTATAGGTTTAATAGGTGTTACATAAGATATATGCATGTAGAACATGTGACTGCAGTATGCCCTATTTGAACCCAGATGGCATGGAAAACCAAAGACCATAATACTAATGTTATGATGGTGTATAAGTAGACTCTAAAACTGAAACTATGTGTGATACACTACTAGTGGCTAGATGTGCAAACTCTATAGCAAAGAGCTTAATTGTTTGGTGTATTAAAATTGTACTTTTAACTCTATGATATCTGGAAAATATCTTGATCGGTGTTAAAATTAAGGATATATTATAATCTTTGTAATTATTTATAAATAACTTGATAGGTGTTTAAATTGATGCTATGTTTAAGTTCTGTAATTATTTCTAAATATCTAGATAAGTGTGTAAATTGATGATATGCTCTGATCTCCATAGTTGTTTCTAAATATATTGGTTAGTGTTCAAGCTGATGTTAAGCTTTGATCTCTATAATTGTTTCCAAATATCTTGATTGGTGTTCATACTAATGTTTTACCCTTATCTTTATGGACTGACTACCATATCTACTAAATTTATGGTGTATGATATCACTCATAAATAGGTGTCCTAGAAACCACATGTCTCATACAATGAGTAACTAATGGATCCTCGAAGGGAATGTCCTAGGATAACTCTATCATAGAGGAATGTGATCTAGGAGAGTGTGGATACTAAGATCTTAGTTCCTCTTATGTGAATGCTATAATGCCTCAATTGACATATTGGTCAATGTAGGCTTAGAGTACATAAAAAATATCATCTGAATGTCCATTTATCTTGTGAAAATTATAATATGGATTATTTGGTACCCTGTACAAATGGTGTGATGGATGATGATTAGTAGCAATAAGTGTGATCATCTCCTTATCTAATAATATAAGAAAGATGTCATAAGGCCTATCCCTATCTAAAAATTATATAACCCCTCTGTGTGTGTCCCGTGCTCTACTCACTATGGGAGGTGCTCTATGAAGTGGATCTTTACCCTTGTTGAGTATTTTTATTAGCTGTTTCTATTCTAATAGTTTATTAATTAGAAGTGGGGTAGGTTATTGTACCATGTTTGATGACTGGGGATCTAAGAAGCCTAAATATAAGTCTATCTCTGAATGTGTAACCATTAATCCCCAATTTTTTTGTAATCCCAAAATTGTGTAATATAGATGTCTAAATGACTGTGATGTCTTATATAGTAATTTATCTCAAATAGGGAGAATGAGACATCTAAAAAAAAGGTAATGTACTTCTAAATTTATTGACTAGGAGATCAAATGATGCATACATGTTTTTTATCTTAGAATGTATTCATTGGCTATTTCTATTTGGCTGTGGTGCAATGAAGGCAACCTCTCACATGTCACCTGAGGTCCCTTGTTATAAATGTAACACATGAGAAAGACCTCTTCTAACTCATCATATGTGTTTAGTGAACCATTAGGGAGTGAATGATAAAACCACTATATTTCCTAACCCTCTAGAATCCTAGGAAATAGTTGTAAAAGAGTCAAATTACTAGTAACATGTGTCACAGCTTTCTTGTAAGCTTAGATATGGAAGTATGGATCTCCATGTCCATCTAACTTTGGTAAATCTGGTATCTATAGTTTTGATGGTATTGAACAACATTAAAAATCCTACATATAATGGGATTATTATAGAAGGAATTAGAATCCACCCATGAGTGGTATGCTTAACTTTATAATGTGAGATGATGTACTTATTGTAAAACACCCACAACATGCATCAAGGATATTACCTCTTATGAAGGTATATTATCATTATCAAAGGGTTCATTTAACTTTTAACTTTTGTTATTTATCTAGTCATTGGTATATTGCATTGGGAATATTTTTTAAGGAGGGTTGGTTTGATCTCTGTAACCTTTGGAGGTGTGATAAATGCAACTTGGTTAGAGGAAAATGAGCTATCACCCTCATTTGGGTTAGTTTGATAAATAGGTTCTACTATAGTAAGGAGGGTTGAGGGAGATTCATTGGTATCTCTTATACTGTTAATTTGTAAATAAGTATCATATGCTAATTGAATAAAAGGTACTTTATCCTCTAGTAAATGTGGAGGGAAATTACTTAGAATTTTCAAAAAAGTAGAATTATATGGTAGAATTAAGAGTAGAATAAGAAGATCCACAACAACAATCGTTGAAATAGAAAAATAATTGAATATTATGATTGAGCCACTTCAAGGGGTAAGCCACCACAATAATGTAATAAGAATAGAATTCATAATATGATGATAAAAGAATAACCACTACCTCTTATATATACTCTACTTATCCATGGTTATTCCATAGGCCGACCATACTAAGAACATTGAGAAATATAACAAGCTAATATGAAGATGTGTAATCTACAAGTTGGTCACACATATACCTAGATGTACTATAGGCTAAGGGCATAGCATAACCCTCCCATTTAAAAAAATATTGTCCTTAATATTGAATCAAACTAGGATGTTTCTATAATAATTCTTTATCCTCCCATGTTGCATCTTTAGAATGCAAGTTCTTCCATTTGATCAAATATTGCTTAATGGCTACGGTTCACAATTGCTTAGTGTGCATGTGAAGGATCTCCTCAAGCTCAAGAATGACTCTAACTTCTTCATATAATTCAAGTAACTCAATATGAGTGGAGAATCTATGTTTAATTACTTTCTTCAGGCAAGAAACATGGAATACCAGATGTATGCGAGTGGCTGGGGGTAATTCTAACTTGTAAGCCACACTACCAATTTTCTACAAGATCTGGTAAGGGAAATAATACTTAAGTGACAATTTGTTATCCTTTTTATATTTTTTTAGAGACATATACTTTTATGGCTCAAAAATCATAAAGACATAATCACCTATGTCAAAATGCCATTCACTGTGGTGTTAATCTGCTTGCTACTTCATTCAATTTTGTGCCATTGTTAAATTCTCTCATAAATTGACTAACATCTCATATTTATGGTGAATGTGTTCCTCAAAAGATCAAACCTTAGGATGTACTATCAAAACTTAAGTGATGTATGGGGGGTGATACCCATACAATGCGACAAAGGGAGACATCTTAGAAGAAGTGTGAAAAGAAGTATTATACCACCATTAAACAAGTGGCGACCAATGAACCCATTTGTCCTGTTTGTCGAAAACAAAACAATGAAGATACCATTTAAGACATTTGTTGACTACCTCTATTTTTTTGTCTGATTAAGGATGATAGGATGAGTTATGAGCCAACTAGGTACCCAAACATACAAATAATCTAGTCCAAAAATTACTACTAAATATGGGATCTTGATCACTTATAATGATCTTTGGAGTGCCATGTAGTTTTTGAATTATATTGAGAAAAGTTGAAGCTACTGTACCATCAAAAATGGCTATGATAAGGAGAAAAAATGAGCATAATTGGTGGGTCAATCCACAACTACCGTGATAACATTTTTAACCTCAAACCTTGGTAACCCTGTAATGAATCCATGGAAACTGATTCCCAATGTTAGTTAGGGATGGATAAAGGCTAAAAAAGACCCAAGGTCTTAATGGTTTCACCTTTATTTTGTTGGCATACCATGCATTAAATCATATATTTCTAAACATCCCCTTTGAGTCCTTCCCACAATAAATCTTGATTGATTCTATGATATGTTTTCAAAAATCTTGAGTGTCCTCCAAGTGGAGAGGCATGAAGTTCCTAAAGAATTTTATGTTTGAGAGAATGCTTACAAAAGTATAATCTATCTTTATATCATAATGTGTTCCCCTACCATGTAAACTTTTTAGATTCATTAGAATCCTACCAGAGATTATGAATCAAATATTTGGTATCACTTTCATTCTCTCATTCTAATCTTGCTTCTTCTAGCCAATCTGCCTACCATATGGTCATGGCACATAAAGATGCCTCAATTGATTCATATTGATTAGAGAGAGCACCTGATACCACATTAACTTTTCCTTTCTTATACAATATTTCAAAATCATAGCCTAACATTTTAGTCACCCATTTTTGTTGTTCTTCAGATGACAAACATTGTTATAAAAAAATATGAGGCTATCATGATTAGTCTTTACTTGAAAGTGATGACCCATCAGATATGGTCTCCATTGCTTCACTATATGTAAAATAACCATCATCTCTTTCTCATATATTGGTTTGAACCTATTTTTTCCCTTAAGTTAGTGAATTTAAAATTCTAATGGTCTACCTTCTTTCATGAGTACAACCCCCATGCCATATCCTGATGCATCACACTCCATAATAATTTTTTTTGAAAAATCAAGAGTAGCAAAAATTGGAGTTGTGCACATAACCATTTTCAACTATTCAAATGTCTGGGTAGCTAAATTAGCCCACTAAAAGGAGTCTTTATTCAACAAAGAAGTGAGTGGGGCTACAATGCTACCGTAATTTTTGACAACGATAGTATTTAATTAGTTGCAAAAATCCATAGAGGTTCTTGGGGGTCTTGGGAACCTACCACTCTATCATTGCTTAGATTTTCTTAGGATCAACTTTCACTCCACGTGAAACAATATGACCCAAGTAATCCACTTCTTGGACACCAAAAGCACATTTAGAAGGTTTGGCATAAAGCTGATGTTATTCAAAAATTAAAATCATCTATTTTACATGCTTCAAATGGTTAACACATCGATGCCCTGTGCTTATTTTTCTATCACAACTAAAACACAAACCTTTTGCACACTTTTCTTACACTTGTTAAGGTGTCAATTTGGTAGGCTGATGAAATGATGGTGTTAGAAAGGTACATTCATAAACATTGGTGAAAGGTCTTCATCTAATCAAATATTTTTCCTCAACCATGTGTGCCTTTGGTATGGCTTCAATATAGTACTAGGATGAAACATGAAAACCTCCAATTGGATTCTATCTTTGAGGCCACCCAAAAATAGGTTAGATTTGATTTAATGATGTCTTCCAGACATAAGGAGAGATTCTAAAATTGATGAATGTAGTCCTTAATAATCCTAGTTTAGTGCAACTTGGCTAATTGATTAAAGTAATTTTTAGAGACATTATTGCGATAGTAGATCTGTAACTCCTTCAAATACTGACCATGAAACTAGGACACCCTTCTTTTTCTTTTGAGCACATAACCAAGAATACCAAATGAATGGCTCAGGTTCAAGATAGAGAGAGGCCATAACCCCTTTTTATGAATATGGAGTTGGATTTAGATCAAATAAATTTTCAATTTGAATGAGCCAAGTTAGTGGATCATTACCATCAAACTTGTGTAGGTCCACTTTTGGCAACATCGACTTAGGGATAGAATTGGTATTTGTATTATTTAGAGTAGGAAAAAAAAATTGAAGTGGTAGAGGATTATTTTGTAGTGGCAAAGCTAACAAAGTGACCAATTTCCTAGATATTTGTTGTAATTGATCCTTTAGGCTATCCAAATCCCCTCTCAAACCTGTAATGTTCCCTTAAATCATATCAAAATCATCTTTTTTCACCATACCCTACAACTCTGACTTAAGTTGCTAAACTACCTCTAAAATAGATGAATCAAATTTTTTAGATTCCATGTCATCTTTATGAGGAGTTTTTGGAGTTTTTTTCGCTTTTCCTCATCTACAAGTGTTTAGACCATCCATACACAAACCCTAGGAATATTTCAACCCTAAAAAATGTACTGGTGGAATACAACATTGCGATCATCTCACTGAGATGGATCCAACTACTACTATTGTGCATAAGGGTGAAAATTTTTGACCTAAAAAAGTGTATCAATAGAATATACCATTATGATTATCTCAAAAAGATGAATCCAATGATTGATAATTTGTACAAGGTTGAAAAATTTCAAGAATTTTTTCCCTTTTACCTAGAAAAATGTTTTTTTTGTAAAAAAACCTCATGAACAAAACTATGGCAATGAAAAAATCATTTCCTCCCAAATCATAAGTTATGAATTTTAGCCTTCTGGTGCTCAGGATGTTAGATCCAAAAAAATGTACTATAGAAACTTGCTCAAATCAATGCTTTGATACCACTTGTAAGGAAATTACTTAGATGATTTGCAATAGTAGAATAAGTAGATCCACAACAAAAATTGGTGAAAGAGCACAATACTTGAATATTATGACTGAGCCACTTCAAGGGGGAAACCTCCACAACAATGAAATAAGAAAAAAATTCACAATATGATGATAAAAGACTAACCATTACCACTTATATATACTCTAATTAGCCATGGTTATCCATAGGCTGACCATACTAAGAACATTGAAAAATTTAATAAGTTAATATGAAGATATGTAAGCACAAGTCAGCCACACATATCCCTAGATGCACTATAGGCTAAGGGCATAGAAAAATGTAAATTATGAATATAAGAATAATTGTGTGTGTGTGTGTTTACATGCGACCTAGTATTTATTTGAACAAGAGAAATAGGAGTAGGGGGAAAACTAGAAGGTGTAAATTTTATGTCATCTTCATAATAATCACAGTAATCGTCATTATCAAAGGTTCATCAAAATCAAAGTTAAATTCACTTGTAGAAGTAAGATTAGAAGAAGTATCATCACATACTCACTAAGAGAGAGGGTAGGAGAAGATTTTAACTTTTTACTTCTATGAAATGTGTCATCATGTGTGGGTGTAATGCAATGCATTTATTCACTAGATATGTGTGGAATGCATGAATTATTATCACTTTCATTCTTGGAGTTAAGGGTAGATTAAGTAGTAATCATATTTTCTTTTTGCATATTATGACATGTAAGAGAAGAGTTATAGACATTTGCATTATCAATTTTTTGTAAAGAGTCATTGCAATGAGCTTGGAATGTAAAAGAAGTGATAAAATAATTTCATCTACCTTAGTTTATGCATTGCTAAAAGGTGTAATATCATCAACACATGTTTTTTCAAATTTAATTTATAAGGGTAAAGAAGATGCATTGTTATTATCTACTTTACTTGAATCATGTAAAAGTGGATTTCAGGAATTGTGTTTATATAGATTTAATTTAAATAATGAGGTACAAAAAGTAGTTGAAAAGTTAGGATCACATTGGAACAAAACACTACCAACAAGTGGATTTTTTGGCATTATATTGTTAGTTTGATTTTGAGTTTTAAGAGAAGAAAAAGAGGAGAGAGAAGATGATGTATCTAATACATTCTCATCTACATTTTAATTTTCATGCTCATAGTAATCCTTATATCCATCATTATAAAAATACTAATCATCATCATCATTATAAATGAAGTCAATATTATTTTCTAATGTACAATATTGAAAATTTGTCCATTCACTATTATAGTTATGAGAGAAATTTAAAAATTCATAAATTGGGTGAGGGGCAAAAGAGTTCTTAGATGCCATTTTAAACTTGCCAAAAAAGATAATGTAAATAATGAATAACAAACACAAAAGAGGTAGAATGTAATCTAACATAAGTATATGTGCAATTAATAAAATTTTAACCAAGTGTGGGATAGAAACTAGGATTATAAGTGAAACCCTAATAACTAATATTTGGATGTATAGGGACTTAGTATGTGGATCTAAGGTTTTGAATGAGGGTTATTTTTTGAAAAATTAAATTACATTAAATTAATGAAACCCTAATATAATATTGATTAAATAAGCTAGGTTATGGAAAAAATATTAGTTTATAACCCTAATTTAGTGTATAAAAATTGGGAGAAGGTAAACCCTAGGTAAAACTAGGGTTTTAAGCAATATTCAAAGTAAGTCGGCTTCACCAAATGTTTTAAAATTTTAGGACTTAACTAATGTAAATATTATGTTTTTAAAGGGTTGAGTATACCACTAGTATAAAATGAAAATTGGAAATACTTAATTTAATTAACCTTTCCAAAAATAATAATTGAGCAGAGAAATAGTACTTATCTAGAAATGGGTAGGTCTTTTTATAGATCATGAAATCGAAACAAACTGGAGAAATAGATAAATACCTTATATTTTCTAACTATGGTTGAAATCTAGTCTTGGATAGTAGTACCAATATTAAGACAATAACACTAGGTGGTGCTAGTGTTCCTCTTATAAGAATTATTTGAATCTTTTAAGGAAGCTATGGGAGGTTCTAAAGGTCCTATAAGTGGTTCTGTGTCATCCAAGAGATTACCTATATCATTATTTTAGTTGAATATCCTCTAAAACCCTAATGAGTACCTACACACATGAAATAATAACCAGATCAACTATAAAAAATAAGGCAAAACCTAGATTATGGGATATTACGATCATGTAGAGTAGAATCTGTATTGTCCTGGCCACTACCTACATTAACCCCAATGCTATGGGTCTCAGATCACATGTAGTTCTCCCTTAGGGAATGTGCATAATAAAATTTCACAGTATGATAGAAAGACTTTCACTCAGGCTCTTCTTTGATCAAGCATGCACTGTTTAGATGTGATAGTTGAGTAGTATACAAAATATTCAATTATACTATTAATTAATTTTATGTAATTTCTAGATGTAAAATGCCTTGTGAGTCTCTTTATATAGAAGGGAATTTGATTTGAATATAATACCTTGTTCACTAGCTAACAAGTT
Source organism: Torreya grandis (assembly GCA_037957365.1). Classification (NCBI taxonomy): domain Eukaryota; kingdom Viridiplantae; phylum Streptophyta; class Pinopsida; order Cupressales; family Taxaceae; genus Torreya; species Torreya grandis. Next base: position 3,543,629 of record JARHVA010000721.1, on the reverse strand, counting down.
GTAAAAGAGGGATAAAAAACATAAGAAAAGGCTCAAGAAAGGGTTAAGACTCAAACATGGGAGAAAATTCCCATCAGACATTAAATCCATAATTGGATACTAGTACCACATGACACTATAATACTAAAAATGGTGCTAGTGTCCTAAGGCTTAAAGATGAGCTAGGGGCCCTTATGAATGGGAGAAGGTGAATTAAGACCATTGGGAGTGCCATAAATAGGGAAAATAAGACATAAGAAAGATCAAAAGACTCAATATGACCATGCAAACAAGGACTATATTCATCAACTAAGACCTTCATGTGAAAGAGCAACAAAAGACATAGTACTTGTGGTTGCTTGACCGAATTAGGGTGTTTACAATAACATGCTACAAATACATTTTTCTTGATTGAAAAATGTCAATGATAAGATTTAAAATTCACATGATTAAACTTTCCATTCATTATATCCTCATTGACAAATCTTGAGACTAGACCAAATTTAGAGATCCTTATTAACTCACATGACACTATAATACTAAAAATGGTGCTAGTGTCCTAAGGCTTAAAGATGAGCTAGGGGCCCTTATGAATGGGAGAAGGTGAATTAAGACCATTGGGAGTGCCATAAATAGGGAAAATAAGACATAAGAAAGATCAAAAGACTCAATATGACCATGCAAACAAGGACTATATTCATCAACTAAGACCTTCATGTGAAAGAGCAACAAAAGACATAGTACTTGTGGTTGCTTGACCGAATTAGGGTGTTTACAATAACATGCTACAAATACATTTTTCTTGATTGAAAAATGTCAATGATAAGATTTAAAATTCACATGATTAAACTTTCCATTCATTATATCCTCATTGACAAATCTTGAGACTAGACCAAATTTAGAGATCCTTATTAACTCACATGACACTATAATACTAAAAATGGTGCTAGTGTCCTAAGGCTTAAAGATGAGCTAGGGGCCCTTATGAATGGGAGAAGGTGAATTAAGACCATTGGGAGTGCCATAAATAGGGAAAATAAGACATAAGAAAGATCAAAAGACTCAATATGACCATGCAAACAAGGACTATATTCATCAACTAAGACCTTCATGTGAAAGAGCAACAAAAGACATAGTACTTGTGGTTGCTTGACCGAATTAGGGTGTTTACAATAACATGCTACAAATACATTTTTCTTGATTGAAAAATGTCAATGATAAGATTTAAAATTCACATGATTAAACTTTCCATTCATTATATCCTCATTGACAAATCTTGAGACTAGACCAAATTTAGAGATCCTTATTAACTCTACCTACAACTTGACATCATGCTGTACACTTTCTTGGTCTTCTAGACCTACAACCATCATTACTTCACCTTAAAAAATTATAGGTGGTATTTAAGGGTGCTTGAAAGGATGTTTAAAGATTTTAGGAAGGTCTACATACCTATATTACCATGTTACAACCCTAAATCCTACACTAATATACTTCTAGGTGTTTTCATCATGTTTGAAACTCACCTAATAGTTTAAACATTGCTCTAAAACTTGCCTATAACCTTATATAGACTTCTTGTAATTTTTTGAGTTTTTTTTCTTGATAGAGGTCATAGGACCTTATAAGATAGGGTATAGAACTAAAAGTTAGTTTGGAGGAGCTTTGAATCTTGTCTCACTATCTTGAGGACTATATACATACTTAAGAACTATCATCTTCTCCTTAAATCTCATGAAAGTCTTCTTAACGGACCTTCAAACTTTTCTCTTACCTGGAAACATTGCTAGTTATACCTACAACCTTCTCATAAAGTTATTGAGCCCATAAAACATGTTTCAAGCCTACCTACCTATGAATCATGCTTCAAACCTTTTGTCAACATTACCTCAACATGAAAACCTTGTAACAATCTTGATTGTAGGGTCTTGGATCTCAAAAGACCTTTTTAAATCTGCCTCAAGCTTATTAAAAATATTTGTCATTGTAAAAATTAATTTAATGTGTTTTTAGGCTTGTAGGTCATGTTTTAAGTTCATCTCACCTTATCTAAGATGCATACAAGTCTATAGGTGATTTTACATGAAAGTTGGTCACTCTAGAACTCTTAAACTCTATCTTTCTTCTCAAAAGATCATGCTTGGAAGTACTATAATCTATGAAAAATGATATGGATATCCTCTTCAATACCCTTGAAAATATTTATTAGATGGATTTTTAGATCTGTTGGTATTTGGTTGAACTTGAGGAGGGTCATAGAGGTTTAAATGGTTAGTGACCTACTTATTTGAAGGATTTTAGATACCTAAACATTCAAATAAAGACTTGTAACATGGCTTAAAGGCTCAAAATATTGATGAACCTTAAGGCTCTATCTAAATACCTGTAACTTGGTTTCATCTTCATTAACAACCTTGAAAGTTGGATAAGCATGAGAAATCCTTCTATCTCTACTTGATAATATTTGTAACTTTTGTCTTAAGCCTTTGAAGCTTGACTTTGTGATATTTAAACCTTATAACCACCATGAAAGACTTAATTATTCTTTGGTTATCTACTAAGACAACCATAGAATATTGACCAAAAGTTATAGGCCTATAAGTGGGTGTTTGAGATAGCAATTCCTTGTCTTAGCATTGCATTCTTGAGAAATAGGAACTTGCAACCTACAATCATATTTTACTTCCCCAAAATTGCTTTGAAACATTAAAACTTGACCTATAGGCCTTTTGAGGACTTTAAGACCAGTTTTCCATCTTGATCAATCAATAAATCCTTCTTAAAGTTTGCAACTATATAAGCCTTCTTCAAACTTGCTCTATAAACTTTCATGAGGGTTGTCTAAAGGACCTAGAATCTTAAAAGGTAGTTACAAACCCTTTAATCTATTAATCATGATTGAATATACTTACAGACCTTAGAACTTATCTTTAAAAACATGTTACAGGTTTGTTTGTGCATTGTGGCCTTAAAGCTCTAACCCCCTCAACTTATAGATTTATCAAAACTATAATCCTTGTTTCCTTACATTACAAGCTTATGTGAAGGGTCCAAAGCTTGGTATTCATACTTATCTTCATGAAGGCTAATAGAGACTCATTTGAATACTGCAAAAGGGTATATAGACAAGTAGAAAGTTTCACAAAAAGCCTTGAAATTATCATTATGGATTGCAAATTACTAAATAAACCTACCAATAACTTCACAGTTCTTCATTTGACTACCTGATATGAATTTTTCAATATGATTTTAGGCCTTTGGATGAAATTCTTTGGGTTTAAATAACCTTTTTCTCTCTTAAATCCTCAATAAATCCTTTTAGAAAATATAGGCCTGCATACAAAATCTATGGATATATGTTAATTGCTTGAAAACCTCATTTATAAGCCTACAACTTTGAAATATTACCAACTCTACCTAAAAATTCCATGCTAGGGCATTTTAGATGCAAGAGAAGGGTTTTTGGGCTTGTTTTTCTCCCTTAGAAGCATAGAAAATCACCAAGATGTGTACTCACAGGCTTAGGGTTTAAGATGGGTTTTAGTTATTTGTGGGTCTATCAAGAAAATGCACATGATTCCAATCTTCTCATATCATATAGGGAGCATGAAGAGATGAGTCAATACATGACAAATATTCACCAAAAGCCTATAAAGAACATGCACAAAGGAAACATGAAAATGACAAGATTATTTGCTTGAATACCCTGCAACTTTCATGTACTCAAGTTTGTAAGCCTTTAGGTTGAGTCTACATGATTTATTGGTCCTTGATGCATCTAAAGACGATGCTGAAGTTCCTTAAGACCCTGAAAATCCATTCCCAAACTCTTTAAGGACCATGCACTTGTAGAACAAAACCAGGACGTGATGAAGAAGCCTAGAAACATTTGACAATGAGTTTAAACTCCCTGCATTCTCTATTTATGTTCTATATGAAGGTTTTTTAGAATATGCAAGCTATATATCATGCTAATACAACCATGAATTTTTTTTATAACTAGTTTTTAGGTTTGGTATTTAGATATTTGAATCTTACAACGTTGAAAACAATAAAGGTATCACCAAAACTTGTAACTAAGTACTTTTAGCTTGTAAAACATCTCCTCATTAAAATCCCCAAGTATATAATTAGATACTAAAGAAAACCTTGTTATTTTTATCTCTTGATCTTAAAAGGGATGTATAGACTTATATAAATTTGAAATCACATTCTTTAGTTTTATTTCAAAGGATATAGACCTTGTTTCAATCCCTTGAATCCCTCTTCTTGGAAGGACTGCCATTATTCCTAATTTTTTTATTCAAAAAATATCTCTTGTCATCACAACCTCATTATACCCTTGGAAAATGATTGAAACCTATGGCACTAGGATTGCAACCTTATGATTTAAAGCTCTAGGCCTTGAAGGATATTGAAACCATGGTAAGACCTTATCTTTAGTGACTTGATATTGAGAGTTTCTCCAATAGACCTGCAAAAATGCTCTTGGGATAATGAAGACTACCTTGAATAAGGGATTAAACCTAGGTAGAAACTTGGTCATGGATTTAATTTACTTTTTCCAAATTAGGGGAATGAAAAAGTCCACCAATAAATAGGAGTGGAGGGAAAAACACTAAGTCAAATGCATTCTTTGATAATTTGTATGGACTTGAGAGCTTATAAAAGACTTTTAAAATTTCAAAGTGACTTTATGCAACCTTCATAAAATGTTTTGCCCCTCTAAAATGACTCTACTAAGTGACTTAAGACCTTTTGACCTTATTAGGACCTCATGAATGCCTTTGAAGACCTTTTTTGGCTTTATTTCACATTTGAAAAGTAATAGAATAGGCCTTTACAAGGCTAAGATAATAATAATGTATGACTTTAGGACTCTTTTGATGTATTTTACCCTTGAATAACATTTTCATATCTCTAATAATCAAATAAGAAGAATTATTATTAGGCCTTTTAATGAGATCTTGCATCGAGAGGCAGTTTGAGTGCCTTTAGACATGAAAGTGAGTTTTAACAAGATTAACAAGACCTTATACAAGTCTCTTGATACACATTTACATTGAAAACCACCCCAATATGCCTGCTACAGGGATAATGCCAACCCATGACCTCAAAAAATGACTATCAAACCTTATTTAATGAAGTAAAAGTTCAAGGAAATTTAATGAGTTCAACATACCTAGTTTTAGGGCTAATATAGCCATCATAAAGGTGATGCTTAGGCTATACTCAACTGATTCTAGTAGAAAAATGCTTTATCCCATGTACACCATGTGCCAAGAGATCAAGGTGACTTGAATTAAAAAAACCCTATCATCAATGCTTCCTTAGATTCATCACATACAAATGCACCATCATCACCAATTTCAATCATATCTAATATCTCTTGGAACACTTTCAACATATTTGTTAACTCACCGGTCTCGTATGCCCTTATTTTGTGTGCCATCTCTCACCATAAATTAATATGATCCACTTTCATAACCTATAATGAACTTCAAATTGAGTCTCACAAACTCCCTCACACTTTTGTAGGACTTCACACACTTGTAACCACCTATTCAAGATTCTCAACAAATTGCAACTCTATGTAGAATTCTCTTTCATAGCCTATAACACACATTAAGAAGTTTATCACATAAACAACCACAAGGAGACTACCTTACTTTGATACAAGTTGGTGTAAACATGAGGAAGGGGGTACCAATTAAGATTTTCCTATAATTCCCATGTTATAGGGTTTCACCAATCTAATGTGTTATCACATCCAATATTCTAATTTTTGAAGGCACTCATGAGATTGAGTGTTTTAGAGGAGGAAAGTGGGAGACAATACCTGGGATAAAGACATTCTCTTGTTAATTTTTGGACTGATGCTAGTTCACTCCAAGGACCAAGCAATTTGACCTTATTTTACTCAAATATAAAAAATTATTACCATCAGAGGCTCAGTATATATGTGGTTACACTTAGAATTCATTACCAGCTAAATAAACCCTTATTATTATTGCTAATCCAAAATTTATTGATTTATAAAATAGGGGAGAGTGTTTTTTTTCCAAAATGAACATAAAAAGGAGATCAAGGTAAGACAAAAAGGGGGCATTTATAATCTAGATAATGTTAGAGCCTAAGAACTGAAACATGCCAAGTCATAATTATACCACTGTGTACCTAGTTCAACATTTTCACAAACATTAGCCACTCATTTTACAAGATTCTAAAGGGACACTGATATGAATATTTTACTTGCAGGTCCTCCATAGAATGTAAACAATTAAAATATTTTTAGTAATTGACACACAAAGATTTTGAAACACTTTATAACTGAAAGTACATAAAGCATAAATTGCTCTAAAAAAGATAGAAAAGAACATATAGGGGGTTAGACTAACAAATGCACGATATAACTATTATATTCATATTTGTAACATAATTACATAATCAATCCTTTTGCATAAACATCCACTTAGAACTCAAAAATGATGTACCATATTCTATGAGCATAAAACTAGGTGAAAATAAATAAAAGCATTCTATTAGAGTTTTTTAATAAAAATATCCAATTGTTTAAAGAGAAGGAAATTTACAATATATAGAAGGATGGGGCTCACCTCTAAGTAGCACATGGTTCCCATCCTTGGACATGATGGACTCTCAAGGTTTTTAAAATTACCAAGATTCAAAATCAATAAAATATTCTATAAAATCCCAAAAGATGCTCAAAGGCCCCAATTAGTTGATATGTAGATGAGATAAAGAACAACCATCTCCCAACTTCTTGGTTTGTGCCTCTTTGATTGCCAACATGGTTGTCACCAGGTCAAACTCCCTATCTTGTTTGTACAGGTTCATATGTGGATCCTAAGAAATCACCTCTGATTGGATCAATAGTCATCAATGTACTTGAAATGGATCTTCTAAGAACACTTTCACTTTTAAGATCTGGTTGATGCTTGTAGTAGTTTGAGTTGAGAGTTATAGAACTACCTTGGATCTAGCTTTGTTGGCCTTTACCACTTTTCTCTTCATGACCTGGTCGAAGTGACCCAAGTGAACTTAAAACATACCTCTATACAATAAGGTACCATATGGGTGGATAACAAAGTGATGTTGACCTCCTTGAAATAGGTAAACATCCTTTCCTTACTCTGTTCTAGAGGTCCCATAAATATCCATGCCAAGGCCAACCATTATTCAACTAAAGCCCTCATATTCTGAGTATAAGTCTAATAGAGGCTTAGGTTTAAGGTAGGCATGGGTTTTGAATTTTGGAACATGCCTTTATGGACACTATGATGAGTTTTTAACTTGTGCTGTACCTATAACATATACCACCTGGGCACAACTCGATGCTACATTTGAGAGTAGGTATTAGTGGTTAGAGGAGTGAGGTGACATGTGGGATCTTTTGATTAGATTTTGAATTTGAATGTACCTCACTCTGATCACCTTGGGTGTATTAGGCCCTTTTCTTCTAATTTGTATGGAAGTGACATGTGGCATGGTTTAGTAGGTCAAGTTCTCTTAGGATCTGACATCTATGATAGGTTTAGGAGACTGACATTTTTGAAAAGCAATTCATGTGTCACTCTTTCATTTAGTTAGGCTATCCTAAGTTTTGACATCTCTAATAGATCTAGGAGATTGACATGTTTGACAATAGGGAAACCAAATTGGTTAGGCTCTAACATATTTGACAACTGGGCCACATGGATCTCTTTCATTCAGTCAGGCTCTCCCAAGCTCTAGCATCTCTAAAATGTCTAAGATACTAACACTATAATAGTAAGGAAACCTAATTGGTGATGCTATCTCAAATTTTGACATATTTGATAGGTCTAAGAGACTAACATCTCTAACAACTGAGACATGTGGTGATTTCTTATTATGTCAAGTTTTATCATTTTTAATAGATCTGGGAGACTGACACTTGTAACAACAAGACACGTGGTGCTTTCTCATTTGGTCAGGTTCTCCCAAGGTTTGAAAATTTTGACATATTTGGGAGACTTATGATTTTGATGCTTTCTCATTTGGTTGTTCCTCCAACATAAATTCATGAAAAAGACTAAGTTAAAAGGAATGAATGTAATCAATTAAAATGCTTACATTCCTACCAATGAATCTTTAGGAGATGACAAGTAGGACTCTGGGAGACTGAGACTCTAAAAACCCTAATACAAGTCCAAATATATGAAAAATAGTTAACATAAGAATAATTCTAAGTATGAAATTATTTTGTTCTTCTTAGGATGTAACAAAGACATGGATATGCTTAAATAGAAAAGGCTATAGGGGTCTTTAATAGAGACCAAATGATCATTACAAGTATGTTAGATGCTCAAAAAATAAGGGAAAAATATAAGTTTGAGGATTTTCATAGAAATATGATTTTTAGAAAGGGACTAAAAATTTAGGGATTTCAAATTGATAATTTTAAGAGGGGTCCCCCACTTCTATGAATAAGGGGTTTGTTGGCCCATAACAAATGATAACTTTATGGGAAAAAAACTACCCCAATATTTAAAAGCCAGATTATGATCATCTAATATTGATCATAGATATAAGCAAGCTAAACTTTGTTTGATACACTTTGGTTATGAAAAGTGCTCAAGTATATTCTAACAAGTAACATATTGGGATCTAATTCCTTACAAGATCATTTTGTGCATTAGTGATGGGATGGATTACTTTAGTAAGCTCAGGTATATATGGGAAATTAAAAGGTTTTTGAAGGAGTATGCATTTTATAAAATTTTGGATGAAGGAGGAATGATCAAGCATGCTATGTTGCTAGTCAGGTGTTTATAACCCTGACATAGATGTTTTTGGTATTACTTTTGGCCTTTCTCCTTTGCTAGCTAGGCTAGAAAGCCTATAATTGAGTTTGAAAAAAACACCCTTTCTAAGGAATAAACTTAACATATACATTTTTTTGACACTTAGAATTATTTGATCTGATATTTTATGTTTGATACATGAGGGTTAGAGATAAATATAACCAAGGTGTATGGTAACTTTAGTAGGCTTACAATATCCATATGACCTTTCACTTATTCAACAATTATAATACCATTGTTTTTTAATATAAAGTACTTGTGATGACTGTAGTTAGAGTATAAATTTTATAAATTCACTTGCTTAGTGCTTAATCAATGGCTTTTAATTATATTAGTGTATTTTGGAGAATTTATTTGCTTATAACTATGTTTAATATTGGGGGTTTGATTTTTATTTCCAAATCCTCATACCAAGTTTTACTATTGAACCATCCATTGGAGTAATCATTACGCTCTTTGAGATTCATCCCCCTTTATGAATCATGGGGAACATGAATTACCTTACAAGAAGGGAGGCCTATGAGTAAAGAAACTACTACAAGGTTGACAAAATAAACACATGGCACATAAACACAAAAAATAAAAAATAGAAACAAAACAATAAAATAAAACACATGATATAAATAAACTAACCTAAGAATAATATAATATATACATTACCACATTTGTAGTTTTTATTCTAAAATTACATTGGAAGGGAAAATTGAGAAGTAATGATTCAAGAACTGTCCATTCATAGGTAGTGGGAGGTCATTTCCTTCGAGGTCTTTGAGGTAGAAAGCATTATGCCTGAGTAAATATTATCAAAATGCGACAACATCTTGACCTATATGAGTCCAAGTTTGTTTTATATTATCCTTCTCATATAAGTTTCTATAGGTTTACATAGCTTATATATGCCCTTGCATTTGCTAGATCATGAGTTTAAACACATTTCTAGTTACCTGAGAGAGATTTAAGGTTTCTTAGCATAAATTAAGATTTTTAGAGATGTTAAGGTCTCATTTGTGGCCAATCGGAGTCTTTAAAAAACTTATTTCTTGCATAAGTTATTATAGGGGGTGAATTAGAGTCTGTATAAGTCTTGTAATGTCTTGTTCAAATGAAATGTCAACTCCATGAGGTCATCTAGTTTCACTAGCTTTTTCTACACTTGAAACTACTTCTTAAGGGTTCTAAAGTCATTTTCAAGATAAATATAAAATGTGGTACATACAAGTGGTACTTTTAAAGCATGAAAATAGGTTTTATAACATTCCTAATATCAGATCAAGTTAAAATATAGTCAGACCTTGTAGGATTAATGCTAAAGAAGGAGAAACCAAGCTAAAATAGGTATTTCTGATCATTTGTATAGTCATATTCAAGAGTAAACATATGAAAAGTGACTCTCCACCTCAATTAGGAATTTTAAACATTTAAATAGGTTAAAAAAGTTGAAAATGGAAAAATAATTTGTTTCCATTTCATTGGGTCCTTTGGCAACTTTGTAAGGGTCATGTGTGAATGCTTGTTCCATATAAAATATGGAGAGATGGATCCTAAAATTTTTACCAGGTATGGGGAACCTAATGGGATTGAGATTCATTGAATTTTTCTTTGGGTCAAGATCCTATTATCTATGAACAAATTTTAAGAAATTAAACTACTTAGAGAAGGCTCTAAACCCTACCACCTTAGTTTCTGGGCAATCTTATTGCAAATATGAACTCATTATTGTAGAGTAAATGTTGTATGAGTTTTAAAAGGGTATGATAGGTCCTATAGTGCCATCATGAAAACTCTAATAGTGTATGAAAATTCAATAATCCTTTATGTTTCTTCATGTTATAAGTTTGCCTCATTGGGTGGAGCCTTTAGTATGACTAGTGAATATCTCTAGACTCTCTATGGTCTTGTGAAATGAACACACTTCCTACAGAACCCCTAAAATGTTTCTATAAGGTTTAATAATGTCAAGATTCATAATGACTCAGTGGTCATGGGGAGAATGCACCTACAAGCCTATTTGGAGGATCATTCCATCTTCAAACCTAAGAAAATAAAGCAGATTATGTTTGAGAGATGATTTGAGCCTACTTTAGATTGTCAAAACAAATTAAATAATCACTGATGATATCATTGGTATAAATTAAAGGTTTAGAACATAAATTATGTAGTCAAGGTACCCTATGCACAGTTAAGAAATCACCTATAACCTATCCCAATGGATACATATTGAAGGTGAGTGAAGTTTCAGAGTTTGATACCTATGAGAAAGCTAAGTGAAACTATAAGTATAATATTTAAAAGTTGAAAGGTGGCCAATACAACACCTGCCTATCATGAACCTATAGACAACCTAGGTCTAATCACTGTAAGCATAAAGAACATCACTTACATGTTTACTGAGTCCATGGTAAGGAACCATATTCAACAACATAAGGTGTGAGAGGTATATTAAGTATGTAATGAAGGTTTTAAAATGAGAGAATTTACCTTAACTTCTTTGAACAATGATCTTGAACTCCATAGTGACATCTCATGATAAAGACCTAGAAGGCCTAAACAGACTCAAGAGTTCTTTTGCATTGGTAGACCTAAAAATAACACCTAAACACTTGGAGGAGATACATAGATTGATAATTAAGTATTAATTGGTGTTTTTATTGTTCAAAATATCTTATTAAGCTCACTAAATCAATACATAGTCAAATGAGTAATCATGCCTAAGACACACATAGGCAGACCTAGCTAATCATGAGATAAATGGAGTTTTGAGGCCTATATAAGCATAATTACACTTTGTAAATTAGTAAAAAATATGATCATGAGTGTAATAAGACATCCATGATCACCCCAAGGCCATACATGCAACATGCATATTCACTATTTTGTCGAAGACCTTGTTCACTCTATTGGTAAGGGATAGTCTTGAGACTAGGGGTCTATTTGAGCCTAAAACAAAAAATAGGGACCTTGATATAATACATAAAAATATAAAATGTATCAACATAATCCCAAGATGCATAAAATCCTAGTTTTCAATCTAAATGCCCTTGACGGCTAATAAGGAGGTGATAGGCCTAAAACCTTAGGTTTTCTTACCAATGCACCAAATGCACACAATAGAGTCATAATTATTACCAAAGCATATAGAAACATGAAGAGTACTATTTTTAAGGTGTCTAAACCTTTCTTAATATAATAATTGAGTTTTGAGGGCTAAAACCCAGATTAGTTCTCTCTTAAGCTCAAGAACACTAGGTCTACTAACCGAGGAACAACTTAATACATTCACATCATAGATTATGCTTTGCATGGGAATATGAGACATTTTTGGTATGTGAGAAGGTCATTCAATAATTTTTCCAAGTGGAATTAGTCCAATTGATGGTTGATGCTTTATGAGTGATTGTTAAGACCCCAAACATGCATTAAACCCTACTAAAACCCTTGGATGAATGCAATGTGAGATATTTGTTTCCTAATGGCTCAAAATGCATTATTTTGTCTCTAAAAACATTTTAAACTTGTCAACATATCTTTTTTTTTCCTCACCATGAAATTTGATGCTAATTTCACATGTACAGACACCCAAAATACCCTCTCTTTTGCCACTTTTAATGATTTTGAAGGGTACAAACATGGATGAAAACTTGAAAACCATTGTATGAGGTACTATGATATGTATTATAACTCTTGAAGGCACAAAATATTCACATCCACTCATGAAACTATTCATACAGGTCTACAAAAGGAAGGTAGTTTGAGATGTACTAGGGTTGAGAGACTTAGTAATCTAGATTGGTAAGAACAATAGGTTTGTGGTGACTTAAAGTATTTTTTAATAAGATGAAGTGTTTATTACATTTTATTAAATTATACTGAGCCTTATTCCATGATTCATTTAGTTTTCATGGCCATTCAAATGAACTAATATTTGTAACTGGGCCTAACTACCAATTAATTATAGATAACCAACATTGAAGTGAATCTTTGAAAGGCATGGAAAGTGTTCAAGGTATCAATTGAAGAATTAATAACCCTAAAGAGATGGTGATGAAATTTTTTAGGCTCAAATTGATTAGTTACAAGTTATATAACAAGAATCAAATGATCTCTTCACTGCCTAAGATCATAGACTACATCCCTAGAAATGAGCTAACTCCCCCTTTTAAGAAAGCCTATTTTAAGGGTAGATAATGATGCATAAACCTTGGTGAGGTTTCAATCCATCCTTTTACATGTATATCCATGCATTTTTAGGATAGATGAAGAGGCTTCCTACAATAAATTAGATTAGTTTTCAAGAAGGCTTATGAACTCCTCAAGGACTGAATCCTTATAACTTGAAGGCAGTTTTTAAAAGACTTGGAGATCATTTGAAACTTGTTCAAGAATTAAAATGATTCTTCCTAACTCTTTTAAATTTAATCATCTTTCTCCATTCTTGTAATCCCCCAAGATTCTTGATGTGGGTTTCCCTCTCTCTCTATGGTGTTATAAGCATGCCTAGTTTTGGCATTGTAATCTATCCACAAGAAAGGTAGGGGAAGCCATACTTTTTTTTTACTCATATTTGACTTGAGAAAATAAATTCAAACTGGTTCAATATTTCCAAATTCATATTTTCAGTGTGTTGAATGAGTTATTGATAGATGCTAGTGAGAAAATTACTTGTCCATTCATCTTATCCTACTTGTGTGCACCTAGGTATGAATATATTATCTTCTTGCAGGTCACTTGGAGTATATTGAAGTGTGGTGTTGTATCTAAGTGTATATAGTTACAATAGTGTCTTATCAATCCTTTGAAACTCTCACCTTATCTATTATACTTACATAATCTCTAGGCTAAAATACTTATGTGAGAAACTCTCTCTTGAAGCATATACTAGATTATAGTTATACCTCTTTTAAGTGAAAGCATAGGATAGTATTGGATCAAATATTCTAGTGTATCACCTATTTAATTTAGTTTTATTATAATTAGATAGTGTTTTATCCCTTTTCATACACCAACTAGTTAGTAAGGGAGCAATCAAAGACAAATCTATTGAGCTAACCCTTTTAACTATAGGTTTACCCCCACCATAGACAACCCATAGGTCTAGGGGTAATACCATTATCTCACTCAATTTGAGTAGCCTTGAACAACCTCTCTAAGGTTTAAAAATTGAGTGACAATAGTTTTGGCATGCCTAATGGGACCCCTATCCTAAACACTTCTTGTCAAGGTGAATGCTAGCTATGACAAGACAATATTTGCATAAGTGTTTGTTACTCAGAATTTGGTGACTCCATTTTAGGTATAACATCTGGTTACAAAGCAATTTATTATTTCTTTTATTTATGCTTCATGGTCACTACTAGATCAACTGCTAGTAGAGGTACTCATTCTACAAATCCACTCCCTCATCCTGAGCTTACTCTTGCAGTGTAGTACTGTAAGCCTTTCTTAGCACTTGAAAATATTGAAGAAGAGCTTAAAGAGAAAGATGACTTTGAAAGTCAAGAGAGTGAAAAAGATATTGAAGGTAACATGGCTAGGCAACATGCTTTCCTAGATTTCAATATTGAAAATCCTATAAACATTATTTCCTATGATGATATCCCTCCCAATGCCACTAAGAGTGTTTTCTAATTTCAATGGGGAAGGTAGTATCATCCCAAGTGAACACATTAGAGATATATCCAAATTCTACAATTTATACAATATCACACAAATTAACATAACAATCATATTACTTGCCATGTCTCTTAAGGGAAAATACCTTGATTGGTATAGAACATTGAAAGGAGGATACATTACTACATGGTATGAATTTGGAGAGATTTTGACTCAAATATTTGAGGATAAGAGTGATCATACATCATTGATACATTATATTAATGTCATTTAAAGAGGGCCTAAGGAATCCATGCATGATTTTAATGAAAGATTCCAAAGGACATGGAATAGGCTTCCACCTCCCATGAGACTCCTTGAAAGATTTATTTTCCCAACCTATCTTAGAACTATAGGGACTAATATAGCTATCATGTTGCAGTCTATGAGATGATATGATTTTAATGATGCCTATGATATAGCAATTAGAGGTAAGAATGGTTTGATCGAAGCTGATAAACTCCCTTGAAATGTCTTAATTCATATCTTTCCTAACATTCTAACTACTCCCCCAAGCCTTGCTCCAATTACAAATGCAAATAAAAAGTCTAAAGCTATTCCAAAGAAACCAAATGATGCAATTGATTGGAAAATAAAGCATAAGGCCTTATAAGCTTAGATTAGGTGATTAACTCAACAATTTGGAGCTTACCAAAACTCTTACTATTATCCTCCATAGTCAAATAGATTTCCACCTCATTATAATGGTCAAAGGAGGGGACAAGGTCAAACTAATTTCAATAGGTCACCAAATTCCTACAATCTATTTTTTTCTCCCTCCACAAGAGTCATGGTTCCAGTCCTTATCAACCTAGTTCAAAGAGAATAATGGCTAAATTCTTAGGGGAAAACTCAAGGTTAGTTCATGAATGTTAATGAGGGAGAATTTTAAGCCTTGGTGGATCAAGGAGGGCCTAATCCTCACTTGAAATTAGAAGATGATGTCTCCATGTAATTAGAATAAAGTGGAGAGTCTAATAATAAAAGAAAAAGTCTTATGAACTACCAAATGGAGGATAATTTTGTTCTAAATAAGAGTAATTCAATTGTATCCAACACAAGGTAAAAGAGAATAGCTTTTGGAGATGCTCAAGACATGGATATAACTCTAAACAACCCCCTTCAAGGCAATAAGGTATGAATGTAAATGTGGCAACCTTTACAAGTCCTATACC
Organism: Torreya grandis; assembly: GCA_037957365.1. Classification (NCBI taxonomy): domain Eukaryota; kingdom Viridiplantae; phylum Streptophyta; class Pinopsida; order Cupressales; family Taxaceae; genus Torreya; species Torreya grandis. The sequence goes on along the minus strand of JARHVA010000721.1, from coordinate 3,527,980 downwards.
TTCTCAAAATGAGAACTTGGGAAGGGTGGTCCAACCTTCATTGCCTCAAGATCAAGGTACTTCATTGCCTCCTAGGATTAAAGAAAAGGATAATTATTTTTCTTTGAATATTATTGACTCCTTGAATAATATGAAGACAAACATATCCCTTTGGGAGGTACTCCACATGCCTAGTCATAAGGAGTTACTCCAAGAGGAGTTATCCCAAATTCATATTCATCCCCAACCAACAAATCATATTGGTGTATCCCTCAAAAATTCACCTAATAATATTTTTAAACCTTCCACCAATTCTGAGAAAACCCCACATTTCTATCTTAACCTCATTGTGGGAGATAAGTTGGTCCATAATTACATTGTGGAAGTAGGGCAAACACTTCAGTTATACCCAAAATAGTTGTAAATAAGTTGAGCTTGAAGTATGAAACATATAACAAAGGAATGATGAAGCTTGATGGAATTACAACTAATTCAATAGGGATCATCAAAGGTTTGAAAGTGTTCTTTCATGACTCCCCAAGTTTTCTAATTCCACAAGACATAGTGGATATGCCTACACATTTTGCCATTTGTCTATCAAGAGACTTCACCACCAAGATAAGAGGGTATGTTGATATTGATTGATACTTATTGGATTTTATAATTATTTATGGAGCTAAAGGGAAAATAATAACACATCCATTGGCCAATTTACACATTTAACCATATGTGGAAACTAGTTTTAATTTGAATTTCACTATCAATGAGCAAGAAGAGCATGTCATGGATGATATAGTATCTTCACCTCTTGAAGGTATTTATGATATATTATTATATGAATATTATACTAATATTTAAGATTATGATCCCTATTCTTTCATTGAAGAGATTGATTTGGGGGTGTATTGCCTACATGAGGAAGGAACACCTATACCTTCACTTACCAAGGAAGATGATGAGAATGATGGAATATGGAAGATGTTTTTTAATGGTTAAAGGAGAAATAATAGTGTGGGAGATGGTGTTATGTTGTTTTATCCATATAAAAATCAATATTAATCTTCATATAGATTCCATTTCAGTTTTACCTACAATTTGGCTGAATATGAAGGCCTTGTTCATGGTCTTCAATGGGCAAAGAGGAAGGGAATCAAGAATTTATAAGTATATGGAGATAGTGAAATGATTATGCATTAAATAAGGAATATGAGTGACACTAATAACCATTTTAGTAGTTATAATAAACAAAGGGTGTGGGATTTACTTGAAGACTTTAGTGCATTCAACATACAACCAATCCTAAGAGAATAAAAAAAGCATGCTAACAAGTTAGCTGCTATAGGGGCATAATTTGACACACCTATTGACATAAATAAGGAAGAAAAATAGTCACATATCAAGGTAATTTTTAGGCTTACATTCATAAAAATTAAGTCTTTTGGTATGTGTTTTATAATGACAAGCATATTGTATAATTCTTGCAAGAGGAGGTTGAGTTCTCTTCAAGAAATCAAAAGAAACTCCATGATTAGTATGAGGACCAAATTGTATAATTGAGAATAAAAAAGATACCTAAGGGATTGGTCACTTTAGAGATCATATTAAATTAGGATAACCAAAATAAGAAATATAATGTGGGCATGTCCACAAAGGAAGAGAACTATTAAAGGATCTTAATCTTCAAGGACAAGTTCCTCAAACTAGGCAAGGTATGTTCTCCATCTAAAAAACAAGAATTCATTTATTTGTGTAGAAAATTCCATGAAATTTTTGCTTGGGAATATAAGGATATAAAGGGTTTTTGTCCCAACCTATCCCACCATACTATTGAATTAGATCTTGGAGTCAAATCAGTTAGGGAAAAATAAAGGCCTATTAACCCCAAAGTTGAGCAACTAATTGGAATGGAACTCACTAAACTTATCGAATCTAAGATAATTTTCCCTATCAAAAACTCAACTTTGGTAGCTAATATTGTGCTTGTTATAAATAAGAGTGGGAAAATATTAATTTGTGTGGGCTTTAGTTACCTAAATAAGGTGTCATGCAAAGATCATTAGCCCTTACTCCCTATGGAGGAGATTTTGCACATTTTTTCAAGTTCCCAGCGATTCTCACTCACTTCTAGATGGGTATTCTAGTTATAATCAGATTTTAGTTAATGAAGATGATCATTTCAAGACAACATTTACTAAAAAATGGGGGACATTTGGTTATAGGAATATGCCCTTTGGTTTTTCAAAATTTGGTGCCACTTTTCAAAGGGCAATGGAATGGATTTCAAAGGTCTAATCAATGAGATGTTGTTAGTGTACCTTGATGATACATTTGTGTTTTCAAAGGATGAAAATGACCACATGAAACATATTAGGCATGTGTTTGATAAGTGTAGATATTATGGGATGTATCTTAACCCAAAGAAATGTATCTTTTCTATCCATAAAGGTAAGCTTATAGGACACATTATTTCCAAGGATGGTCTAGCCATTGACCCTAAAAGTATAGAGGCTATTCTAGGCCTATCATTTCCCTTACACAAGAAAAGTCTCCAAATATTCTTTGGTAAGATAAACTTTGTGAGAAGATTCATACCTAGTTTTGCATTTTTTGGTGAAGCCTATCACAGCCATGCTCAAGAAGAATCAAGTTTTCACTTGGACTAAGGAAGCTAAAAATAGTTTTGAATCCATTAAATAATAAATTGACCAAGCTCCCACTCTTTTAAATATTTATTTTGCTAAGGACTTCATGTTATATACATTTTCTAACCTTGATACTATCTCAGTTATGCTTATGCAAAAGAGTGATGAGGGTGTTGAATAACCTATTATGTTCTTTAGTCAAAGTTTAGAGGATTATGAATCCAAATATACATTTGTGGAGAAAAAAGTCCTTGATATTGTAAGAGTATTGAAGAGGTTTAGACAAATGGTTTCAAATAACAAAATTCACCTCATGATCTCTCATCCTAACACCAAAGAGTTCCTATTGAGTAAAGACCTCAATGAAAATTGGGTAGGGTACATTAAAAAGGTCATGGAGTATGATGTTGACATTGAGGTGAACAAGATGGTAAGAGGTAAGGGTATTTGTGAGAACTTAGCTTAAAATATACATGAACAAAATGATGAAGTTTTGGTCAATCAAGACTACCTTCAACCAACTAATCTCACACCTCTATAAAGTTGGATACAAGACATCATCAAATTCCTCCAAAATGGTGAGTGTCCTAATGGATTGAGTAGGTCCAAAATAAGGTATTTAAGATTTCAAAATATTCATTATTGTCTTTTATATGGTGTGATTTTTAGGAAAGATACAAATGGTGTATTGTTTATATGCATTGATAGTGATCAATTTGGTGTATTACTTGAAAAGTTTCATAATGGAGTAACAGGAGGTCATTTTTCTCCAAAGACCACAATTAAAAAGATCATGAGGGAAAGATACTATTAACCTAGACTCTTAAAATATTTATATGCTTTGGTAATAAAGTGTCCTCAATGTGCTTTCTTTACAGGCAAATAAAAACTTAAAGCTCTTCCATTGAGACCCATTCAAGTGGATCAACCCTTCATGTAATAGGGTCTTGAATTAATTAGCATGATCAATCCTCAATCAAGTGCTAGCCACAATTAGATCCTTATAGATAATGATTAATTTAAAATATGGGTTAAGGTGATTACATTGAAAGAAGCCAATGAGAGTTCCATTTTTTAGTTTTATGAAGGTATTGCCACAAGATTTGGAACTCCTTCTACCATCATTTAAGATAATGCACTTACTTTCATAAATAATAAGACAAATAATTGGGTAAGTAGTAATGGTATACATTTGAGTAACTCATCCATATATTACCCTCAAGGTAATGGGTTGGCCGAGTCTACTAATAAGAATCTAATCATGATCATCAAGAAGACTTTAAAGAGCAATCAAAGAGCTTGACACACTAAGTTAAAGACAACCCTATGCATTGATAGGATCACATCTAAAAGGTTAATAGGTAACTATATTTTTTTATTTATGGGAGGTAAGATATACTATCCATATCCTAAGATATACCTACCTTAGAGCTGGCACATTAGTTAGAATTGCTTTAAAACACTCCAATGGAAGTGAGGTTGACATAATTAATGGAGCTACAAGAGACTAAAGACAATGCTCACAAAGCCATGGAAAATCAATTATGTGATAATTAAGAGGTCCTTTGATAATAAATAAACTCTAATTTTTTTCCAAGAGGGTGATATAGTACTTAAGTGGGATGAGAATAGAGCAAATCCCAGGAGACACATCGCGTTTGACACTTTGTGGAGTGGGCCATACATCATCATCAAGTGCAAGCAAAACAATTCATTTCAATTAGAAAGAATGGATGGGGAGGAGTTAGATATAAATATAAATGGGATCCATTTGAATAATAAATACTAATTTAAATGAAGGTTATTCATGTGCATAAGTAGGTGTGTGGTGTGTGTTGAATGAGTGCTTATGCACATTTGCTTATTTCTCTCTTATTTGGTTTGTTATTTTGAGTCTTTGTTGTGTGGTGTTCCCTAAATGATTTAAACATATTATGGTTATTTTCCTTGTGTGGTGTGGTGTGTTTAGGTTTTATTTAAATTTAAATAGTTTATTTCAAAGTTTATCTACCAAGATTCCATTGCCCAATGGTTTAGGAAAGGCTACTGGTCTCACAACCTAGCATATAGGCTATCCCAAAAAGTCACCAAGAATGTTATCAAAATGTGACAACATTTTGAACTCTACAAGTCCAAGGTTATTTCATATTATCATTCTATTATAATTGTCTATATGTTTTCATGCTTATATATGCCCTTACATTGCTAAATCATGAGTTTAAACACATTTCTAGTCACCTTGAAGAGATCAAGGTTTCTTAGCATAAGTTAAGGTTTTTAGAGATGTTAAGGTTTATTTTGTGACCAATGGGAGTATTTTCAGAACTTATTTCTTGAATAAGTTGTTAGAGGGGATGAATTAGAGTTTGTATAAGTATTTTAAAGTCTTGGTCAAATAAAATGTCAATTCCATGAGGTCATCTAGTTTCACTAGCTTTTTCTACACTTGAAACTACTTTTTAAGGGTTCTAAAGTCATTTTCAAGATAAATATAAAGTTTGGTATGTAAAAGTGTTACTTTTAAAGAATTAAAAAAGTTTTATAACGTTTATAATGTCAAATCAAGTCAGATGATAGTCAGACCTTGTAGCTTTAAAGCTCAAGGAAGGAGAAATTAAGCTAAAGGGGTATTTTTTATCACTTGTATAGTCATCATCAAGAGTAAACATATGAAAATTTACCACCTAAATCATGAATTTTAAAAATTAAAATAGGTTCCATAGGTTCAAAAATGGAAAAATACTTAGTTTCCACTTCATTAGGTCCTTAAGCATATTTACAAGTGTCATGTATGAATGCTTATTCTGTACACAATATGGAGAGATGGCTCCTAATATTTTTACCAAGTATGGGGACCCTAATGGGATTGAGATTAATGGAATTGGTATTTAGGTGAAGATCCTATTATCTATGAACAATCTTTAATAAAGTAAACTGCTTGGAAAAGGCTCTAAAACCCACCACCTTGGTTTCTGGGCAATCTTATTACAAATATGAACTCATTATTGTAGAGTAAATGTTTTATGAGTTTGAAAAGGGTTTGAGAGTTATTCTAGTTACATCATTCCAACTCATATAGTGTATGAAAATTCAGAGACCTCCATGTTTCTTCATATTACTGGTTTGCCTCATTGGGTGGAGCCTTCAATGTGACTAGTGAACATCTCTAGACTCTTTGTGGTCCTGTAACATGAACCCACCTCTTACATAACCCATAAAAGGTTATAAAAGGTCTCATAATGTAAATATTCCTAATGACTCAGTGGTCATGGGGAGAATACACCTACATGCCTATTTGGAAGATCATTCCATCTTCAATCCTAAGGAAAGAGAGTAGAGTATGTTTGAGAGATGATCTAAGCCTTCTTTGGATTGTGAAACCAAATTCAATGGTAATTGATGAGATAATTAGTATGAGGGAAAGGTTTATAACATAAAGTATGCAGTTAAGGTACCATATGCACAGTAAGAAAACACCTATAACCTAGCCCAATGGATAAGGATTGAAGGTGAGTAAAGTTTTAGAGTTTGAGAACTATGAGAAATTTGAGTAAAAATATAAATATCAAAGTTATATATTGAAACATGGCCAATCCAACACCTGCCTATCAAGGACCTATAAACAACCTAGGTCTAATAACTATATGCATAGAGAACATCACCTACAAGCCTGCTCAATCCATCGTAAGGAACCAAATTTAGCAACATAAGGTGTGAGAGTTCTATTAGGTATGTAATGAAAGTTTTCAAATGGGAGAAGTTTTCTTAACTTCTATAAATAGTGATCTTGAAATCCATAGTGACATCTCATGATAAAGACCTAGAAGGCCTAAATGGACTCAAGGGATCTTTTGCATTGGTAAACCTAAAAGCAATACCTCAACACTTGGAGGAGATACATAGATTAATATAATGAAGGATGAATTGGTGTTTGTCATATTAAAAAACTATTATTGAGATCACTAAAACCTTACACAGTCAAATGAGTAAATAGGCCTAAGATACACACAGATAGACCTCGTTGATCATGAGAGAAATGGAGTTTTGAGGCCTCTATAGGAATAATTACACTTTGAAAATTGGTAAAAAATATGTTCATGAGTGGAATAAGAAATCCATGATCACCTCAAGGACATACATGTAACATACATGTTTACTATTTTATCTCAGACCTTGCTCACTCCATTGGCAAGTGGCAATCTTGAGACTAGTGGTCTGTTTGAGCCTAAAACATAAAACAGGCATGCCAAATTTAGTGGAGGGCCCTTGAGATAATTCATAAACATAGAAAATGTCTCAACATACTCTCAAGATGCATAAAATACTAGTTTTCAATCCAAATGCCCTTGAGGGCTAACAAAGAGGTGTTAGGCCTAGAACTTTAGGTTTTCTAACCAATGCACCAAATGCACACAGTAGAGTGATAACTATTGCCAAATCATATAAAAACATTAGGAATATTTTTTTGAAGGTCTTTGAATCTTTCTCAATAGTAAAATTAATTTTTGAGGGCTAAAATCTAGACTAAACCTCTCTTAAGCTCAAGAACACTAGGTATACTACCTGAGGAATAACTTCATACATTCAAATCATATCTCACACTTTATATGGGAAGTTGAGCCATTTGGGGTAGGTAAGGAGGTCAATCAAGAAGGTTTTCCAAGTGGAATGAGGCTAATTATTGGCTGATGCTTTATGAATGATTTTTAAGATCCCAAATAGGTATTAAACTATATTAAAACCCTTAGATGAATGTAATGTGAGAGATTTATTTCCTAATGGCTCCAAATGAATTGTTTTGGATCTAGAAACATTTAAACTTTATCAACTATGGTGCTCCTCACCATGAAATTTGATGCTGATGTCACCTTATAGATACCCAAAATGCCCTTTATTTTGCCAATTTTGATGATTTTGAAGGGTACAAACATGGATGAACACTTAAAAACCATTTTAAGAGGTACTATGAGATGTTTTTTAACTCCTTAGGGCACACACTCTTCTCATCACTCATGAAACTATTCCTATAGGTCTATACAAAGAAGTCACTTTGAGATGTACTAGGTGTAATGAAATTACTTCAACAATAAAGTAGAATAGCAAGAATATATCCATATATGACTGAAATATATCAAAATATATGATAATAGACAAGCCACTTCGAGGGGGAAACCTCCACAAGCTTCAATATGAGCAGAATTCACAATATGATGTTAAATAATTACCCTTTACCTCCTATATATAGTCTATCTAAGCCATGGTTACTCCATAGGCTGACCTACTAACCAAATGAATGTATAGAGAAATGTGATATAGCATCAAAGAGGGATAAGTAAGCCACAAGTCAGATATTCCTATCCTCATACATGTGATTGGTTAGGGCTGTAGCATGCCCTTCCCCTTCAAACCAATGTTGTCCTCAACATTGAACAACTCTAGATGTTGTTACAAAAAATCTTCACCTTCCCAAGTTGCATCTTCACTGCTCAAGTTCTTCCACTTGATCAGAATTCCCTAATCTCTCTAGTTCTCAACCTCTTAGTACAAGTTTGGAGGATCTTCTCTAGTTCCAAAATGACTCATCCTTCTTCATCTAGTTCTGAGAGTTCTATCTGAGCTGAAACTGTCTATCCAATGACCTTCTTTAAACATGAAACATGAAATACTAGGTGTATGCAAGATGAATGAGGTAACTCAAGCTTATAATCCACACTTCCAATTTTTTGTAAAACCTGATAAGGGATATAATACTTAGGATCAAGTTTGTTGTCCTTTTTTTATTGCTTCAAGGACATCTACTTATAAGGCTGCAAATGAATAAATACCCTATCACCCACCTCAAAATTTATCTCACTACAGTGTTGATCTGCTTGTTGCTTCATCCTATTTTGTGCTAAGGCCAAATTCTCTCTCAAACTAGCCAAAACCTCTTGTTGATGCTGAATGTGCTCATCCACATTTTGAACCTTGGTTTACTGTTAGGGTGTGGAGCTAAAAGCTTCAACTATTTGCACACACATGAAGAGGATGCTGAAGAACCAGAGCCACCGGCGTCGGCAGTATGACCGACGTCAGTCAGATGCAGTGGAGAAGGAGACCGGCGATGGCAGGGAGTCGGTTGATGTCGGCAGCACCGGACAAGTAGGGACCAGTGTCGGTCGCCTGTGTGGTCTAAAACTGTTCGTTGCATGAACAATTAGTTAGTTGAACCGAGTGTTTACATGTTAAGGGGCTAATTTAAGTCGCGATCTATGTGTCTAATTTTAGTAGTTAGATTTCTATTTTTGTAACCATGGGATTCTATTTAAAGACCCATGAGGCATGTATTGTAATTATAATATTGATCAAGTAAGAGCATTGAAGCAAGCAAGGTCAAGGAGATCTACAGGTGTAAGGTCAAGGAGATCAGCTGAAGCATTCAAGGAGGGATAATAACTCAGGTTATAGAGTTGGGTTTGTGTTGAGCAAGAGAGAGAGGGAAGAAGGTCTTGAGGTGTGGCAAGCTTTTAAGGTGGAGGGAGAAGTGGCATCTTCCTTATTGTATTTTCTTCTAGTATTATCTAATACAAGTGTGTGTATTGTCTCTGAAATTCTTTGTTGTCTCATGTTTCTAGTTACTTAATCATTCTAGTATATTTTCATGTTTAATTGCTCATATAAGTAATCAATTGTGCTTCTGTTGGATAAGGGGTCACCTAACAGTTGGTATCAGAGCTACGGTTTGCAGGAAGCAGGTATTGTTTTTGATTACAGGTCATTCATAGGGTTTTCTGATTGAGTGGGAGTTCAGCAATGGCAGAAGAAAGTAAGCTACAAATGGAGAAGTTTAACGGCAAGAATTATCAACACTGGAGGATGCAGATTGAGGACTATCTGTATCAGAAGGATCTGTACTTATCATTGGGTGGGGTTGCATGCAAGCCCATAGATATTAAGGATGAAGAATGGAATGTTCTTGATCGGAAGGCTCTCAGCTCCATAAGGTTGAGCCTTGCATCATCTGTGATTTCCAGCTTATCACAGTGCAAGACAACGGAAGAGTTGATAAAGTCCTTGGCAAATTTATACGAAAAGCCCTCGGCTTCTAATAAGGTATATCTTATGAAGCAGCTATTTACTTTGCAAATGCAGGAAGGTGGATCGATACATACTCATCTCAGTGATTTCCATGGTTTGGTAAACCAATTAGCTTAAGTCAATATTGTTTTTGATGATGAGGTAAAGGCTCTCTTGATTTTATGTTCTTTGCTTAAAAGTTGGGATAGTTTGGTTATGGCAGTAAGTAATTCTGCATCTGCTTCTAAAATCTTAAAAGTTGATGATGTTGTGAGTGTGATCTTGAATGAGGAAATACGTAGGAGAAGCACAGGTGAATCATTAGGGAATGCTCTAAGTGTGGAAAGCAGGGGAAGGCAAAGGGAGAAGATTGAGCAAGGGAAATCAAGGTCGGGAAGGAGATCTGAGTCTAAAGGTATTACCTACTGGTTTTGTGGAAAGAAAGGACATACAAAGAAGGAGTGTTGGTTGCGAGATAAAGAGAATCAACCTACAGGTATTGAAGAAGCAAAAGATGCTAATATTGTGGTACATGATGCTCTCATACTTTCTTTGGATAGTCAGGTAGGATCATGGATTTTAGATTCTGGTTCATCTTTTCATGCATCCCCAAACAGAGATTTGTTTCATGAGTATGAACAGGGAGACTTTGGAGTGCTCTATTTAGGGGATGGTACGCCTTGTCAGATAGTTGGCAAAGGGAAAGTGCAACTGAGATTGCAGATTGACAACACATGGGTGTTGAAGGAGGTCATGCATGTTCCAATTCTAAAGTAGAGTTTGATTTCTGTAGGAAGGTTGGGTGATGAGGGATGCACAATAACCCTCACAGTGGACTCTTGGAAGGTTACCAAGGGAGCACTTGTTTTAGCAAGAGGTAAGAAAGTAGGTACTCTTTATCTATCTACTTGTATTACTGATTCTACTTCTGGTGTAGATTCGAAGATGTGGTCTAATAGGCTGGGTCACATGAATAAGAAGGGAATGGAAGTTCTTGATTCGAAAGGTATGTGTTCAAATTTAGAAAGCATAGATAGAGTTCATTGCAGGAAAAGGAAATTTGAGGCTTTTGACAAGAACAGGGAAGTCTTGGTGTTTTTGGAGGAGATGAAGGCCAAAGAACAGTTACAGGTACTGAATAAATCTGAGCAGGGTAGTATGGATAGAGATTTGATCCAAGATGAGCTTGCGGATGAAGAATTCATCACTCACGGGAACACACAAGCACCGATGTCGGTCACTTAGAACCGACGTCGGTCAGTCAGACACTGACATCAGTCATGTGCAGACTAGCAGGGTCGATAGGTCGGGCAGGAGAAGTCTGACATCGGTCAACAGGACCGACGTCAACAGGGGGGACACCAGCGTCGGCCAGGGGTAACGACGTCGATAGTCAGGGTCAGTGCAGGGAACCGACATCGATCGGGAGCAGACTGGGAGATGGCTGAGATCAGTCACTGGAATGGATGATGGGTGGACAGTTAGTTGTCAAGAAGTCTCAAACACCCATATAGAGGTCAAAAAAGGTATGTGAACCTCATATTCATTGTTCACCTTCTTTATATTGCTTACTGATAGTCATGAACTAGGAAGATGGAAGAAGCAATGCATGTAGAATCCAGAAACAGTGGGAGCTTGACATAGATGATGAGTGTGAGTCCTTGGAGTAGAGCCAAATAGGTATTTGTTGGTAGAGTTGTCAACCAGATAGAGGGATGGATTCCCATTTTAGAGAAGAGAGTGGATGGACATCTGAGACAGAAGGCTATGGTATATGGTCTTGAGTTAGCTGCAGGACAATGGAGGTTTGACCATTGTATTTTTTATCTTTACCAGGTTGGATAATATTAGCTACATTATCCTGTTACTGTATTGTGTTACTTTTTGCAGGGTTTCATATACAGGGAGTTTTTTGAGCTAAGGGTAGAGTTGGTTTAGAAGTATGTCATGAAGAATTTGGGAGCAACAAAATTCTTGTGGCATAAGTGACAGGTATAACATCACAGGTTTGCGTGGTGGTTGGTCTTCAAGGGTAACTTTGAAGAGGGATACAGAGCCTAAGGAACAAAATAGATGGTGTACAGGTACAGGTATAGTAGTATCTATTTATCTCCAAGTGGGAGATTGTTAGGGTGTGGAGCTAAAAGCTTCAACTATTTACACACACATGAAGAGGATGCTGAAGAACCAGAGCCACCGGCGTTGGTAGTATGACCGACGTCGGTCAGATGCAGTGGAGAAGGAGACCGGCGATGACAGGGAGTCGGCCAATGTCGATAGCACTAGACAAGCAGGGACCGGTGTCGGTCGCCTGTGCGGTCCAAAACTGTTCGTTGCATGAACAGTTAGTTAGTTGAATTGAGTGTTTGCATGTTAAGGGGATAATTTAAGTCGCGAGCTGTGTGTCTAATTTTAGTAGTTAGATTTCTATTTTTGTAACCATGGGATTCTATTTAAAGACCCATGAGGCATGTATTGTAATTATCATATTGATCAAGTAAGAGCATTGAAGTAAGCAAGGTCAAGGAGATCTACAGGTGTAAGGTCAAGGAGATCAGCTAAAGCATTCAAGGAGGGATAGTAACTCAGGTTATAGAGTTGGGTTTGTGTTGAGCAAGAGAGAGAGGGAAGAAGGTCTTGAGGTGTGGCAAGCCTTTAAGGTGGAGGGAGAAGTGGCATCTTCCTTATTGTATTTTCTTCTAGTATTATCTAATACAAGTGTGTGTATTGTCTCTCAAATTCTTTGCTATCTCATGTTTTTAGTTACTTAATCATTCTGGTATATTTCCATGTTTAATTTCTCATATAAGTAATCAATTGTGCTTCCGTTGGATAAGGGGTCACCTAACATTTACACCTTTAATGAAGAAGCGATCGAAGGTGGATGGTAACTATATAGTGCTAGAAATGGAGACATTTTAGAAGATGTATGGAAAGATGTGTTATACCACCATTCTGCAAGTGGTAGCCATTTAACCCAATGTTCCTATTTATCTAATATAAAACAATGGAGATACCCCTCTAAACATTTGTTAACCACTTATATTTTTCCATTAGATTGGTGGTGGTAAGATGAGCTATGAGCTAGTTGAGTACCCAAACAAGAAAATAGTTTAGTCCAGAAATTACTAGTGAAAATAGGATCATGATCACTTATAATTATTTTGGGGGTTCCATGTAATTTGAGAACTGCTTCTAGAAAAATAGCTGCTACTGTACTTGCTAAAAATGGGTGTGAGAGAGAAAAAAAATGAGCATATTTTGTAAGCCTATCCACAATGACCAAGATAAAATTCTTACCTTTAGAACAAGGCAACCCTGTGATGAAATCCATGGAAACCTCCTCCCACCTTTGACTAGGAATTGCTAATGGTTGTAATAGACCTAGGGTCTTAATTGTCTCACCTTTATTCTATTGGCATATCAAGCATTCTACCACAAACTTTTGTACATCTCCCTTGAGTCCTTCCAAAAATAATTCTTTCTTAATTCTGTGATATGTTTTCAAGAACCCTGCGTGTCCCCCAATTAGAGATGCATGTAACTCCACAAGAATCTTATGCTTAAGCTCAAAATTTTTACACAAGTATAACCTACCCTTATACCATAAGACATTACCTTTCCATTCAAATTTATTAGAGGCTAAAGTACCTTGCTAGAGATTTTGAATCAGAACTTGTGTATCCTTGTCTTGCTCCCATTCTAATCTGGCTTCATCCACCCAATTTGCTTGCAATATGGATATTGCACAAAGTAATGCTTTTGTGGATGTATCTCATCTGGATAGTGCATTTGCTACTGCATTATCTTTACCCTTCTTATAGATGATTTCAAAATCATAACCCAACATTTTGGTTACCCACTTTTGTTGTTCCTCAGATGATAATCTTTGCTCCAAAAAGAATTTGAGACTATCATGATCAATTTTCACCTTAAAGTGTCTACCCATCAGATAGGGCCTCCATTATTTAACTACATGAAGAATAGCCATCATTTCTTTCTCATAAATAGGTTTTTTTAGATTCTTACCTTTGAATTGATGACTCTCAAATGTAATGGGTCTTCCTTCCTGCATTAGTACCACTCCCAACCCAGATCTAGAAGCATCACAGTCAACATTAAATGTCTTTGAGAAGTCTAGAGTAGCCAAAATTGGAGTGGTGCACATAGCTAATTTTATTTTCTCAAATGCTTTGGTGGCGGTATCATTCCAATGGAAGGCATCCTTCTTTAGCAATGCAGTGAGTGGAGCTACTATGCTGCCATAACCTTTCAAAAATCTTTGGTAGTAACCTGTTATTCCTAAGAACCCTTTGAGGTTTTTGAGAGTTTTTGGCATGGGCCATTCCATCATAGCTTTGATCTTTAGGGGATCAATTTTGACACCTTCATGGGAAACAATGTGACCTAGGTACTCTACCTCTTGTACTCCAAAAGCACATTTGGATGGCTTCGCATAACGTTGATGCTTCTGTAAAACTATCAACACCTATTTCACATGTTATAGATGTGCTTCCCATGTTTGACTATAAATCAATATGTCATCAAAGAAAACCAACACAAACTTCCTTAAAAAATGCCTAAAAATAGTGTTCATCAAGCTTTGAAAAGTAGATGGTGCATTTGTAAGACCAAAGGGCATTACCATAAACCCATAATGGCCCTCATGTATTTTAAAAGTAGTTTTATGAACATCTTCATCCTTGATTCTAATTTGATGGTACCTCGAGCGAAGGTCTAATTTTGTGAAATAATTATCACCATGCAACTCATCAAGTAAATCATCAATTACTAGAATATGAAACTTATCTTTGATGGTGTACTTATTGAGTTCCCTATAATCTGGGCACATCCTCCATGTGTCATCCTTCTTTCACACCATGACCACTGGTGATGAATATGCACTTTGGCTATGCCTGATGATCCCTACCTTCAGCATCTCATGGACCATTTTTTTGATTTCACTCTTTTGTGCATATGGATATATATATGGTCTGATATTTGGTGGTTGACTCCCTAGAAGTAGTTGAATGGCATGATCATGTTCTCTTATTGGTGGTAGTCCTTTTGGCATGGCCCCAAAAATAGATGGATGGTCATCAAGAATCATCTGTAGATCATGATCTGTAGATGCTTGTGTGGGTTGAGCTTCTATGGAACATAATCATGCAATAATTCCCTTTACCCCCTTTTTTAGTATCTTGGTCATCTGATGTGAACTAACCAATTGTGGAGATTTTGCTTGTAATCCATGTAGTTCAATTTTCCTACCTTCAGAATGAAAGCACATGAATAGTTCTTGGAAGTTCATCTCAATGGTACCCAAGGTTGTGAACCATTGGACTCCAAAAATAATTTTTGTGTTACCCATGGGAATAACAAACATAGGAGAATCAAGATTTTACTCACCCATAACAAGCTTAATACTATGACATTTTCTTGAACAATTAATTGTGCCACCATTTGCAATCATGACTTGAAATTCTAGTGCTAGGTAGATGAAATAGTTTAATCAAGTGGACAACTTATGGTTGATGATGTTATGTGTGCTCCCTGAATCAATCAACACTGTCACCTTCTATTTCTTGAGGAAACCCACCACCTTAAGAGTTTGTGGAGTGCTAATACCTACAAGTGCATGACAAGAGATTGTAGGTTGGGAATTTTCAGGTACCTCCTCTATCTCTTCCTCATCATCATTGGAGGCATCATCTTCTTCTTAATCTTCATTGGATCCATCAATGTAGAATAACTTCTTCTCAGCACATCTATGTCCTTTGATCCACTTGCTGTCACAACTAAAACATAATCCTTTTACACACCTCTCTTCAATTTGCTATGGGGTCAATCTGGTAGGTGGAGGAAATGTTGGTGTCGATATGCTACAATCTTTGAAGTGAGTGAATGGCTGATTCTTATTGGCTATGAATTTTTCCTTAGCTCTGCATGCCATGATAATAGAATCAAAAATCTTAAGTGGATTAAACATGCATACCTCATGTTGAATGTGGTCCTTGAGTCCACCCAAAAATAGGTTATTCAAGTTCTCCTCAGAAATTATCTCCACCCATAAGGATAAGTTCTAAAAATGATGAATATAATCCTTAACAGAGTCAGTCTATCACAATTTTTCTAGTTGGCTGAAGTAATTCTTTGTCACACTATTGCCATAGTGTAATTTCAACTCCTCTATAAAAACTGACCAAGTGACATTGAGAGTCATCTTTTTCTTTTGAGCACACAACCATCGATAATAAATGAATTGATTAGGTTTAAGATACAAAGATGACATGGTAACCTTCTGTCCACCTAGGATCTGATGTAGATCAAAAGAGTTCTCTATTTGGTTGATCTAATTGAGTAGATCTTTTCTATCAAATTTGCACATATCCACCTTTGGTAACAGGTTCCTCTGTGGCACTATAGTTAGATTTAAAGTAGACTAGTTAGGAGAACCACCCTGGTGGGGTTGTGTAATAGCATTAGCTAGATGATTTAATTAATTATTTTTCAAATTTGTTATGATATCTACCAAACTATCTTGTATGGATTTCATATTAGATTGTATGCCTTGCACCTCACTTTGAATGCCTTGCACACTATAGTCAAGTTGGCTCACTTTATGATCTATGTCAGAGAACCCTGGTATAAAGGGTATAGTAAATCCCCCTTCTGACTCCATCTCTTCCTTTTTATGAGTTTTACCTAGAGTTTTAGCACCCTTTCCTCGGCCTTGAGTTTGTGGACTTGCCATAAAAGGGCTTTATGATGTCGACCTTGATTGACACATTTTGACCCAAATTTGACCAAGCGATTTTGGAATTATGTTAGCATCAAATAAAAACATGCAAAGAACATACCATATCCAAATTTTTCCAAGCTTTCCAAAAATGTAAATAACTCCAAAAAAATTCTTTGAATTGCACACTATAGAGCAATTTTATGAAAAACACTAAAATAGAGATAACTTTTGTAAAACAGATCTAAATAATCTAAAATTTTAATGGAAGCTTAATTTAATTATTTCTCACCTCCAGTGAAAAAACTATAGATAATTTTGCAACCATTTTTTATATATATCCATATTTAAAAATTTAGGTTTTCACCCACAAGATTGCCCAAATCGCAGCTCTAATACCACTTGTAATGAAATTAATTCAATAATAAATTATAATAGCATAAATATATCCAAATATGATTGAAAAATATCATAATATATGATAATAGACAAGCCACTTCGAGGGGGCAACCTCCACAATCTTCAATATGAGCAAAATTCACAATATGATGTTAAACAATTACCCTCTACCTCCTATATATAGTCTATCTAGGCCATGGTTACTCCATAGGCTGACATACTAACAAAATGAATGCATATATAAATGTGATATAGAATTAAATAGGGATAATTAATCCATAATTCAGCTATTCCTATCCTCATACATGCGATAAGTTAGGGCCATAGCACTAGGGTTGAGAGACCTAGTCATCTAGATTGGCAAGAACAACATGTTTGTGGTGCATTGAAGGATTTGTTCATAATATGAAGTGTTTATTAGGTTTTATAACATGATATTGAGCCTTTTTCTAGGTTTCATTTTAGTTTTGATGGTTATTAAAATAAACTGATATGTGCAACTAGGTCTAACTACCAACTATTGCTAGAAATCCAACGTTGAAGTGAATATTTGAGAGGCATAGAAAACATTGAAAGGTGTCAATTAAAGCCTTAATATACCTAAATATATTAATATGAAATGTGTTAGGCTTAGATTGATTTATTACAAGTTCTATAACAAGAATTATGCGATTTCCTCATTAGCCAAGATCATAGACTGCAACTCAAAAGTTGAGTAAACTCCCCTTTTCAAGAAAGCCTATTTCAAGGGAAGATAATGTTGCATACACCTTGGTGAGGTGTCACTCCATCCTTTTATGTGGATATCCATGTATTTTTGGGACATATGAATAATATTTATGCAAAAAATTAAATCAATTTTCAAGAAGGCTTATGAACTCCTCAAGGACCGACTCTTTCTCACTTGAAGGTACTTTACAAAACACTTGGAGATCAAATGACAATTGTTAAAGACTTTAGATGATTCTTATTAAATCTTCTAAAGTTTTTATTTCTCTATTATTATAACCCCCCAATATTCCATTCTTGGTGTGGGATTTCTCTCTCTCTCTCTCTCTCTCTCACACACACACACACACACACACACACACACACACACACACACACACACACACACACACACACACACACACACACACACACATTAGTGCTATAAGTATGCCTAGTTTTGGCATTATAATCTATTCAAAAGAAAGGTAGGTAAAGCCCTACTATTTTTTTTACTCATCTTTGACTTGAGAAAATAAATTCAAATTGGTTCAATATTTCCAAAGTCATATTTTTAGTGTGTTGATAGATGCTAGTGAGAAAATTGCTTGTCCTTGCATCTTATCCTACTTGTGTGCACCTATGTATGGATATATTATCTCTTTAAAGGTCACTTGGAGTATATTTAAGTGTGGTTTTTTATCCAAGTGTCTAGAGTTTTAGTAGTGTCTTATCATTCCTTTGAAACTCTCACCTTCTCTATTATACTTACATAGTCTCTAGGTTGAAATAATTATGTGAGAAACTCTCTCTTGAGGCATAGACCAGATTATAGTTGTACATATTTTAAGTAAAATAATAGGATAGTATTGGATAAAATATTATGGTGTATCACCTATTTATTTTAGTTTTATTGTAGTTAGATAGTTTCTTATCCCTTTTCATACACCAACTAGTTAGTAAGTGAGCAATCAAAATAAATCTAGGGAGCTAACCCTTTTAACTAGAGGTTTACCCTTATGATAGACAACCCAATAGTCTAAGGGTAATATAATTATATCAATCAATTGGAGTAGGCTTATAATAACTCTACAAGGATTCAAAATTTAGTGATAATAGTAACTCATCTATTTGGTATGGGTTGATCCAAAATAAAACAAACTTAGAATGCCAACCCTTATTTTCATGGGATTTATCCCATAATAGCACCAAATATAAAATCCTAAAGGATTTGAGCTTGGAATTATTGTCAAAACATAACTTGATAGTGCTATGATTCTTTTTGAATTTTAGTAAGGCTTCATCATAATTTTCTTCTAACTAGACAATGTCTAAAAGCCTAGAATTGACTTTATCATTATGTTACATGTATGTTGTATAACCCTGTAGGTAGGCAGGGTGAGTGTGACTAGTATAAATGAATCTAATACATATAATAGTATAAATGGTTAGCTTTTGAGTGGATGTTTATGCTTAGTGTGGTCAACCCATAGAGTAAATTTTATTAATGAATGCCATTCCCATGGCTTCTTCTCTACAAATTTCTTGATGGCATCGATCAAGTTTTTGTTAGTTGATTTTACTAATCCATTCCTTTACGGGTATTAATTAGATGAGAACCTCAAAGTGATTCCATTTTCATAAGTATATTTAGTGAACTCCATCGATTGGATTTTAGGGCCATTATCATAGACTAATGAGATAGGGGTCCAAACTGAGTGGTCACATTGATTTCTAAAAACTTGATTACTTAATTTGTAGTGATTTTATTTTTTACCACTACCTCACTCCATATTATGCAATAATATATGGATATAAGAACAAAATTATGGCATATTAAGGATTTTGGGTTAATAACCCCCATGAAATATAATTCCCATTAGGTAGATGGTGTCGTTACCATATCCAACTATAACAACATTACAACATGGGTTTCTCTTTTGGAAAATGTTTGACACTAATGGAACGTCCTAACATGTGCATATATGGCTTTGAATAGGGTTTGCCAATAATAACCCGCCCATAATATTTTGTGTGCCATCACATTTGTTGTAGGTTGACCAATGTTCAATTTCTCACTGAATTTTATGATTACTTTATCGGCTTTAACTTATGATAGGCATCTAAGATAGATGAATTCATGATTTTTATAAAGATAAATATTTTATTCAAAATGTATTATTATACCTTTAGTCTGAGGGATATCTTCTATGTTTGGTTGAGTCTAGAAGGTGGGTTAGTGTAGAGTAGGTAATGGATAATTGGGGTATACCAATCCTATTACAGTAGTAGTTCCTGGTATAATTGGTATATAATGGTCCTTAGATCAATATAAGTTATCATTTGGGTAAGACCTTGTACTCTAAATAGATTGGTAGGTTTTATTTCAAATTCATACTCCTATATCTTAGCCATCCATCTACTTCTGCACTCACCTAGCTCATTTTGACTCAACATTTGTTTGATAGACAAGTCTGACATGATTGTGTGCACTTTATTCATAAGAATGTAGTTCATGAATTTTTTTACAACCTTGACCAATGCATAGGTGTGCATATCTAAAGTGGAGAACCTCATCTCTACACTTTTAGATTGGTTATCATAAAAGCAATAGGGTATTTTTCTCCATCCAATCTTTGCATGAGATAGGTAGCAATGGTGTGTTCAAAGGCAAAAGAATAAATGTATAAATACTTAGCATAGTCTAGAATTATCAACATATCTGATTACATGATGGCATAATTTATGTCTTGAAATGATTTTTTTGACTCAACATTCCACTCCATCTTAGCATATTATTTCAACATAGTGTAAAGGGGCTTTACAATTTCAACAAATCTAGAAATGAACTTGAAAAAAAAAATGATTTTGCCAAAGAAGGATTTCAAATATTTTTGCTATTAGATTGAGGTAATTTAGAAATTACATTGGCTATTTATAGATCAATAAAAATACCTTCCTTAATGATGATAGACTAAGAAGCTTACCTTCGATGGCACTGAACATGCACTTTTTAGGGTTTAAGGAAATGCCATACCTTTTGCACCTTTAAAAGACCTTATATAAATGGTGGATATGATATGATATACATTTTGAAAACATAGTTAAATCATCCATGTAGATTACTATGAATTTAGCAATTAGACCTTTAAACATAAAATCTTTCACCCTTTGAAAAGTCACTCTAGTGTTGATCAATCCAAATGACATTCATTTTTAGGAAAATGTGCCCCACTTCATGGTGAATGTAGTTTTGGTTAAATCATAAAAATTCATAAAAACCTAATTATACCTCAATAATTCATCCAAAAAGGACATCATCTAGGATCCATTAACCATTTGGATCCCTTCATCAAGGGATGGCAATGGGTAATTGTCTTTATTTGAAGTTTTGTGCAACTTTTAGAAGTCTATGCACAACCTAATCTTTCTTTTCTTCTTCTAGATAGGCACTAAGTTTGAAACCCAAGTTGAATGAAAAATTGATAATATCATTCCAAAAAACAAGAGTTTTTCAACTTCTTTATGTATCAAGGGTTCAAGGATTAGGTTCACAGTTTTTTATTTTTGTTAAAATGGTATTTGGTATAGCTTAAGGGGGATGGTATGAGTGATAAACCTTAGGTTAAATACTTTGAAGTCCTGATAAGCCCAAGTAATTATGTTGTTATAACTTAAAAACAACTCCAAGTGGAATGAAAAACTGATAAGATTATTCTAATAGACAGGAGTTTGTGAACTTCTTTGTGTATCGAGGGTTCAAGGATTAGGTTCACAGGTTTTTATTTTTGTTAGAATGGTATTTGGTCTAGCTTAAGGGGGATGGTATGAGTGGTAACCCTTAGGTTAAATAATTTGAAGTCCTAATAAGCCCAAGTAATTATGTCATTATAACTCAATAACAACTTTTGAAGTTGCTCCATATTCTTGTCTATCCAGTCAGGACCTATGTTGATAGTTCGGGTCTTCCAATGGACCCTAGGTTAATGGTTTGACATTATTGACCTATAAATTTGGGTTTTTAAATTGGGGGTGTAAGGTTAAATGTGTTGAATGCCTTATATAGAGAAATCACTCCTTTTGGAATTTTATTTCCTTGGATTTTGAGGATTTCATCCTTGTCGACTTTAGCCTCAAAACTATCCCTTTCCTCTTCATCTATTATTTAGGATTAAAATTCCCCAACACTATTAAGGAATTGGCTGATGTGTTAGTCATATTCAAATACCTAGAAATTCCTGATATTATCAAGAACAAAGGGGCAAAGAACCAATTAAATAGTGAATTCTTGCACCTTAGTGCCATCCAAGAGAGTTAGGCTTGTAGCTGAGGATGCTAACAAGTTGGCAATCAAAATTTATTTCTTAGGGATAGGGATGATGTTGAAAATATCAAAAATTTCTATTAGGTCCCATGACCAATGTTTGTGTTTACTAAAGTATGATAATTTACAATAAAATATGCCCTTAACTTGGTTTACAACCAACTTAGAGTCACTAAACACTCTTAATTATTTAACCTTTTACTTCAATGCAAAATTTATCCCAAGGATTAATGCTTCATACTCCACTGGGTTGTTACTACAAGGGAACTACAACCTATTATGAAGCTAGCTATCTCTTTCATTATCAGTTTATTAGTATAACACCTACTCCACTACCTTATTTAGAATGATCCCCATCAATGTATAAGGACCACAATCCTATAAATTTAGGTTTATTTCTAGATTTGTCTCTATCAAGTTTCATGCTTAGCATATAAATCCTTAAACTAGAGGATACTAGGTTCACTTTCTCATTGACTACATTTTACTTAGTTATCATGTGCTTCATCTAGGGCCACCTATCTACTTTATTCAGATTGGCTATGCCTATCTAAGTCAACCACATATGGGATAAATCCATATCCATATATCTGTGTAAAGATTTTGACCAATCCCAACTAAGAAGCATCCCATAGGCTCAGGGAATCTCCACCACTTGAATATCCATGAATTGTTGGATCCTTAGTTTTGACTCTAGCTACATATATACATTAAGAATCTCTCTAACTAATTTAACCTTATACTTATTGAGTTAGACTATGAATTTCTCTAAATTTATGGGGACTAAACCCAAATTTTCACAAATTCTTGTAAGCATCACATTGGATGAAGCTCCTGAGCCTTCCAAACAATTATGAATATTTTTACCAAATAATCTAATAGTTAAAAAAGGGAGGAACTTCTATCTTATTATTGTGATAAGTACATTAGTGTGAGAAATATTTTTCTTCATTTGGGTGGCCTTAGATAGCTTTTCAGTCAGTGATTTCAATAGAAGATCACATTGATTAGTGATTTTAGTAAGCTCATGAATAGTGATATTCACTTTAATATTCTTTATGTCCTCTACTATATTATAGACTACCTTGTTTTAAATTGGTTAGGCCTCTACTAGGGACTTTGTTTCATGAAGTTTTAGAGGTGGTGGATCATTCCTAACATTATGACGTGGTGGATTTACACTATGTTGGGAGGGGTTGAGGTGGGGAGGGTTGGCTATTGCATCCTATTCCTAAGGGTGTAGTTACTTCACTATAATTGATGAATGGATTTTACCTTGATAATGCTCTTATTTAGTTCATTTTATTTATAGATAGGAAAATCCATGGTTTTTGACACCATAATAGTACTAGGGGCCCTATCCATGTTGGATGATTTTGGTTGATTTGACACCACCTCATACTCTTCCACTTCCCTTTGAAAATGTCAAAGGCACTATAAAATTCAATGTAGTCAAGATATCCATGTTGGGATGTGTTACACACATGACACCAATTTGGAAGGGTTATCTTGTAAATGTTAATTTTAGGTAGCTTATTTATGGAAGGATCTGGCTGACTATGAGGGAGACTGTAGTTTCTAATTTTATCTTTGGTACATAAAGTTCTTATTTTAACTTGCAATATAGAGCTACCCATCTACATTTCCAGAGAAAAGAAGTCATTACTTATTTTCTATACCATCCATTCGATGGCATCCAATTCATTTTTCATTGAGTCTAGGGTAT
The DNA here is from genome assembly GCA_037957365.1 of Torreya grandis. Classification (NCBI taxonomy): domain Eukaryota; kingdom Viridiplantae; phylum Streptophyta; class Pinopsida; order Cupressales; family Taxaceae; genus Torreya; species Torreya grandis. The sequence continues at coordinate 3,504,407 of JARHVA010000721.1, read as the reverse complement.
GCTTTGGGTATTACTAGCTACTGCTAACATTACTTGGTGTTATTACTAGGGAAACATTTCATTGTTCACTAGGTTAATAAAACCCAAGTGATTATTAGGGGAAGCATGTTTCAAAGGGAGTTGGTTAGTTGTAGGTAATGATTGAGATATGAGTAGGTTATAGTTTACATTAGGAATGAGGTTCAAGGCTAACATGTTTGACAACACTTTAGGAATGGGGGCCATCATTTACCTTGAGGATATAGTTGTCTATCAACCTTTATGGCCTCTACATAAGCTAGGGGTAGGTATATTATGAGGGGGTATCACCTTAGGAACATGGTTGTATAGTGGTCCAAGGTGTTCTTGTACATTTCAAGTGACAATTGGGTATTTGGTTGATAGATCACAATGACTTGGCTATACATTTTCTAAAATCTATCATTGAAATTTCTAATGGGTTCATTTGGTTCCCTCTTGATTTAGGCAAACTATTGGTATAGTATACTAAGGTTGATAACTTGCCCAAACTGAGCTATAAAGGTGGTGTTAAACTGATCCCACCCTAAAATAGAGTTTTCAGGGATATTAAAGAACCAATCATAAGATGAATACATCAAAGTGAATGGAAATAGCCTATATGATATGTCTTCATGTTTCACATTCATAAGCCTTAAGGTAATTTTATAAGATGTCACATGCTCTCTTCGGTAGTTCACCCCACACCAAGAGTGAAATAGGGAAAGTACCTTTCTATATTCCTAGGTAAGTCATAGATGACTTCACAAATGTTGATAGCTAACTTGGATAACTAGGCCATTGGGGTAGCCATTAGGTAGGGTCTCTATAGGGGAGACTAAGAGGAGGAGATAGTGGAAATAAAAATAGGTTTGGATCTATTTCCATCAAATTGGGTTATCCAGTACAATTTTAAGGGTGAAATAATTAGTCTACCCTAGTTAGATCTAGATTTGGTAATTCATGTAGTAGGCTCTAAATTGTTCAAGGTTAAACTAGTGGGTTAAAAATTCTTTATCATGGTCCTCCTTTCATTTGTAGCTATTTTAATGTGTGTTTGAATCACAAAACAATGGGGAAAGTGTAAAGGAAATGTGGAAAGACTTAATATAATAAATATTAATGACCTCCTTCTAGTGCTAGTTGTTGTCACACCAAATATCCTAGTTTATAACGCACTCATGAGATTGAGTGTTTCAAAAGAAGAAAGTGGGAGATAATGCATGGTATAAAGATATCCCCTCATTATTTTTAGGACTAATGCTATTTCAATACAAGGAATGAGTAGTTTTATCTTGTTATACTTAGAGAGAAACAATTATTAGCATTGGAGGCTCAATGTATGTGTGGTTACACTAAGAATTCATTACTAGTTGAAGAAACCCCTACTCATAATTATTGTTAAGCCAAGATTTACTAATTTTAAAAATAAGTGAGAGTGTTTTATTTCCAAAAATAAACATAAAAAAGAGAGTGAGGTAAGGTATAAAATGGGGTGTTTATAATTCAAACAATGTTAGTGCCTAATAATTGAAACATGCCAAGTTATAATTATACCATTGTGCCTAGTTCAACATCTGTACAAACTTTAGTCACTCAATGGGTTAAATTGTAAAGGGACACCAATATGGATATTTTACTTGTGGGTCCTCCACATAATGTAAATACTCAAGATTTGTAGTAATTAACACATAAAGCTTTTGAAACATTTTTATAACTGAAAGTACATAAAGTATAAATTGTTCACAAAAAGATTGAAAAGAGTATATAGGGGGTTAGACTAAAAAATGCAAAATATAACTACCATATTAATCTTTATAACATATGCACATAATAATTCCTCTTACATAAACATCCACTTATAACTTACAAATGATGGGCCATATTCTATGAGTAAAGAACTATTAACCAATTTTGACTCCCAAGTCAAAAAGGTCAACCCCCTATAGATTGAAATTTTCATAGGTTTATTCAAATTTATATATATAAGATTTAAAATGTCTTGTTATGGTCTTGAATGGTCTTCATGTGGTCATATTTGTACTTATTTAGCTTTGCCCAAGGTTTGGTCTCATATGAATTATCTAGATCTAGGGGTCATTTATAAGGTATTGATGTTGTCAAATGTGGTCAAGGTCATAACATGTTTTAGAGTCAATTTAAAAGGTTATTAATGTGTCTTGGAAGTAATACATTAATGCATTAACCTCCTATAATGTTGATATGTGCTAAAAAGTCATTTTGTCACCTTTTTGGCTTATTTTGTGGAGTTATATGCACCATATTCAATTTAAAACGTTTTAAAGAAGGTTGATAAATATAATTAATGTTAGAGAATGTTTAGGAATGGTCAGAGCTTGACAAACTTTCAAGTTTAATGCCTAAAATGAGAAAATGCCACTTTATAAGCACTTTTAGGCACTTTTACAGCCTTAGAAGATCATTTTTTAGTTAAAAATGGTTTCATATTTTCCTTTGGGATTATTTAGATTAGTTTTAGGCTTTGGATCAAGTTTTAGGTTGTACATATGCCTCAAACATTCTCTCTCCTCCATTACTACCTTCACAAGCTCAAAAAGGCAAAGTTCAAGTGGATGGTAAGACCAAGAGAGAGAGAGTTAGAGATAAAACTTTGGAAATTTTTAGGGGTCATAATAAGTTTGAAATTAGTGGAATTAGTTTGTAGATTCATGGCCCCTTATTTATGAATAATTTCTAAGAGTGACAATAAGTCACTATGCCTTATCCATCTGAGTAGGGTCTGATTTTGCCTCTATTTCTCCACTTCATAATTCAATGGATAAAAATGGTTTTGAGGGATGGTTTTAGAGGTAAAATATATAATTTAAATGGTGGTTTCATTAGCTAATTAATCTTCATGAAGTGTATTAAATAAGAATAAAAATGTTTCAATGTATATGATGTTTCAATCACTCCTGATGTGAGTTTTGGTTATTTGAGATGTCTGTCACTTTAAAAGGTTTCTAGTACTCCATTTCTCATGAAAAACTCCCAAATCTCCCATAATTCATGTGTCCTATCTTTATAATCATATGTTTTTAAATAGTCCTTCAAGAAACATCCTATTTTCACCCCTTGAAAGCATGGTCTGTATTTATGAGTAACCTTCTCCAGGTCTAAATATGAATGTGGGTTTGAATGGTAATGAGAAGTAATTTTTATGCATGAGAGGTAACTTTGAATATTTGACGTGAAATAAAGTGAGAGTGGAAGTCCAAATTTTTACTCTCAAATAAAATTCATAAGTGTTTCAGTCACTCATAGGTCTACAAACCTGTGAGTGAACATTCATAAGTATAGGTTTATGTTTGAGATGTTTGGAAAATGGGGAGAGGCACCACAAACTCACATAATTAATTTAAAAATTATACATCCCTAACTACTATCACCAAAAACATGGTGAAGATACCTAAGCACTATGCATATACTTTCATACAAAGCCTTAAGCTAACTATATGTACAAGCTTGTATGAATCATAGAGACAATTGGAAGCTGATGTAATGCTTGGTTAAAAAATCTATAATGTATTGAGAGAGTGAAAAATAAGTGGGATAATGTTGATAGTGGAAAAGTGTCTAAGAACTCAATAAGTTGATTTTTTGATCCATATAAGCTAAATGAAGACCTATAGGTCCTCATTTTGAAATCAAACCAACTAAAAAAATCAAAGTCAAATAAAGAATAATAAATTAGTTTAGATGATATAGGACATAAACATTATAATAAGCTAAACCATTTTCAAGTCAAGAGATGGTCAAAAGGACTGAGTTCACAAGCCTAACATCCTACATAGGTCTGTGTACAAAATTGAGAGAGTAGGGTTCTGAGAATATCATGAAGTAACCAAGGAATCTTGTGAAGATATGAAAAGTAAATCTCAATGAGTTTGATTACTATTTAAGTTCCATGATAAGGTTCAATATTAACTTCCAAGTCTCAATGCTCAAACACTTTTCAAACTGACACCAATAGCCACTTTGAGAAGGCAGTCTTGAATACTATATATTGTGAAGTCATAATGACTTGGGATTGATAAGGAAGGGTGTTATACTCTCAAAATTTAGATAGATTTTTTAAGTTTCAAAGGATGGAAATGGATCCCTAAAACCCATAAATGTACCTAGACTTCTCCTAATTGACACCTATAGGCTACAATCAAGAAAAAGCTAATTTCAAGCCTGAGTAAAGAGTAAATTATATAGGAAGAACACTGAAGTATATATTAGGTAGACAAATAATTCAATGATATAATATGAAAATCAAAGGAATCATGATGAAATTACAAATGATATTTGTCAAAACAAAGTTCAAAACCTTTATACACAGTCAACAATACCATACTTAGGCCTACCCACTTGACTGCATGTGAATTGTTGTTTAGAGTGGAAACAAGAGTTAAGGAGGATGGTTTGAAGCATACAAAGAGTTAAAAAATTATGACACAAATCCAAGTAGTCCTCATACCCATGATGATGTAAGTAAAATAATATAAAAATATTAACTAGGCCTATACAACCCAACCCACACACAAGCCTACTTGCCCAACCAAGTGAGGGTCATCTATCTAACATGAAAAGATAAGGTATGATGGAAGAAAAAACATTTTAAAATGGTTTAATATTGTCATAAATATCTCATTTATATCTTTATACCTGATAATAAGATATATAATGAAGATAAGCTCTATTCTATGCCAAAAAAGCCTAAGACACTTGCCGTCCCATACAAATAGTCATGAATAAAGTGAATTATTTAAGATAAAGTGAAGAAATATGGGAATTAAAAGGTATAAAGTTTTATAACATACCCTAAATATTAATCATAAATAGGGGAGATCAAATAAAAGTTTAGTTTGACCTCTGAAAACACCTTGAGCTCTTTTAATGTATGACTGCATTTTAAGATCAATTTTCTCTCACATGTTGTAACGATGACATTGTGAATAGAATATAATGGTATTAAAGGATGATAGAGGGGTATCAATAATTAATTATTTTATCATAAATTATTGGATTGAGTCTCTGACATGCATGAATAAAGGCTAAGATCTCAGACCCCTCTTAAATGGCTTACTTGTAACTTGAGAGTCAACTTCTCACACTTAGAAATTTAATGAGGTTTTGAATGGGACATAGTGGTGTTTGGAGGTGATGAATGGGTCCCATAAATAAAATATTTTGGCATTAGGAGAGATAAAGAGGATCTTTTATTTATGAATAATACTTAAGAACCTAAGGCACTCTAAACCCTCGTAAAACTCTAGTAGTGACCAATCAAGAGAAATAGACTTATAAAACACATGAAATGACTTAGTTTGATCCTAAAAAATCTTTTATGTTGTTTATGACTCAAATTATATTCTTAATGAGTATTTTTTCTATACTTTTAGTTGTATAAACTATAATAAATGCACCATTATGCATGATTTTTGGTGTTTTATAGGGGTTTTGAGAAAATAAGAACTTGAAAACCATTGGAGGAGGTCACCTGAAATGTTTTTCATCCTTTAAATCCAAAAATTATTCACAATATATCCTATAAGTTATCAAACAAATCTTGTTTTCCATGTCAGTCCTAAACATGCCTAAAATGAGACTTAGTGGCAAGGCCATTTCATGGTTTTCATACCTCCACAAGGTATCAAGGCATAAAATTTGACATAAAGGTTGGTGATAGGATAGGTAAAGTGAATCAAATTATTTTATGGGATTTCACATGTGTGGGAGAGGTTTGGATCAGAAAAACAACGTTCTAGGTGAGGAGGCCTAATTAAGGAGAGAGAAATGCATAAAAAAGGGACTTCCACTTAGAATCTAAACATGAAATTTGAAATGAAGTTGTAAGAGGATACCAGGTAATCAAATATGGGATTAGTTTATCAAAATTATTTTTAAATTCTTATACACAATGAGGTTTATAGGTTTTTAGGGCTATAAGGAAAGTAGGCCTAGTGAAAGCTTGAGGAGTAAAATAGAGTCTTGGGAGTTGTTACAAGAACCAAAATGGATTTTTTTAGGTATGATAAGATATTTTAAGGCCATCCATGGAGATAGAGTTTCTTAGAGAATATGAACTCAATTTTTGAGCCACTTGGACCAAGTTAGGTGTGGGAAATGAAGAGTTTCAAGAAACCTAACCATATAAATGATGAAATGTTAGATTAAAGGAGTTTATAAGTGTAGGTAAGGTGTAAATTAAAAGGGTATAAAGGAATTCATGTCGAATTGATGATTTATAATTCCATTTTTCACTCTTATTATGCAAGGAAGGTTAGTTTTTAAGAAGATGATCAATGTGTCAAGCTAAGTTCTAACTCCTATGCCACTTGGAGGATTGAAGCATATTCAAAAGTGAGACACATGGATTTGGAGGACTATTTATACTATTCATAACTCTTCCTTATTTATAAATCCCACATGGACACTTGTCAATCTTCTTCTTCAATGCCCCTCTCTCTCTCTTCACAATTCTCTATATAAATAACCACTTTTGGCCTTGTAAGATTACCACATTTAGTATGGTAAATCCCTATGAAAATAAATATTTATTTTGAATTGGAATAAAATGTTCCAAACTGGTTTTGAATTCTCAAATTATTTCTTAGGTGTGTGAAGTAGTTCAGAGTGAATGGCAAGTGAAGGTCATCTTTCCTTGTGTTCATTTCACTCTTTCATGCTTGGTGTAAGTAATCTAACTTATAATAAGTCATATGAAGTGTAAGTGATTGTTTTTTTGTCTCTTTAAGTGTATAAAGTATATTAGTGTCTATTATTATACCTATTAATCATATATCTTGAGAGACACATTGCGTTCAACCTTCATATTGAAACACTTTTGTTAGGAGAACCTTGGGTGTTAAGATTAGTTTTGTGAAGTCTTTCATAGTGAAAGTTTAGGTAGGTTTGTGGGATACATATTGGTGAATCACCTTTGTTAAGTTAGTGTTAATATAATTCTACCCATTTTCGTTCAAAGCAAGTAAATTAGTGGTTAGTTGTAGGTGTAGTGTAACGGAGCTAGCTCTTTAATCTAGAGACTCATCTCTTCCATAGTTCACCCATAACTTGAGAGATTTTTTCATGTTAAATAAAATTAAATGAGGCTAGAGTATATATCCTTAAGGTGAAAATTTGATCTATAATAGTTTTGGCATGCCTAGAAGGACCCAAAAGAAAAGAGGTTGTCAAAGATAGATGCTGGTTTTGGCACTTCATGCAACATTTGGTGACTCCAAAGGTTTTGAAATCTTGGTTATTTATTAGTGAACCAATTTTCATGCAAAAGGTGACTAAAATATCAAAAGTGAAAGGTATTCCCTTTGAATTTCTTGAATTACCTTTTTATTCATATAAAAGAAAGAGATTTCCTCATACTCTTCCATACACCAAGTCACCTAAAAGGAAGCTCTTTATTCCAAATTATCCAAATTCTCCCAAGGTTGATAACATGGCTATAAATCTACCTTTTTTTACCTTCAATGGTGATTCTCCTTTGAATATTAAAAAATATGATGATATACATATGGTTACCCTCAAGAGTGTGCCTTATTTCAATGAAGAGAATCTTCTTACTCCAATTGAAAACATTAGAGACATGAAAAACTTTTGTAACATCCACAACATCACACAAGAGAATGTGGCAAACAAGTTATTATCAATAAATTTTAAAGGAAAAGCTTTGGATTGATATAGGACCTTAGCTCCTAATATTAAGATATTTGAATATAAAATTGATCATTTATCCTTGGCCTAATAATTGACTACCATAAAGACCCCCCCCCCCCAAAGAATTCATGCAAGATTTAAATGCTAGGTTCCAAAAGGCATGGGATAGAATCCCAATTCTTATAATACCCACTCCAAACTATGATTTTCTCTATTATGTCAAGGCATTGAATAGTGATATTATTGTTATGATCCAATCCATGAGTGGGAATACTTTACCAAATTCATATAAAATTTCTATAATAGCTGAGAGAAAATTGACCCAAGCTCAATATCTTGCTCCAAAACCTCTTATGCCTTTGTTTCCTAACATTCACCCCTACCCCATATCTTGCCCCAATTCCTACCATAATCGGTCATGAATTGGCTTTCCCTAGTCAATAAAGTAACAAAATGATGTGGAATGACTTATTAAGACTCCTAAAAACAAATTCATGGCAATGGAAAGGCAAAAAATAAAGTTTCATAGGCCTTCCAAGCTTAATATCAAGCTCATCATCTGTATCAATCAAATAGGCCATCCTTTCAAATAAATGATCAAGGACAAGGTATTAACACTAATACTAGACCATATACAAGTTTCAATCCAAATGCAACATCTACTTCAAGAGCATTGGTACCCATTCAAAATAATCTAGTGAAAGAACATCAATGGCCTCCTTAATGAAATCAATCTCATGAGTAATCTACCAATCAAGATGGAACATTGAGTCAAAGTTGTGTGGCACAAGAAATAACTTTTCCTTCCATGACATAAGATGAAGTTTATAATAAATTTATGGCTATTGGAGAGAAAGATAAATCAATTGATACACTTGTTAAATTTCAAGAAGAGGACTGTAGTGGAGTAAATCAGGTGGGCAACTCAAGTAGAGGTGTGGATAGTTAGATGTAGCCAACACTAGGTCTAAAAGAAAAGCTATTGAAGAGATAAAATAGTGGAAAGGGTTAAAATTAATTTAAATCCATGATTCAAGGGGTAAATGAGCCTAATGTACCTCTCAAAGGTCAAGAATCTCAAAGAAATTAGAATGACAAAAGTACTTTTGTTTACCAAAATAAGCAAGCCCAAGGTGATATTATGAATACTAGAGGACAACCAAGGATTGATGTTTCTTCTCTTAGCATACTAGATCAAATGAAATAGCTTCACATAATTATACTTATGTGGGACACTTTATCAGTTTTGGGGAAAAAGTATATGTTGAAAAAGGAACTATCTAAGATCATTCTATCATTAGGAGAAACAAGGAAAGGTATTGCTATATATGTAAACACATCTAAGATTAATGAGCCAAAAAAAGGCAAAGTGAACAATCCTCATCCATTCTATGTTTTATTAATCATTTTTGATTATTTTGTGCACAATTATATTATAGATAGAGGGAATAGTAGCTCAGTCATGCCAAAGCAAATTGTGGACAAACTAGGCCTCAAGTATAAACCTCATGCTAGATGTGTGTTGCAACTGGATGGACCAACTGCTAAGACACTTGGTATTGTCAAGGGTTTAAATCTAACTCTTCATACTTGTCCTAAATTATCTATTTATCAATATGTATTTGTGGTTGATCTACCACCATAATTTTCCCTTTTCTTGTCAAGGGACTTCATGACAAAGATAGGTGGTTAATTATTACCAGATTGGTCCTACATGGATTTTTAGATAATATATGGCACCAAAGTTACTATTAGATCAGAACCTATTTCAAGTTTTCATAATGATCCATACAAACCAAATGTAACTCATGTTAATTTTTCCATTATTGATGAAGAATATCAGACTAAGCATCAAGAACCAATTATTCCTCTTAAAGACATTTCAAATCTCTTCCTGGATGAATGAGGGGCAAAAAATCATGATTTTGATCCATATAGAGGGATTGAAGAGGTTATTCTTGGATTATATTGTTTAAATGAATAAATTACATCCATATATTTTCTTTCTAATCTTAATGATGATGGTGATGGTTTGTGGAAGTTTTTTTTTGAAGGCTCAAGAAGCAAGAATGGAGTAGGTGCTAGAGTGATGCTTGTTTCTCCATAAAATGAAAGGTAAAACTTAACTATTATATTTTAGTTTATTTTTTATTGCAATGTAATAGAGTATGAATCTCTTATTCATGGGCTTTAATGGGAACGAAATAGAGGAATAAAATAAGTATAAGCCATTAGAGATAGTGAACTAGTTATACACCAAGTAAAAGGTATGAGTGCATATAAGAATACTTTGTTGAAGTTATATAATCATATAAAGTGGGATCTTATTGAATAATTTGATGTAAAATCAATCCCAATTGAAGATAATCAACATGATAATAGGTTGGCATCAATTAGATCACAATTTGACATTCTCAATGATGTCAATAATCCAAAATTTTAGTCACACATCATGGTAGTTGTAAGGTCTTCCATACTGGATAATGATGTAAATTGGAAGGTTTTTGAAAGTAAAAAACAAATAAATTTTTTCCTACAACATGAGCCTGAGTTATTTTGAAAAAACTAGGCCAAGTTACTGCATCAATATGGGGAATAAATTATACAATTAAGGTCTCACAAGATTCCTAATGGATTGGTTACTATTGAAAGTATATTCAATGAAAGTGATCAAATGAGAAGAGATAAAGTAAGTATCTCCACCAAGGAATTACACCTTGAGAGGGTGGATATCTTCAAGGAAAAATTACTCAAGTTTGGGAAGGTATGTACACAATAAGAAAAGGTAACATTCATTGAATTATGTAGAGAGTTTTCTCCAAGAATGCTAGTGACCACTTGAAGCATCTAAGGATAATATTTGAAAGGTGTAGAGAATATGCAATTTCTATCAATCCAAATAAGTGTGTCTTTATTTTTAATTAAGGAATTTAATTGGACACTTAATTTCTAAAGATGGACTTGCTATTGATCCTAATAGGGTTTAGGCCATTCTAACTTTGTCACTACCCAAGCATAAAAAGTCTTTGCAAAGCTTCCTTAGAAATGTTAACTTTATTATAACGTTAATACATATATTTAACACTCTTTTGAAGCCTATTATAGCCATGTTGAGGAAAAATCAATCATTCCAATAGACCAAAGAAGGAAAGACTTTTTTGAGGCCATTAAGCAAGCTATTTCTCAAGTACCCACACTAATCAATCCTAATTTCTCTAAATATTTCTTATTGTATGATTTTGATAACGCTGACACCATATACTATATGTTGATACAACAAAATAATGGACTTGAATAACCTATAGCATTTTTTAGTCAAGGACTAGAAGACTATAAAGGTATACATATGTTGAGAATCAAGTGTTGGCTATGATAATAAGTCTTAAGAAATTAAAACATATGGTGTCCAATAACAAAATTCTATGATGGTAACCCATCCAATCATAAGAGAATTCATCTTGAATAAGGACTTGAATGAGAAAAAGGTTGGATGGATAACTAAAGTGAAGGAATATGATGTTTAGATCAAGGCAACTAAGCTAGTAAGAGGAAGAGGGCTGTGTGAGCACCTATAATTAGACCTAAAAAAAGAATAAGAGATGGTTTTGGCATTGCAATAATGTCCTAGTACATATAATACTTCATCTCCTCTAATTTATACACAAGAAATGGAGAGATTCATTCAAACAGGTGAGTATCCTATAGGTTTAGATCAAGCAAGAAGGAGATACTTTAGATTGCAAGCAATACCTTAGGTCCTTGTGGATGGGTTCCTTTTCAGGAAAGATATCATTGGGATGCTACTTAAATTTTTAAAAATATATTAGGTTGATAAAATCTTAAAACAATTAAATTATGGACCAACATGAGGTCATTTTGCACTTAGAACTATAGCTATAAAAATAATTAGGGCTGGTTACTATTGGCCTAACCTATTCAAGGATGCATATGTTTGGGTTAGAAATTTTCAAAAGTGTGTACTCTTTTTAGGTAAACAAAGAATTTCAGCTCGTCCTCTTTACCCAATTCAAGTTGACTAACCATTCATGCAATGGGGTCTTTATTTCATTAGAATGATCAATTCTCCATCTAGTGCTAGTCACAAATGGCTTCTTATAGATACAAACTATTTAACAAGGTGGGTAGAGGTAGTGGCCATTAAGGAGGCTAATGAAACTTTAGTTCTTAACTTATATGAGAGCATAAAAACAAGGTTTGGGGTGATTTCAAACATAATATATGATGATGCCATAGATTTCAATGGAGTAATAATAAAGGAATGGGATCTACAATATGACATCTACTTGAGTACTTATTATAATTACTACCCCTAGGGTAATGGGCTAGTTGATTCCACTAATAATAACTTGATCATAATTATAAAGAGAACTATAGAAGAAAATCAAAGGATTTGGCATACGAAATTGAAGACAACCCTATGGGCTAATAGGATCACTCCCAAGGTTGCTATTGGTAACTCTCTTTATATGCTTGTCTACGGGAGAGAAGATAAGTTACCTATTTCACTTAAGTTACCAACTCTTGAGTTGGCACATCAGCTTGAGAATATGGGAAAAACAAATTACCTTAGAGGAAGCAAATAATCATGCTATACACACTATGGAATGTCACCAAGTATAAGTGAAGAGAAACTTTGAAAAGAGAGCTATCTCAAGAACATACCAATAAGGGGATCTTGTCTTGAAGTGGGATGCTGATAGAGATAAGCTTGGTAAGCATACCAAATTTGATGCATTATGGAGTGGACCTTATATCATAATTGCTTGTAAAGAGCACAATACATTTCAACTAACAAGATTAAATGGAGAAGAATTTAGTATCCCAGTATATGGGTTACACTTGAAGCCATTCTATTGAGGTTAGTTCTATATTTTTGTACATATTAGAGCAAGTTTGAGTTCCCTAAGTACTTTATACACAAGTGTTTGTCTTGTTTCTTTTGTGTTATTCCTTATTCCAAGTGTCTTATGACACATGTTTGTTGTGGTGTTTTTATTAGTGTTTTCAAATTTTAGTTTGTTACAAGGTAAGTGTCAGGTTCTATTTTTAGAGTGATCCCATTACCCAATGAGAAAGGATAAGGCTGCTGATCTATCAACACTACATGTATACTACCCCTATAACTAATGAATTTGTTGACTAATATTGACTCCCAAGTCAAAAAGGTCAACCCCCTATAGATTGAAATTTTCATAGGGTTATTCAAACTTGTATGTGGCATTACAAATGTCTTGTTATGTTCTTTAATGGTCTTCATGTGGTCATACTTATACTTGTTTAGCTTTGCCCAGGGTTTGGTCTCATATGAATTGTCTAGTCTTAAGGGTCATTTATAAGGTCTTTATGTTTTAAAATGTTTTAAGGTCATAACATGGATTATATTTAGTTTAAAAGGTTCTTAATGTGTCTTGAAAGTAATACTTTTATGCATTAACCTCCTATAATGTTTATATGTGCAAAAAAGTCATTTTATCACCTTTTGGCCTATTTTGTGGAGTTGTACATAACATATTCAAATTAAAACATTTAATAAATGTTAATAAATGTACCTAATGTCATAAAATATTTAATAATGGTTAGATACTGATAAACTTGTAGGTTAAATGCCTAAAATGATTAAAATGCCATTTTACAAGCACTTTTAGGTACTTATATGGCCTTGATAGATCATTTTTCAAATTTAAATGGTTTTAAAGTGTCCCTTTAGCTACCTTAGATATTTTTTAGGATTTTAATCAAGTTTCAAGTCATATAGATGCCTCAAATATTATCTCTCCTCCATCACTACTTCACAAGCTTATAAAGGCAAAATTTAAGTGGATGGTATGAGAGAGAGAGAGAGAGAGAGAGAGAGAGAGAGAGAGAGAGAGAGAGAGAGAGAGAGAGAGAGAGAGAGAGAGAGAGAGAGAGAGAGAGAGAGAGAGAGAGAGAGAGAGAGAGAGAGAGAGAGAGAGAGAGAGAGAGAGAGAGAGAGAGAGAGAGTTGGGAGATGAAAATTTGGAAATTTTAAAGTGTCATACTAAGATTTAAATTAGTGTAACTATTTTTAATATTCATTTCCCCTTATTTATGAACAATTGTTAAGAGTGAGAATAGGTCATTATTCCTTGTCCATCCAAACAGGGTCTAATTTTGACTCTGTTTCTCCACTTCAAAATTAGATGGAGAAGAATGGTATTTAGTGTTGTTTTCAGAGGTTAAATATATGTTTTAAATGGTGGTTTCATCATATAATTCATCTCCATGAAGTATATTCAATAAGAGGAAACATGTCTAAATGTATAGGATGTTTCAGTCAACCTGCTGCAAGTTTTGGTTGTTTGAGATGTTTATCACTTTTATAGGTTTAAAATACTTAATTTATCATGAATAACTTCCTAAATCTCAAATAATTCATGTTTAATATCTTTATAATAATCTATTTATAAATAGTCCTTCAATAAACATCTTGTTTGCACCCCTTGGAAGCATGGTCTGTGCTCATGAGTAACCTTCTCCAGGGATGAATAAAATTATGGGTCTAAATGGTAATGATAAGTCATTTGTATGCATGAGATATAAATTTTAATACTTAAGGTGAAATAAAGTTTAGAGTGGAAGTCCAAATTTTTACTCCCAAATAAAAATCAAAAGTGTTTCAGTCACTCACAAGTCTGTAGACCTATGAGTGAGCATTCATAAGTCTAGGTTTATGTTTGAGATGTATAAACAATGGGGAGAGGAAAAAAAACATAAAAAAATCAATTTCACCATGATATAACCCTCAATTATATCACCAAAATCATGGTGAATATATATAATACACTATTGTATAGACTTTCATACAAAGCCTTAAGCTGATTGTATGTACACGCCTATACGGACTATATAAACAAGTCAAAGATGATGTAATTCTTGGTCAAAAACTCTGTAAGATATTGATATAATGAAAAATAAGTGGGACAAAATTTATAATGTAAAAGTTTTGAAATTTTCTAAGAACTCAAGAAGTTGATTTTATGATTCATACAAGCAAAATGAAGACCTACAGGCCTTAGACCTGTAGGTCCTCATTTTGAACTCAAACTAACTAATAAAAGCAAAGTCAAATCAATATTAATAAATAAATATATATGATAGAGGACATAAATTATTGGAAGCATCTAGACCATTTTTCAGTTAAGATATGGTTAAAAGGAATGAGTTCACAAGCCTAACATGCTTACACAGGTTTGTGTATAGAATTGAGAGAGCAGGGGTTTGAGAATATCATGAAGTAACCAAGGAATCTTGTGATGATATAAAACATAAATCTAATTGATTTTGGAAAATATTTAATTTCCATGACATATTTTAAGATTAACTTCCAAGTCTCAATGCTCAAACACTTTTCAAATTGACACCTACAACCACTTTGAGAAGGCAGTCTTGAATACTATATAGAGTGAAGCCATAGTGACTTGAGATTTCTAAAGAAAGGTGTTAGAATATAAAAAATGAGACCAAATTTTGAAGTTTCAAATGATGTAAATGGATCCCTAAAACCCATAAATTCATCTAGATTTCTCTTAATTGACACTTACAGGCTACAATCAAGAATAAATCAATTTCAATCTTGAGTAAAGAGTAGTGTGTATATGAAGAGCACTAAGGTCTATCTCAGGTAGATAAATAAGTAAATGAGGTCATATGAAGATAAAATTAAACATTATTAAATGAAAAATAATATTGGTCAAAACAAAGTTCAAAACCTCTATACATAGTCAATAATACCATACTTAGGCCTGCCCACTTAGCTGAATGAGAATTGTTGTTTATAGTGGACACAAGAGGTAAGGAGGATGGTTTGAATCATATTAAGAGTTCCATATTTATGACACAACTCCAAGTAATCCTTATACCCATGATGAAAAAATTAAAACAATATAGAAAGCCTATCTAGGATTATACAACCCAACCCACACATAGCCTTGCTTGCCTAGCTGAGTGAGGGTTATTTGTCTAACATGAAAAGAAAAGGTTTAGGGGAGGAAATACATTTGAAAATGATTTCATAGTTTCATAAATATCTCATTTATATCCTCAAACCTGATAATAAGAGATAGAATGAAGATAGGCTCTATTCTAGGCCAAACAAACCTAAGACACACACAAGCCTATATGGACATTCATGAATAAAGTGACTTGATGAAGATAAAATAAAGGCCTAGGGAATTTAAAGGTATAAAGTGTTATCATAAACCATAAAGTGTCATCATAAACAAGGGATATAAAATGAAACCTTAGTTTGACCTCTTAAGACACCTCAAACTCTCCTAATGCATGACTGCATTTTAAGACCAATTTTCTCTCACCTATTATAACCATGACCTTGTGCATAAAAGCCAATGGTATTAAAAGATGATAAAGGGGTATCCACACTTAATTTGTTAAGTTGTGGAGCTAAAAGCTTCACCAAGGTGCTAATTAGGGAGTTGCTGAGTTCAGTCAGTAATCAGCATCGCCAGTATTGTCGATGTCGGTCAGGCAAGGACCAGGGATCGATCGACGTCAGTCAGGAGCAGACCGACAGCAACCGACATCTGTCACCTGTGCGTGTGCATGTGTTTTTAGAATGCATTTATAGAATTAGACTCATCTAATTTTAAGAGGTTTGAGAGTGTTTGCATGTTGAAGACTAATTTAAGTCTTGAGTCTGTGTTTCTAATTATTGTAATTAGAGGTCTAATTATTGTATGCATGGGATCCTATTTAAAGACCCATAAGGCATGTATTGTAATTAAGGCAAGTAAAGAATTGAAGCAAGAAAGCAAGGTCAAGGAGATCTACAAGGTGTAAGGTCAAGGAGATCAGCTAAAGCATTCAAGGAGGGGATAACAACTCAGGTTGTTGAGTTGGTTGTGGTTGAGCAAGAGAGAGAGAGAACTTTGAGGGAAGAAGTCCTTGAGGTGTGGCAAGCCTCTGAGAGGTGGAAGAAGAAGTGGCATATTCTTTATTGTATTTCCTTTTGAAGATTATTTAATACAAGATTGTGTATTGTCTCTCATATTCTTTGCTGTTTCAAGTTTCTAGTTACTTAATCATTCTGGTTCAATTCTGTGTTTAATTGCTTATAAGAAAGGTAATCAATTGTGCTTCCTTGAAGGGGTTCCTAACAGTTGGTATCATAGCTAAGGTTTGTAGGGAGTAGGTTATTATTTTATTACAGGTCATTCTCATGGGTTTCTGATTGAGTGGGAGTACAACAATGGTAGAAGAAAGTAAGCTATGAATGGAGAAGTTTAACGGCAATAATTATCAACTGTGGAGAATACAGATAGAAGATTATCTGTATCAAAAAGATTTGTACTTACCAATGGGTGGGGTTGCATGCAAGCCCATAGATATGAAGAATAAAGAATGGGAGGTTCTTGATCGGAAGGCTCTGGGATCCATAAGGTTGAGCCTTGCATCATCTGTGATTTCCAACTTATCACAGTGTAAGACAATGAAAGAGTTGATAGAATCTTTGGGAAATTTATATGAAAATCCCTCAGCTTCAAATAAGGTATTTCTTATGAAGCAGTTATTTACTTTGAAAATTTAGGAAGGTGGATCGGTACATACTCATCTTAGTGATTTCCATGGTTTGGTAAACCAGTTAGCTTCAGTCAATATTGTTTTTGATGATGAAGTAAAGGCTCTCTTAATTTTATGCTCTTTACCTGAAAGTTGGGATAGTTTGGTAATGGCAGTAAGTAATACTGCGTCTGCTTCTAAAATCTTAAAAGTTGATGAAGTGGTTAGTATAATTTTGAATGAAGAAATTCATAGAAAAAGCACAGGTGAATCATCAGGGAATGCTCTAAGTGCAGAAAGTAGGGGAAGGCAAAGAGAGAAGGTCGAGCAAGGGAAATCAAGGTTGAAGATGGGAGGAAGATCCAAATCTAGAAATGGAAGTATCACCTACTGGTTTTGTGGAAAGAAAGGACACACAAAGAAAGAATGTTGGTTGAAGGATAAAGTTAATCAACATGAAGGTAATGGAGAAGCAAAGGATGCAGGTATTGTGGCACAGGATGCTCTCATACTTTCTTTGGATAGTCAGGTAGGATCATGGGTTTTAGATTTTGGTGCTTCTTTTCATGCAACCCCAAATAGAGATTTGTTCCATGAGTATGTCCAGGGAGACTTTGGAGAGTTTTATTTAGGGGATGGTACGCCTTGTCAAAGGGAAAATGCAGCTAGAATTGCAGACATGCAACACATGGGTGTTGAAGGAGGTTATGCATGTCCCAGTCTTGAAGCAGAGTTTGGTTTCTGTAAGAAGGTTGGGTGATGAGGGATGCATAGTAACCCTCATAGTGGATTCTTGGAAGGTTACCAAGGGTGCACTTGTTTTAGCAAGAGGTAAGAAAGTAGGTACTCTTTATCTATCTACTTGTATTACTGATTCTACTTCTGGTTTATCTACTTTAGCTGTAGATTTGAAGATGTGGCTTAATAGGCTTGGTCACATGAATAAGAAGGGAATGGACGTTCTTGAGTCAAAAGGTATAAGTTTAGATTCAGAAGGCATAGATCAAGTTCATTGCAGGAAATATAAATTTGATGCTTTTGACAAGAATAGGGAAGCCTTGGTGTTTATGGAGGAGATGATGGACAGAGATCAATCACAGGGGCTAAATAATTTTGAGTAGGGTAGTATGGATAGAGTTTTGATCCAAGATGAGCTCACAGATAAAGAAGTCATCACTTACAGGAACACACAATTATCGACATCAGTCACATGGAACTGACGTCGGTCAGGCAGGTACTAACATCGGTCATGTGCAGACTAGCAGGGTCGGTAGTGTCAGGTAGGAGAAGACCGATGTTGGTCAGATAGGAATAGACATCAGTAGAAGGGACATCAGCATCAGCCAGGGAAATGACATCGGTAGTTAGGGTCAGTGCAGGGAATTGACATCGATTAAGTGCAGATTGAGAGATGGCTGAGATCGGTCACTAGAACGGATGTTGGGCAGACAACAAGCTGTCAAGAAGTCTCAAACACCCATATGAAGGACTGAAAGGGTAAGTGGACCTCATATTCATTGTTCACCTTCTTTATATTACTTGTTGCTTACTGATGGTCGAGAACCAGGAAGATGTGAAGAGGCAATGCAGGTAGAATCCAAAAATAGTAGGAGCTTGGCATATATGAGGAGTGTGAGTCCTTTGAGAAGAACCAAATAGGAGTTTGTTGGTGGAGTTGTCAACTAGAAGAAAGCACTGAGAGAGGGATGGATTCCCAAGTTAGAGAAGAGAGTGGATGGACACGTGAGATAGAAGGCCAGGGTATATGGTCTTGAGTAGGCTGCAGGACAATGGAGGTTTAACCATTGTGTTTTCTTTTACCAAGTTGGATAATATTAGCTACATTATCCTATTACTGTATGCTATTGCTTGTTATAGGGTTACACATGTAGAGAATTACTGAGCTGAGGGTAAAGTTAGTTCAGAGGTATGTCATGAAAAATTTGGGAGCAACAAGATTCTTTGGCATAAGAGACATGGAAGATCACAGGTTGATGTTGTCTCCAGTGGAAGTTGATGTGAAGAAGGTGTAGGTGGGGTTCAAGACGCTAGATGCAGAACTGGTAAGTACACTAAGGGCTAGATAGTTCAAGCTGAGCTTAGAACAATGTTCAAAATCACATGAGGTTTGGTGTAGACCTAAGTTTTCCCAAGTAGTGGGAGTTGTCAGAAAGTTCAGAGCCAATTCAGGAAAGAAGGAGTACTGGAGTGCAATTTAGTGAATTCTCAGATATTTGAGAGGGACCAGCAGTAGGTGCACATGCTATGCAAGGTCAAGTTCTTTTCTACATGGATTTGTGGTAGGTTACTTGGATGACAGGTGTGGCATCATAAGATATGTGGTGGTTGGTCTTCAAGATTGAGTTTGAAGATGGAGGTGCCTGAGATGGTTAGTGGAGGTTGCTGTATAGGTGTAGTTATTTATCTCCAAGTGGGAGATTGTTAAGTTGTGGAGCTAAAAGCTTCACCAAGGTACTAATCAGGGAGTTGCTGAGTTTAGTCAGTAACTAGCATCGATAGTATTGCTGACGTCAGTCAAGCAGCAACCAGGGATCAGCCGACGTTAGTCAAGAACAGACTGACAACAACCGATATTGATCACCTGTGCATGTGCATGCAGTTGCATGTGTTTCTAGAATGCATTTCCAGAATTAGACTCATCTAATTTTAAGAGGTCTGAGAGTGTTTGCATGTTGAAGACTAATTTAAGTCTTGAGTCTGTGTTTCTAATTATTGTAATTAGAGGTCTAATTATTGTATGCATGGGATCCTATTTAAAGACCCATGAGGCATGTATTGTAATTGAGGCAAGTAAAACATTGAAGCAAGAAAGTAAGGTCAAGGAGATCTGCAAGGTGTAAGGTCAAGGAGATCAGCTGAAGCATTCAAGGAGGGGATAACAACTCAGGTTGTTGAGTTGGTTGTGGTTGAGCAAGAGAGAGAGAGAACTTTGAGGGAATAAGTCCTTGAGGTGTGGCAAGCCTCTGAGAGGTGGAAGAAGAAGTGGCATCTTCTTTATTATATTTCCTTCTGAAGATTATTTAATACAAGATTATGTATTGTCTCTCATATTCTTTGCTGTTTCAAGTTTCTAGTTACTTAATCATTCTGGTTCAATTCCATGTTTAATTGCTTATAAGAAAGGTAATCAATTGTGCTTCTTTGGAGGGGTTCCTAACATAATTATTATGGCATCATTTTTTGGATTGAGTCTTTGACATGCATGAATAAAGGCTAATAGCTTAGACCCTCTCAAATGGATTGCTTATAACCCAAGAGTCAAATTCTCACACTCAAAACTTTCATGAGGTTTTGTATGGGACCTAGTGGTGTTTGGAGGTGATGAAGGGGTCCCCTAACTACAATATTTTGGAATTAGGAGAGATAAAGAGGATATTTTCTTTATGAATAATCCTTAAGAACCTAAGGCACTCAAAACCCTCCTAAAACCCTAGTAGTGACCAATCAAGTCCTAGTTTGCTCCTAAAACCTCCTATATGTTTTTTATAACTTCAATTATATTCTCCATGAGTATTTTTTATTTACGTGTAGTTGTATGAACTACAATAAATACACCATTTTTCATAATTTTTGTTATTTTTTAGGGGTTTTTAGCAAAGGGGAACTTGCCAACCATTAGAGAAGGTCACCTGAGATGTATTTAATCATTTAAAGCCAAACAATATGCACAAGAGATTGTATAAGTGATCAAACAAAGCTTGTTTTCCAAGGCAATCCTAAACAAGCCTAAAATGAGACTTGGTGGCAAGGCCATTACATGGTTTTCATACCTCCATAAGGTCTCACGACCTCAAATTTGAAATGGATGTTTATGATAAGATAGGAGAAGATAATCAAATGATTTTTTGTGATTTTACACGTGTGGGAGATGTCTGGAGCATAAAAATAGGGTTCTAGGCAAGGAGGCCTAATTAAGGCCTACTTGAAGAGAGAGAAAGGTAGAAAAAGGGACTTCTCAAAATATGAACATGAAATTTGACATCAAGTTTTAATAATATACTAGGTCATAAAATATGTTCTCAATTTCTCCAAATCTTTCATACATTCTTATACACAAGGAGGTTTATAGGTTTTTAGGGTTATAAGGAAAGTAGGCCTAGTGAGAGGTTGAGGAGCAAAATGGAGTCTTGGGAGTTTTAACATGAACCAAAATGGATTTTTTTAGGTTTTATAAGATATTTTTAGTACATCCATGGAGATATAGTTCCTTAGAGAAGATGAACTCAAGTTTTGACCCACTTTGACCAAGCTAGGCACGAGAATGAGGAGTTCCAAGACACCTAGGCATATGAATGATGAAATGTCAGATCATAGGAGTTTATAAGTGTAGGTAAGGTGTCAAATGAAAGGGTATAAAGGAATTTATGGTTAATTGATAACTGATAAGTCCATTTTTCACTCTTATTATAAAAGGAAGGTTAGTTTTCAAGAAGATGATCAAGGTGTTAAGCTAAGTTCTAACTCCTACACCACTTAGAGGCTTGAAGCATATTCAAAAGTGAGACACATGGATTTGGAATACTATTTAGACTATTCATAACTCCTCATTTTCTATAAATTCCACATGGAGACTTGTCAATCTTCTTCTTTTATTCCCATCTTTCTTTTCATAAATTTCTATATAAGTAGCCACTTTTGGCCTTGTAAGATAACCACATTTGGTATGGTAAAGCCATGATAAAATGAATACTGATTTTGCCTTGAAATAAAATGTTCCAAACTGGTTTTGAATTCTCAAATTCTTACTTAAGTGTGTGAATTATTTCATAGTGAAAGGCAAGTGAAGGTCATCTTTCTTTGTGTTTATGTCACTCTTTCATGCTTGGTGTAAGTGATCTAAATTTTAATAGGTCATATGGAGTTTAAATGTTAGTGTAAATAAGGCTATTAGTGTCTATGATAACATATACTAATAATCTACCTTGAGAAACACATTGCATTCAACCTTCATATTGAAATACTTTTGTTAGGAAAACCTTGGGTTTTAAGATTAGTTTTGTGAATTGTATTTCATAGTGCAAGTTTAGGTAGGTTTGTGGGATACATATTGGTGCATAGATTTTTTTAAGTTAGTGTTAATATCCTTCTACCCATTTTAATTCAAACTAAGTAAACTATTGGTTAGTTGTAGGTGAAGTGTAAGGGAGCTAACCCTTCAATCTAGAGACTCATCTCTCCCATAGTTCACCCATAACTTGAGAGATGTTTCCATGTTACATAAAATTGAATGAGGTTAGAGTAAACCTCCTTAGGGTGAAAATTTGATCTATAAAAAGAAACATTTTAAAACAAATAAAATCATTATATTAGAGTTTTAATAGAGTTTATTTACAAAATTTATTTACCATTCAAAGAGAAGGCAATTTACAATATATAGAAGGATGGGGATCACCGCCAGGTAGCACAAGGTTCCAATACTTGGCCATGATAGCCACCAAAGGTTGTTACAACTTTCAAGATTCAAAATGAACAAAATATTTTCCACTTTACCAACATATTATAGGGGGGTCATTTAGTTGATACATGAATGAGATGAGAAAAATTATCTCCTAACTACTTGGGTTATGCCTCTTTATCTTGGATAGGTTCATAGGTGGCTCCCAAAAGATCACCTATAACTAATTCAATAGTTGTTGATGTACTTGTAATGGATCTTATATGGAAACTTTTAGTTTTTATACCTAGCTGATGCTTACAATAGATTGAGTTGAGAGTTATAAAACTACATTATATCTAGATTTTTTTTCATTCACCACTTTTTTCTTTATGACTTGGTTGAAGTGAACCAAGTGAACTTCAAACTTTCTCTATCTAGTAGGGTGCCATCTAGGTGGAATAACATATTTTTGACCTCCCTAAATTAGGTTAACATCTTTTCCCTACTCTCTTCTAGAGGTCCCATAACTATATATGCTAAGGCCAACCATTATTCAATTGAGGCTCTCATACTCACAACATAGGTCTGATAAAGGCTCAGGTTTGAGGTAGGCATGATTTTTAGCTATGGGAACATGCCCTTATGGATGAACACATCAATTTTTTTAGCTTTGGGCATATGTACATCACCAATTATCCTTACCAATAATGGATACTACTTGGGCATGATCTAAAATTTTTACCTTTACATGTTTGAGAGTAGGTATTTCCAGTTGGAGGATTAAGGTGATGCATGGCATCCTTTGATTAGATTTTGAATTTGATTGTACCTCCCTATGATCACCTTGGGGCATCTTAGGACCTTTTATACCAATTTGTATATAAGTACTATATGACATGGTTTGGTAGGTTGGGCTCTCCTAAGATCTAACATCTTTGATAGGTCTATGATACTGACATGTCTTAAAATTAGGCCACATGACACTCTTTCATTTGGTTGGGATCTCTTAGGCTCTAACATATCTGATATATATAAGAGATTGACATGTTTGATAATAGGGCAACTTGATTGGTCAAGCTTTGACATCTTTGGCAACCAAGCCACATGGTACTATTTCATTCAACCAAGCTCTCCTAGAATATGACATCTTTGATAGGTTTGGAAGACTGACATGCCTGAGAGTAAGAAAACCTAATTGGTTAGGCTCTTCTAAGTTCTAACATCTCTAATAGGTCTAATAGACTAACATCTCTAACAAATGGGACACATGATGCTATCTCATTAGATTAGGATCTTATGATCTTAACATTTTTGATAGATTTGGGAGATTGACACTTATAATAGTGAGACACATGGTGATTTCTCATTTGGTTAGACTCTCTTGGGGTCTAACATTTTTGACAAATTTAGGAGACTGACACTTTTGATAGTGGGACACATGGTGCTTTATCATTTAATCATTATTCCTAAATAAATTCATGAAAAATGCTATGTTAAAAAGAACCCATGTAAACAATTCAAATTCTTACCTACCTACCAATAAAGCTTTAATATATTCCAAGTATGACTCTGGGAGACTGAGACTTTGGGAACCCTAATACAAGTCTCAATATCTAAAAAATAATTAGCATAAAAAATATTTTAAGTATGAAAGCATTTTATTATTCTTAGGATACAATAAGGACTTGACTATGCTTAAATCTAAAAGGCTATATGGGTATTTAAGAAAGACCAACTTGTCATGACAATTATGTTAGACACTTGAAAAACTAGGGTGAAATATAAGTTTAAATATTAAAAAAAAAAAGATGATAAAAAAGGGACTAAAAATCTAAGGACTTCAAATTGAGCATTTTAAGAGGGGTCCCCCACTTCTCTGAAGAAGGGGGTGTGTTGGACACAACACAATGGACACACACACATTTCATTAAATAATTTATGGTCACTTAAAATAAATATTCACTTGTAATAACATACTGGAATAAAACATTAGTTCTACCACAATTTGTCTTATTCAACAATCAATTACTTAGAGGAAATAATGATCCTACATTACATGCCTATATGTGGACCTCTACCTAACATTGGAAACACACATAGTCCTTATCCAGACTAATAGATACAAAACATTATCATTCTAGTCCTATTCTATTACAAACTCCAAAAACCCTAAAAATAAAGGTCATAGAACTTATATATAAGAAAATGGGTGACCTCTGAATTCCCTTTGATGTCCCTTCCTATTCAATAGGTGTTTCACATCCCCTCTTAGATGTTTGACATTTGAAATTATTTTAAGGAAGATACCAAATATGTTTATCAACCTATATGTGTTATAGTTAGGATTTGAACTATGTATTTAAAAGAAATGAAATGCTTCTAGAGTATCTCAGACCCTGTTGGGTCTTTCAAGTCACTTTACAACTATTAAGAACATTCTTGGGATTTTCCTAATGTAAAAATTGTACTCACACATGTATGCACCCAATCAAATTTCTCATTAGTGCTAAAATAAATTGAATAGGTGTCTCAAACCAATTCCTTTTCAGGCTTAAAAATTTTCATGTATAGAGGAACAAGGTGACATTATTCCAAACTTAGATGGGTTTCAATCCTTTGCATTACATAGACTAAAACATTTGTCTTGCTCAAGACCACAACAAAATCTATTTAAGATACTCATCAAGCTATTCAAACCTTAGTTTCTGATTATTGTATGAAGGCTTACTCAATTTTGCTGAGGATTTAGTCAAACTTATAATCATGTATACATTATGTAGGAAATCATTCTCTATTCCAAAAGCTTATTCAGGATTAGAATCTCACATATTAGGAACATTCCATATGTTAGTCATCATGGTTTCTTTAATCAATAAGTACTAATTAACATTGTACACAATATTATAGAGGCTAAGGATTTATGTAGACTTTTTTCCTAGATAGTATTTAGAGACACACTTAATAGGAATGAAGACCAAATTGGTGTTCAATATTCTGAATTACACTAATAAAGGATAGAAGTATGAGTGAAGACCAAATTGGTAGTCCTCAAATTATTATAGTTAAAATAGAGTATTGATATCTCATAAGACCAATTCAGATTTCATGATCTTGATCTACACTACAAATCATAAAGACTTCCACCATATACCTAAGCAAATAAGAAGTCCCGATTTCAACTATTGTAGACAAATTTGAGAAGATGAAGTATTTATCTTCTAGAAACACCAAGGGAACTGATAATTTCACAAGATGAGAAAAGAAATAACATGATGATACCACCAAATAACATGCCAAGAACAAGAGGAGTTGACATGGAAACTAAGAGACAAATTTCCAAAAACAAACCACATAAACCAAAAGAAAAACAAATCAAACAACAAAAAGAATAACACACTCTATTTTTGGTGATGCAATATTGATCAAGACCTAGGATAATTCTACGTCAATCAACATGGTAAGTAAAATTAGACATTTCATTTTATTTACTTTCAATTCTTTCAATATTAATTTTTAGTTATGCTCTTTTGTGTTGCTATGTTTCTTTCCTAAAGAATCATCCCATGTTACACTATTGTTACATGTGATGTGCTCTAGGTAGGGCATATGTATACGCATAATATTTTCACTTTATTGACACTTTCTATTACAATATCTTGTCAACATATCAATCTCCCCGAGTGCACACCTTAAAGGGTGCACCAAGAATGGGGTGGGATCATGGTACTTTATGAGATATGTTGGCATTCTATCATGTTACACCATCACTAGTATTAGTTTAACCTCTCAAAGTTTCTATCCTTCTATCCATTCCATCTACTTCATATCTATATTTTTTATCTCCCTTATATCCTATGGTATAGGCTTGGATGAAACTATCTATTTTTTGCCTTCATCTATCTTTGACTATATCAACCAACCTAATACAATTCTAAGTTGGTCTTCTAATATTTATACTATACTAATACTATATTATGCCAGTTGATATCTTCCAACTATATAATCTAGACCAATACCATCAACATAAAGTTTAGGGTATTGTAACCATATATATAGGGGTCATGTTTCATTCCTAATAGGATATATCACATTCATACACTCTACTTATGCTTGTATTTCTTCCCTAAGGAAGTATTTGGGATAGTTCGTAGTTTGTAACCTTATCTTGGAGGTTTTTTTGTGTGGTGTCATTTAAGCTCAATAATAGAGTCATTATGAGTTCCTAAATAATAATATCTATCTTCATATAACTAATTTAGGTCTTCAACCTACAACAATCTCTTTCAAATCTCCACTTGAGCCAAAGGGGGGAAATTGAATCGTCGACGGGTCCACCTCAAGGTAAGTATTTATATCCCTATACTCTTTCCCTTATTTAGTAGATTATATTTTATTTATTTTTTGTGGATGCATGTGTGTATCCTTATTTATGTTCTTCCTTATATCGAATATGTTAGTAGAGATACAGGGTTGTGTAGGATTTCCATTTATCCCCTTAGGTTTCATAGACCCCTAATTGGTTAACCATTACACCTTAATTTATTTAAAATCACTTACCCTTAATTTAATTTACTTTGTACCCCTTTACAAAAAATTACTTTACTTGCACTTTTACAATCATAGTTACAATCATTTACCTTTTTTGAGGTTTAGTGAGAGCTCTATCTTTGTGTCATAGGCTTAGGATTTGGAACCATTTCCTTTTGACATTTGAATTGTAGATTACCATTACAATATCTATGGATATAATTTATCTTTACCTACTCATCCAAGTATACATAGGCTATATTCAATTGAATTTATTCAAATCCTAGTTTATTGAGAGAAAGACGATAGTTGTAATTCATCCTAGCCCATGCATATAGAGTGTGTGCACGTATCATGCACACTATAATATAATGTTATCTAATTTTTCTTATGAGATCTATCCATTTTATCATGCATAATTATTTATGGGAGGTATTTTACAAACATTCCAAAGACAACTAGATATGAATTCATTTATTTATACATGTGAAACATTGTATATTACACTTGTAGGCAAAACACAACCTACTATTATCTTAAGCTCAAGAATTTATCCTATGACCTCGAGTAATAACTCAACTAAGAAACCCTATAAAAAATAATATGTATGAATATTCATTTAATTAATTATCATCCTGGGGATGTATAACCTTGTAAGGAGTCTACATTGTATATGTTACATTAAATTATGTGGAATACTGATAGGGCTAATACACACTTTCTATAAAGTAAACACACTTGTGTGAAATAAACGATAGGAAATTAAGTTGTAAGAAATTAAATAACAATAAAGATAATAATACATAAATAAATAAAAAAATATATTAGAAGCTTATCACACAATGGAATTTAAATACACACATAAATGAAATGAAATAAATGTGCATATGGTAGAAATAAACTATCTAACATATAGGAAATCAGACCAATGAATCCTCACTAGTGGGCTAAACCTCTATTGGAATTGGAGATAGAATATCATTCACTTTAAACCTAAATTAAATCAAATTAAATGATATTTATTAATCCTCTATTGTATCAATAAAGGAATTGCTACATGCCTATTACAAATTAGATTATAATGGTTTACTCTAATTCTATACTCTTCCTATGCTTAACAATTTATTCTCTAGCTACCCTATGGTTTACAACTCTTCCTTATATAAAGAGGCATAGGTGTTATTAGATGATCTCAAAATAATGGGAGTTAAAACCATAAATTGAACTAAGCTAATATAATAGAAAATAAATCAAAATATATCTTATCAAAATAAGGAGTTGTAACCAAGTGGAATAAATAGAAATGTAATGGTCCAATGAGAAGAAAGGTGTTAAAAGTAGTTATAACACTTTCCAGAATGTTAAAACAACCTTCCATAATTTTTTGAGTTGGTTATAAGTGGTTGAAAGGTGAAAATTATCCTTAATTGTTAGCATCTAGTAAACAATCACTTACAATAGTTTCTATAAATTCCAATAAATATAACAATGGCTACAGGTGCCCATAGATAATGGATATAGGTGCCCACAAATAGTGGTTATAGGTTGTCAACAAACTCAATGAATATTTTATAATTCATAGATTTAGGTATAAAATATATTGTAAGTATATTATTCTTTCTTCACTTAAAATTAATAATACCAAATATAATCAAGCCATCAAATCACACTAATTTATATAAAGATAACTAGTTTTAACCAAACTAATATGCATAGACATTATTATTGAATCACACTAATTTATATAAAGATAAATTATGTGGGCCAAAAGAGTGTGGATAAAAACATAGGGACGTTGTTTAAAAAAGACTAATAAGCAAGATGAGGGATATTTCTAGGCCTCATAAATGCTCATAATGAAAGTTGTTTGAAACTTTGAGATGGGAAAAATCCCATTCTTACAATCTCAAATTAATAAGATGGTAGCATAAAGTTAGATGTTATCTATGAATAATTCACAAGAGTTTAAAATGAGCTTGTGGTGCATGTATTATGAGACTAAAGGACACATCAAAAATAAATATACACATATAAAGGTGTAATTTTTATTGATACATTATGAAGTGTGATAAGAGGGGTGTGAAATAAGGAGTTGTGCATTGGTACAAAAGGCCAAGCAAGTGAATGTAGTGTGGTGTAAGATCCATGATACTCATATGCATGTATAGACGTTACAATTTTTTATTATACACTTGAAAATGTTAGTGTTGACTTATCTCTAACTCACATGACTTGTTTGTACACATATGGTTCTTGCACACTCTTATCTACTATCAATTTTATTTATATATGTGTGACATTACCAATTTTATATCATTAACCAACATAAATTTTCTAGTCTATATCTAACTTACTTAAACTCATAATCAAAATATCTCCCAATCATCATATCAGTATTCTTGCCTTTAAAACAATTTTATTATAATTAAAACACATTCAAAATTCTAAATGTGTCCAACTATGACCAACCTATCCTAGCACCAAGAAACAATAATTATTTAAATTCAAATTATCTTTATGGGTTGCACCATATGTTTCATATGTTTGTGGCATTAGAAGTTACCCAAAAGGTCAAGTGTGTATACAAGTCAATCTTATTGGTGCAAGTTTGTAACCCACCTAATAGGTTGATGGTAAAAATCATTCTCATTTTTTAATCATAAAGTGTAACCTAGGGCACAAGTTATAGGCATATAGTTTTATAAATAACCATGTGGTGGAATTTGCAGTTGAGTAAAGTAGTTTTTAATTATGAAGATCCTTCTTGGAAATCAAATAGACCTACCTAAAGGATTAATAACTATCCAAAAATGGGTATTCACAATGATGATGTTGTAAAAAAGATAAGAAATAAGGGTAAGGGTTTTTTTTTGAGCTAGTAGAGATCTCTTCTTAAAAAAATTAGTTTATGGAATCCAATATGCAATGTAAACCAATGTTCATTTAACTATAGTTATTACTCTCATTTATATGAAAACAAAAAGGAGTCTAATGGAATTATATTAGAAATATTCTCTGTGACATTTACTTAAGAATTTTTTATTTATGATAAATTGCAAAACATGCACATTAATTCACAAAGCAAGGTTATATTAGAAATTTTACTCACAAAAATAGTCAAATCAGTTATTAATCAATTTAACTAATTTTTAAATTACACACTTGAATCCCATATAATAATAAGTCTAATTTAACATCTCATACATTACTAAAAAATTGAGAAAAATAAACAAACAACATGACTCACTAAATTTCCAAATAATTTTGAGCTTTTATTGAATAAATATTCCTCTGTTGAGAGGTAAATAAATAGTGTATATATAAATTTAGATGGGCATTTCTATGTCTAAAAATAAAGCTACATGTAAAGATAAAACACCTTTTATAAACATAGGTCAAATATATAACATGTAAAAGTTTACAATGCTTTTCTCAAAATTAATATATAACCAAAAATATCTTTTCCTTCTCATATAACTTTGACTTTTCTAAAGCTTTGGAAGAGATGGCTTGCTGATTCTAAAAATAAACTACACATGCTTGATAGTCCTCATCTATTCTTGTCAAATTTATTATTATCACTCTAAAAAGGGACTCTATTTTTTCTATGAGTGCTACATGGTTAGCCAACATGGTGTGGAGAGTTCCCTTCATTATGATATCCCACTCAATCTTTTCCTTAACATAACTCACCAGATCAATGACTTTAATATTCCCTCCATGGTTGGCCTAAAAAACTTTCCCTTAAAAATTTGTAATGATATTGGTTAACTTGGGGGTGAATTTTGATAAATATATTAGCTTATCATATAGGAAAAAAATGAAACAATGCAGCTTCTTGGATCAATTTTAAAATCTTATTCATTGCATTGTTAATAGAATTGATGACTATGCTTATGTAGTCTAACCATTCTTGTCGATATGTTCTCATTTGCATAGTAACATTATGACATAAACCAATGTCAAATAGTGTCATAAATTTTTAATGAGGAAACATATTTTTATTTATCACTTTGTTCAATTCTCTAAGCTTGACCTTTATTTGAGCATGTCTAATCTATTTTAATTGATTGAACTCCAACTACTATATATTAAACTATTGAAATAAAAATGCTAGAATATACATACCTGATATTAAAATACAATATGGTATAAAATTTATAATTTTATAAAATAGTAAAAGGGCCTACATATATGAAAACCTCCTTAAAATAAATGTTTTATAGAATGTGCAAGATGACTATGACTAAAAACTATTAGGTAGACCTGTGAACTATGTCATAAATAAAGGTAATAATTAACTATGCATTAGGATAAGTATAAATGAGAAGGATAGGTTCACATTATGGAATTTTATAGTGATTATGGCCACATCCTAGTTGACTATGTTCCCAATCTATCTATCTATATTTATGTAACAATCTGCAAGGGTTTGATGAGTAAATTTGTGTGCCAATATGCTATGCAGAAGACATGTAAAAGACAAACCATTATTCTTACACAATAAACAAGATACAAATAAAATTCAAAATGGGAAATAAGGTTAGGGGAATAACTTATCTATCTTAAAAAAACATCATATAATGTGAGTGTTTCCTACATATCCAAAATGGACCTTAGGCCAATGTACTTCTCCCTCCTCGGGTGCTTGTGTGATCCATGATTGTGTAAACTATGTGACTATATATATATATAAGATTGATTGAAATTTTTGAAAATGGATACCATTGACCTATAATTAATAATAGATAGATTTGTCCTATGAATATTAGAATGCATTGGAATTGGAATCAAAAGGAATAGTTCTCTTTTACTCAGTGTGTAGTGATTTGAAATCATCTTGATAGGTATATTTGGAGAAGCCTTGATGTGCTTATATAGGATAATATTTGGAGTATTTTCATAAATAATTTTAAAATATGTGTGGGAGATAAATTTTGAAACATTTTTATTTAAAAAAGTTTTTATTGAAGTAAGAACACACTTGTGAACAAGGCCACAATGTGACCTTATCTGACCTAACATAGACTTGTTTTAAAAGACTAGAGACTATAGGGATATGTCTGATAGGAGCTTATAGATTGAATATAGGTAAACTTTATTTAAATAGGGATGTATTTATGATATTTTAAATATTTTTAAGAAAATAAAGGCTCTCTTATAGATTACGACTTAGCAAAATGGTGAATAAACTAAGGTAAAAATGTCAAGAATACATATTGTCAAGCACTTAATGATTAATTTTATGTGTCTAGATTTGCCCTAAATTTATTTTAGTGATGTAAAAAATTGAAATAATATATTAAATTATAAACAAAACTATTATTTGCACACACTTTATATTTTGATGCAGATCTTGATTATGTGATTTTCCTTAGTTATAATCATGTGAAAATGCCATTGAAAGTAGTTATTGTCCATATTTAAAAATTAAAAAAAATAAAATTTGAAATTTGTAAAGAGTGCAAGGAAAGTATACAAATTAAAGAGTATGAAATATAATTTCCTTGTAACTTATAAATGGAGAAGTGTTTCCCCCTTTTTAAGGAATTTAGATAAATGTTAAATTTATGACAAATTAAGAGTGATCAAGTCTCAATTTGGAAACCATTGAATGATCTTGAGTTAGAAAGCTTGTATGCTTTAACTCTCATTAGATTATTTAGAGTACTTTGTAAAATATTCAAGGGGTATAATGATGAAACATGGATTACTACATATAAAGCATGCAACCATAGATGCTGAGTGTCACTAGACTCTAACGTATCCATCTTGTGACATGATTCTAAATCACAATACTGTAGATGAATCTAAATTATATTTTAAAATTTTAAACTTTTAAACTTTAAAAATTTGAATTTCCCATTTAGAAAATTGAACATGAATATCATTCCCTCTTTACTATCCTATATTGATTTGATATTAAATATTATTTGAAAATTTGAAACTATTGAAACTTGTAACTATTTGTAAACTTTCCATTTGTAACTATATAAATGAGTGAATATGCATGTCACATGCCCCCATAATCTAAAAATTCTAAATCATGATGTAATTTTTGAAATGGTATAGTGCCATAAATATGAAAGTTTTCTTACGAGGACTTGAATTCTCAAGACAATCCCATTGTGATGCCCCTCTTTTGAGATGAGAGACGTTGCCTAAAAGTCACTTATCTCAAAATAAAGCATATGTGAAAGGTAAAATAATTTAGTAGCATTTGAACCTTTGAATATATTGCATCATAGTATTTGAATATAGAATTAAAATATATACGAAACATGTGTTAGATAAATATATCATTGAAGCACGCAAGTATGATGTGCATGATGTGCATAATGGCACTAAATTAAAAATAGAACATACATAATTAATTCATGATATGAATCATGGAACCATAGTAAAAATTAATTAATAAGTAAGCAATGTCATACAATGCCACATAATTTGCGTAATATGTCACATTAAGGCCAAAATGATGCATACAAGGGACATGTAAATGTTTCATAAATGTAAGGTCAAGGGACACAAAAAAATGGCATGAAAATGAAATACAATCAATAATTTTGAACATACAAGGTGAAGGGCCATACACAATGAGAATGAAAGTTATAACTTATCATGTAGTAATGTAAGAAAGAAGCATAAAACAAATGAAACTAGTGTATTCCCATCATATAGATTCATGCCATTATTAGCAAATAAAATTTTCATGTAACACATGTATAGTATGAGTGAATAGAAAAACATTTGTATGATATGTATCTCAACATGGTAGAAAGGTTGTGAATAATACATGTTTAATTTTTCATGAAAAAAAAAGAGATGCCCCTAACTTAACAAGGTTGTTGGGTGATAAGGGAAGCTCAAAATCAAAATAATGTAAAAATATATCCTTTATTACACTCAAATACCTCATGAAATGTATTGAAAATTTAAATATGATATTTATCTAACATAAAAAAAATAACATGTGTGAATAAAATAATTTAACAACATTTTAAAAAAACTTATGGGTTTTATTGTGGGATTTTTGAAACAATTTGCATATTTTTGAATTTTTGAAATAATATTTTTTATTTTTTAGAATTTTTGAAAATATTTGCATGTTTTTGAATTTTTACCATGTTTGATTTTTTTGAATTTTATAATTTAAAATTAATTAAGAGGCAAGACTATTAAAATAGAGGAATTGAAAGGGATTTGAACAATCCTCAACAAGGTGCAAAAGCATAGTTTGACAAGGAGGAAAATAAGCCATGTGCCCCGAATGTATGTGCAAATGAATCATAATAATGTAGCTCAAATGATTAATATAGATAAGAATGTACATCATCCTCATAAGCAAGAGAGATATGTGATCATAGAAGTATAATGAAAGATATAATAAGGTAGGTATGCAAAAGTAAGAAAGAATGAACATTGTAAGCATTTTTAAGGTAGTTTCTTTGGATTGATCTAATTAATTTGAAAAATGAAGAGGAAAAGTTACCAAAGTGAAAATAAATCCAAGGGATAAAATATTTCTTGGATAAAGGATACAATAATTAGAAATGAATTAAAAGAAAATAATCTATATACAAAAAATATTGTAACTATAAGCCAATGATATCTTTAAGGGGATGCCTATGTGTAGGCCTTGTATCATGTGTGTTGTAATTTTCAATTATATTTCCATATTCATATTTTCCATATTCAGTATCATCAAGATTATACCAATCTTCTATATAATTAGGATCATATCCATTAATGTAGTCATTATTATATGAGAGAATTAACTTCTTAGGTTGTGCTTAAAATTATGATATGCCATTTTGATTATATTTTGAATGTATGTATGAGAAACTTATTGCACCACAAATTATATTTTGATTTTTTAATATGTGCATCATTTTTAGGATCTTGCACCATATATTTAACTAGAGAATGATCATTTATGATTAGTTGAACAATAGGAAGAGAAGTAATTTATGTTTTAACATTATCTTTTTTCTTTATTCATGAAGTAGATGTTATTCTTGATTCCTTAACAACCATAATTATATCAATAGACTTTGGAAGATTATTTTTATTTGGAATTTTATTCATAAGAGACTTTTTAAAAATAATGCTTTATAGCTTATCTTGAATTTGTCCTTGCAAATTTTATTTCGCTAATTATTATTTTTGAAATCTTGCTTTTTCATCTTATTCTTTTTATAATATTGTTTGATCTAGTTTTTCTTTTTGAATCTTTTCTTGTTATGAATTATATTTTTGTATCCATATTTTGTCTATATATTATTTTTGCACTTGTTTTTTGGTAGATACAATATAAGTGGGTTTATTAAATGATTTATTTATTATAGGATCACCACTATCAATGATACTTCAAATTTTATTCTTCAAATCCCAATAACTATTTTTATGATGCCCACAAACTCTATGATATGCACAATAGTATTTTGATAGAGGAGGTATAAAAGGTAATATGATAAACTTGTTTCAAATAATTTATCTTAGAAGCTCACTTGGAGTCTTATTAACCTTTGTATACTTTTTGAATCATTAATTGTAGATATGTGTTACTTGTGAGGAACATGATAACTATACAAAGATGTGGACACATGATTAACACTAACATATTTTAGATTCTTAATAAATTTATTGTTATTTTAAAGTGATATGATCTTTAAATTAAAATATTGATGTTACTTTTATAATTCCTCTATTGACTTTTGCATAGTAATGATTTAATTTTAAAGGGATTCAATAGAACAAACCCTAGGTATAATTGATTAAATATGCATAGAAACGCCATCAAAATAAGGCATGAGAGGGATATGATCTTCATTTATATTGATATATTAATTGATTATAAATGGTTTAGTTACATCTATTTTATTGATAAAATTGAGAGAATTAGCAATAATAGGAGATGCATTATCATTATGTGGTGACTCATGCTAAGATTATGACATTATGGTGTAAGACTAACATCATTATAATACAAGCATAATGATTGAGTAGGTGGAAAATCAAAATATGTGTAAAGAGGAATGGAATTAATTCAAATTATAGTTTGTGATGTGATAAGGGAAGAGTAAGGAAGTTCATTATCAATGGTTGAAAAGGGCGAAATATATGACATGTCGGCTCACTATCCACTATTTGTAAATAAGTAGAGATGAAAACATTATTTTTAGTATTCATTGTAGAGATTGAATAATTATTTGAAATGGCTTTATTAATAAATATTTTTTTGAAAATAATTTGATATTTCCTTGGTGGCTTTACCATTGAATGTTGATTTATTTGATATTTTAATTGCTCTTTTTGATTTATATTATTAGTCAAGGAAGAAAGTTAATTCGAATAAGATTGTAGAGGTTAATTTGTTTTTATGATTTTTTCTTAAAAGTAAGTAGAGTAAAATTGTCCATTCATTACTACATCATTAAAATCATAATCATCACTAAAATCATCTTCCATAATTTTTTGATTATTGTGGTTTATCCAATTATGATCATAAGTAAAATGCACATCATGAGTAGAGAACATGGAAAAATGATTATTCATGATATATACAATGAATTTAAATATATAAAATGTAACAAATAAAATGAATATTGCTATCAAGTAATCTATCATATAAAAAATAACTAATGATTAGGATATTTTAGTATTTTTTGATTCATTTTATTAATAAAATTAAAATAGTAAAAATATAAATGATATAGGGTTTAAAGAGGAATACCTATGATGGGGGATGCACACCATTGATACAACAAGGTGGGAGCTCCTTTTTGGCTAGGAAGGACTACTTACACATAAGAAATAACTTGGACAAGATTGGATTAATAATATAGATGAGTGGACTACCTAATACAGGATCAGTTCTAGAAAGTAGTACACTTACTTAGAGGGATGTCAGTACATTATTTATGCAATCAAGTGGATAATATAATGAGATAAATTACAATAAAACATGTGATAGGATTTTAAACTAAAATAAAACAAATCAATCTATTGCATAGATATCATCAAAGCATTCATTCTAATTTGTAATGGTTAAGTCTTCTTGTTCTTGAATTACTTCTAGTTGTTTGATGATGGATTCTAGTGTTGGGGTAAAGATAATCATGCAAAGTTATAACTCAAAAGAGATGTCACTTTGATCAGCAAATAATGGGTGAGGAACTATGGGTAAGTCATGAAATGAAACCATGTCATGTATAACACTAGGAAAGGTCATCTACAGACAACAATACATGATTTCATGAATTGGAAATAGTAAATTAGAAACACTTAAGACTGCTAAACTAGTTTCAAGATGTAGATAGAAATAAAAATATAGGGATCAATGAAAATTATCTCAAAATTAGTATCGATTAGGTAATCAATGTCGATCCATAAAGAATCATGGTCAATCCTTATAGTGGGTGCTGAAAAACTCAAGATGGGGCCTAAGGAGGGCTCTAACAGATTCTAAAAGGCTTAAGGACTAATTACTAGTTTATCTAAATAGACTTATGATAGTAAATAAAATATAAATGAATAATATAGTAATGATAAATCATTCAAACATACAACATACTTACCTCTAAAATTGCTTCATGTTATATAGAGAATATCTCATTGACAGGGATGTGCTTGGCCTTGAATAGAGTGTGGACAGGTTGAAATAGGATGGCATTATTCTGTAGTGCTCCAGGGGAATTTTTTCATCATTGTGGTGTGTAAAAATTATGATACTTAAGCTTGAGGTTAGACTAGATATAAATCGATGTTTATCCTAACATGATTGATAATGATAATAGGGAATGTTATCAATTCGATCCCAATTTAACTTGTTAGTTTTAACAACTCAAGATCATAGATTAAACTTAGTCCAAATTGGTTTTTAACTGGGTTTGGGCATGTAAAAGTTTTTACGGAGGTTAAAACAACTTACCCCTAGTAATCTTGGGGAGATTTTACTAGATTTAGGGATGGTTAACTAATTACCTAGGTAAAATAATAATTAACTAGATTAATTACATAACGTAAGATGTCAAATGGTAAATCTATATTAACTGGTGTAAAAATGGTGGGGAAGGGGTAAGACACATTTATTGTAATAAAATGGTGTAAATTTATAGTGTCTGAATATGAATAAAATGTAGGAAGAAACTAAGGTATAATGGGTAAACTAGGAAATGATTTGAATCATTGTGTGGGCTTTCAAATATACTTTATCATTCATTGATTAGTGTCAACCCAATGTTTTAGAGAATTAAATACAAAGGAAAAATCATTCTTTTAACCCACTAAACTCAATTTTGAGGGTATGGTGAGAGTAGCTTCCCTAGGTGATATACTCCTCTCAAGTATACCAAAATTAAATGGCTAAAAGAGGCTTCCTATGGTATAAACAAGGATCCTAGGTGTTTCTAATATACCATTAGGTACTAGAAAATAAATTCCATGTTTAGTGTTGTACAATGGTTTATTATTGGGGTAAACCCCTCATGTCATGTTGTTTTTAAATATATAATTTCATATCCCTTCATGATAGTCACTAAGTAGTTTGAAAATTGGTGAAACATGGTTTCTAAAAACGAGCACAAGCAAATAGAAATAAAGTGTAAATAAAAGTTGAATCATTTTATTTTATTGTCAATAATTATAAAAATTATCAAATTTTATAAAACTCTCAAAAAAGGAACTCTCTAGCAAACCATTAACACAACTTAATAACACACATAGAGTAATAAATTTACACAATAAAGCTTTAGACCATAAAATGTCTCCATTATTGTAGGATTATATATAAAATCCACTATATCCTCTTTCTCATTAAAATATACACTTGGGAGTGCCTATTAAATAGGTTATGAGTTTGTTTCACAACAACCATTTTGCTGTTGTGAACAACTATAAAATAAGGGAACAACCTAAATTAGTGCACCATTCTAAATTATACATGCACAAACCAAGTTGTCACTCCAAAAAATATAACCAATCCCTAATTAAATATTACCTCCTTAAGTGAGTGTGAACATGCTCATTCCAACACCCTCTCTTAAGTGCATAATGGGAATGGGAAAGGAGGTAGAATAAATGATTTATCCTTAGATATGGGTCTCAACAATTAGGCCTGATCAGGTACCCATGTACAAATAAATGAAAAAAAGAGTTATCAAGGATGAAATGTGTCATTTAAAATTACCCAAAAAAAAGTAAAACCACAATGAAATTAGAGAGAGAAATTATGCTATAAGGTGTTCTAAGAATCATAACTTAAAAATTAAACACTATGTGGAAGTAGATGTTTTCTAGACAAAAAGTCACTCAATAAACTCATTATAAACTAGTGGCCTAGATCTACTGTTTAATCACAAAATAAAATAATTAGCACTAGTATCCTTAAATTAGATCCATGTAAGGATACTACAAGTGGTGTTAATAGTGTAATATTTCACCAAATTCAATTTAATCTACTACTAGAAGATGTGGTACACCAAGGGTTAGAAAGGGGCACAACACCTAAAGATCAAGATCAACACCATTCTACCCACACTATTAAATGGGTGGAGTTCAACTTCAAATTTGCATTAGTGGATGAAGCCAACACTCAAACACTGAAAACATAATAGTGGACTTCACTAGATTAGATACTTTTTAGAAGGAGAGAAAGCTCCACTAGAAAACTAAAGGAGATTATCAACATGCCTAACAAGGAGTGTCAAAAATACATATAAAATATCTCTCAAGAAGATGGATTGGTTGAAATGAAATAGTCATGTAATTTGATAAGCAAGTTTTCATCATATAACACACACATTCATGAAAAAAAATCCACAGATCTTAGTGTGTATAGAAAATGGTCCCATACAACAAATAAAATCACCAAGTGAAAAAAAAAATATATAATGTTGTCAATTTTTCAAATATTCCATCTGTGAAATAAGAGATGTATGCTATAAAAAACACATCTTCCTAACAAGGAACTCAAATAACTAAGGAGCATCAAAAGTCAATAAGAGTTTCAAGTGATATAAGAAGATAAATAGTAGAGGTGCCATGTTTTTAGGGCCTTTAAAAGAATGCTATTTATGTTAGAAAAATTAATTATAAATCCATCCTAGATGAATACGAATGGTGGATGGATATTCCTACATATGAGTGGGTGCAAAGTGCATAATAGGAGCATGCAATGTTTTTTTGAATGTGTTCTAGGTTAATCATGTCTGAAAACTAGAATCTCAAGTTTCTTAGGCCTTAGTGAAGGTGTCATAGAGATTGTGTGCAGCTCAATAAACTCATAAAGAGTGGAATGAAAAAATTATGG
Organism: Torreya grandis; assembly: GCA_037957365.1. Lineage (NCBI taxonomy): Eukaryota > Viridiplantae > Streptophyta > Pinopsida > Cupressales > Taxaceae > Torreya > Torreya grandis. The sequence goes on along the minus strand of JARHVA010000721.1, from coordinate 3,463,929 downwards.
AGCTATGCCATCAAATGATCTCAGTGAAGATGAAACACTTACTGAATAACCAATGCCATGCTAGCGAATACACTTAATAGGCTGGATAGGGTTAACAATACCTTATATATGCTTACTAATTCCTAAAAGTATAGTAGTGTGACCCATGGATTGAAGCATGTGAGATCTAAAGGTAGTGGTATTACTCTAAAAAGAGTTAGGAAAATATGCAGGCAAATTTATAGTGAGATAACTAGAATGTGTAATTATAATAAGCACTAAAGTAGAAGTTTCAATGATATGAGTAATAGGAATAATGGATATTTAAAGATTTTATAAGTCACATTGTAAAATTACATAAAGTGGATGCATATTAGATTCATAAATAATAATAAATACAATTTTTGGATCATATACTGATGAATCAAGGTCATTAGGAATAAGAGTTGTGACTGTAGGTGAATCAAGTTAAGTGTAGTCTAATGTATCAAACTAATGTTGTAAATGTATAATATTATTATATAATGAACATATGAATATTTTTAATGAAAAAGGGATCATATAAGAGAGTTTTTAAATATTTATTTTTCTATTTTCTTCCATGAAATTGAGCATGTCCTTCTACAATGAATAGATCTCAAAATAACATGTCATTTTCTATCTTAAGAGTGTGGTAATTGGTAGCAAAATCCATGATAGAAGCAATACACACATACAAAGGAAATAAACATCCAGTATTTAGATGTAAGGTTTTCCTAATAATACATCCATAAAATATTACGATGATTTTACCAATTTACATAAAGAATAAGGCCATCAAGAAATCATAGATTTCAAGTACCACCAATAATGCATATAAATTATAAATAAAATAAATGAAAGGTTTTTATGAGGGGATCTAGCCTCCTATTAGATAAAACCTCACCCTATGGTTTTTGATAAGTGATAATGGACGTCATGCTAAAAAATGACAATAATGACCAAGAATAGTTTCCTCTATACATAAATTGGAAAAAACATAATGTTAATGACAACATACAAAATGGCCTCCAAAATAAATTGCCTCAAAAAATAAAAGGTCCTCGAAGTTTTTTACTTATCAAAAAATATCTTCACAAGGTTAAAGTGGCACATCCTTATAGTTAATGACCTTTAAAAGATAATTAAATACCAAAAGTTTTTCCACCAAAAGCCTGAAAAGTTTGCCACCAAAAGCCTAAATTTTTTGCTACCAATTATAAAAATAAAAGTAGCCATTTTATCAAGAGGGTTGTAGTCCAATTGGTAATGATCATGGTTTGTAGGCCATCCACCAAGGTATAAATCCATCTAGATCCTCACAAGGAGAGTCAATTGGATAGGGCCAAAACCATTCCCTGGGTGGCTTTGATGGATTGGATGCCTCCTAATCATGGCTGCTTATCTAAAAGAATGCTAAGATTTATATGTATACTTACTCATCAATTGTAATCCACTATATGTAATCCAAAATAATTATAGAGATGTCAATATCTATGCAATTTTGAGCTTCTCAATTAAAAAAAATAGTAAAAAGTTAAAACTTATAAAAAATGCCTCCACATATCCTTATAAAATATATCACCATGATTTTGGAGGATATGAAGTAATACTATGAATTAAAGAAAAACTAGTCACATGGTTTTAATGTTTGTTAAGGAGGGGGTGGTTTTGAAAGAGGAAAAGATGGATTTGTTGGCCAAAATTTTCAATAAAGGAAACCAAATTTAAATAAAATAGTTTTGTATTTTTGTGGAATAATTTGAAAATGATGGGCTTGACATAGAAGGATGGCTAGGGCCAACAGATGGAGGTGACCAACATGGAGTCTGAAGGAAATGAGAGGTCATAAAGAATATGGCATCAATAGAATTTAGGAAAAGATGATAGTGGGATAATGTAGGCCATTAATGGTGTAAAAAAAAATTCACATAACATATTACATAATTTAGAAAGACAATATGACTTAAAACTATATAAAATAAGCTTTATATTTCTTGCCCATTTAGTTCACTAGCTAATTTAAGTTTTAAAAAGGGCATTTAATTCAATGAAGTGGCTATCATGTTCTGAATCAACTAGGTAACTTGATATGATATTTGTTATGCCTCAATGGCCACATCCTCCATAACCCTATGCATAACCACACACATGATTCTTGAATCCCACATCATAGTGAATCAACAACCAAATGACATAATAAGAATCATAGTGAGGGTGGAACAACTATCAACGAGAGGATAATGACCAAAAAATATAGTAAGGATTAGAGATAATAGATGTATGACCTATATGACCTAAAAATAAACATTTAGTAATGATTGTGAAATTGAGCTTTGATACCATATTGTATTTTAGATAAATCTCAACTAGGATCTCATCCACATTCACCATAATGTAAAAGCAAAGCCATTAGACAATTTTTTTAGAATCATAGTCTCTACATATTTCTCATGTATATAATGTACAATCCAATATATAATCTATTTGTAAAATATACACTTAGGAGTGACTATTTAATAGGCTATGATTTTGTTTCACAATAACTACTTAGTTATTGTTAACAACTATAAAATAGCAGAATAACCAAAATTAATGCAACGTTCCAAATTGTATGTGCACACACCAAGTTGTCACTCCAACAAATAGAAACACTCAATTAAATTTGAACTTCTTAAGTGAGTGTGAAAATTCTCACTCTAGTATAAATTTGATGAATCCTAGGACAACAATCAAATAAACACCAAACAATGTTTAAAATAAAATACAGGTTCACCAAAATGTTTAATTTATTCTAATTGAATGAACCCCAATTAAAATATAGTAAACTATTGAAAGGGAAATAATAGAATATACACATTTGATATTAAAATATAGTATGGTATAAAATTTTACAAAATTTAGAAATTTCAAAAAAAAGTAGAAGGGCCTACATATATGCAAACCTCCCTAAAATAGATATTTTGTTAACTGTACAAGTTGAATGTGATTAAAAACTACTTGTCATGACTGAATGCAGTAAATAATTATGTGATAGAACAAGTCTATAAGAGGAGGATAGGGTTGTACTATGGCCTTATCTAATGACTGCAACTATGTCTTGGTTGAATTTATGTCTAATTTTTTGATTTGGATATGTGCTATAGTCTATGAGGGTTTGCTGATTAATTTTATGTATTAGTATGCCACATAAAAGACCTACAAAATATAAACCCTTGTTATTAAATAATAAACAAGATGAATATAAAATTATTTTTTTGAATTTGGTTAGGGGAGAATCCAATCTATCATAAAAAAACCTTGTATAATCTGAGTGTTGTTTACATAGCCCAAATGGGCCTCAGGCTGATATAATTATCCCTCTTAAGGTGATTTTATGATATGTGATTATGAAACTATAACACTACAAATAGAAAAATAATTGAAATTTTTGACAATGTATTCCATTTAAATTTTTTAATAATATTAATACTTGGTCTATGTCTATTGGAATACAATAGAATTAGAATGAATAATGCTCTTTTGCTCAGTGTGTAGTGATTTGAAACAAGATTGTTAGGTGTATTTGGAGAAGCCTTAATGTGATTATATATGATAATATTTGGAGTATTTTTTCTAATATAATTTACAATATTCATGGGAGATCCATTTTTAAATGTCTTGGTTTGAAAATGTTACCATTAGAGCATGGGGGACAAGGCCACTTTAATAGACAAGGCATAGTGCAACCTTGTTTGACCTAGGATGGACTTATCCTAGAAGATTATATAATGCAAGGATAAGTTTGATAAAATACTATATATTGAATATGGGTAAAATTATCTAAAATAAGGATGTTTATATGATATTTACATTGTTTAAAAGATAATGAAGACTCTCTTATAGATTACAAGTTAACAAAATGGTGAATAAACCAAGGTAAGGATGTCAAGATTAAACATTGTTAATAACTTCATGATTAATTTTAAGTGTCATAGAGCAATATGTTCCTAATAAAATTTGAATTTTTAATACCAAGGGGAGCTTTTACTCTTTGCTTGTAAATTATCAACCAACATCTCATATAATGAATCCAAGGCTTTTTCTACTTCATCAATAATTTTCTCAGGGACTGAAGTCTTGGTTAGGGTCTTTAGCCTTAGTAATTTATTTAATTCTTTGTGTAACTTTATTAGATGTATCTCTTGTTATTTCCACCACATACTAAATGTCTTCTTTAAATTAATCTCACTCACCTTGTTTAGATTTCCTCTTCCTTGTCAAAGTAAACACTTATTCTTCTTTCTTATATAGTATATGAATCTCACCTTTGGTTATTTATCTTCTGGTAACCCTTTTGAGTTTCCATGTGTCTTGTTAAAATTTTATCTTAACCTTAAGTTCCTTGACTATAATCATCACCTTACTCTTAGATTTAGTGAGTTGGATGCTCTCAATCCAATTCTCATCTTCTTATGTCATGATAATATTATAGGTTGTGGGTGGTGTGGATAATGTCGATGATATGGTAGGAAGTCAATAAGCCATTGTAATAGTGATAATAGGGTTAAAAAGAATGAATGCTATATATGTGGTTGATGTAGGGGTCTAAATGGTAGTGGTATGAATGGGAGATGAAACTGGAGAAGTAGATTATGTAATTTAAAGAGAAGCAAACTTTTATTTGTCAAGCAAAATGTTGGGCATTTAATCCTTTTTATTTGGTTGATTAGGTTTATATAAGGAATGAATAATAATGCAAGGTAAACCAACCATGGTAGTGATATTTTATGTGAAAAATATGTTTAGTGGGTTAATTATCAACAATGGAACCCTTGTCTAAATGTGTGCCTCCTTTGAAGGGACTTGTATATTCAATGTTATTGTGGTTACCAATATAGGAGGGGTGATTGTCACATTTTTAGGGAGAGGGGAAACTTATACTTGAGTAATAGGTTGGGATTGATTTGGAACATGAAAAATAGACACTTGGGGGCTCTAAGTGGAAGTCATTTTAGCCAATTATCTAGTATACACTTTAGTAATCTAAATAATTTTTTCTAGAGTAGTAAGGGTTAAATATTCTACTTATAAGACTAAGAGAGGAATGTTAATTAAGGCATCCTCTAATGTAGGAATTGAAGGATAAAGATGAATATTTACAACTATTTTTTCTATACTTGTTTCCACATGTGGGTTGTTATTAATTTTAACTTATGAATAAGCAGAAAGAATTTGAACAAGAGGTGGAACAAGGGACTATGTTACATCTTAAATTGGAACTATCATTTGAGACATTATTGATGGAGTCACTCGAAACACCTTATTATTGAGATAGGCATACATATGTGTTGTGTTGTGAAGACTATTACTAATTACAATATATTTAAGATATTGTACATTTAAAATGTACTATACACTCTTTATGTATTCTTGCTTAGGGGGTAGTAGCCCCTGACAAATAGGGGTTTGGGGGTGGTAGCCCCCAAAATTTTTTTTGGACCCCCTTAATGGGGAACCATTTTGGGTTGACTTTGCCCATGGTTTTGGTACCCATTATTTTATAAAACTTCTATATTGATGTATTATGTATAGATGGATATTTAGTGGGTAATATATCATGAGAAAAAAGGTTTGAGAAGGAAAAAAAATGTGTGTGAGTTCAGGTATGAATTTAGGAGGGTTTGTTGAGTGCAAGTCCAAATAATATTTATGAATTGTAGTTATTAAAAGATAGATTTGAGAGTAGATTGTACTCTTATATCTTATAATAAAATTTGAGCAAGTGTTTCTTGATGGATATAGCCCACATTGGGTGAACCATTTTAATTTTGGTCTTCTTATTGTGCATGTTTATTTCTATTCCTTATGCATATCTATTTATATCTATTATTATTGTGATTCTATGAAATTATTTTGCATAAATTTATGATTTATTCCTAACAATTGGTATTAGAGCTTCAAGTTGTATTTTCTATAGTGTTGAATCATAGGAAGGGTTATTAGTTCAAGTGGGAGCTATGGCTAATGATCAAAGATCAAAGGTTGAAAAGTTTAATGGATATAAATTTAGTCTATGGAAGATGCAAATGGAGGATTACCTCTATCAGAAAGACCTCCATGCTCTATTGGGAGGAAAAGTAAAGCAACCAGTGAGTATGATAGACGAGGCTTGGAAACTACTTGATAGGAAAGTACTTGGGGCCATTAGATTATGCCTTGCATCTTTGGTCACATTTAATATATCATAATAGAAGACCATGAAAGGTCTCATGAATGAATTATGGAAGTTATATGAGAAAACCTCTACTTCCAATAAATTATTTCTAATTAAAAAGTTATTTAATATGAAGATGTCTAAAAATGGTTTAGTTGCTAATCATCTGAATGAATTTAATATGATTGTGAGTATGTTGAACTCTATAAAAATTTATTTTAATGATGAAGTTAGAGATTTACTTATTTTGTGTTCCTTACCAGAGAGTTGGAATAGCTTAGTAATCACTATAAGCAACTTGGTCTCTAATAATGCCAAGTTGAAGTTTGAGGATGTTATAGGAGTAATCCTTAGTGAGTAAATGTGATGGAAAATATCTAGGAAGACTTCTAATTTAGGTGATGATTTGGTGGTAGAGAGTAGAGGGAGATAAAATTTTAGAGGAAAAGGAAAGCGTGGAAAGTCAAATGGTCCTAAAAGTCAAAATCAAGGGGCAGGATGGTATGCTGGCATTGTGGAAAGACTGGGTATGCGAAGAAGGATTGTTGGTCTCTTCAAAAAAAGAAAAAAAATTGAGAAGACACCAAGGAGGTGAATGTGGTAATAGGTAATGTTTGTTAGGATGCATTAATTCTCTCCATTGACAATATTTTTGAGTCTTGGGTTTTAGATTCAAGGGCTTATTTTCATGCTACACCATATAGGCATTATTTTATTGATTATGTTTAAAGGGATTTTGGACATGTTTATCTTGGTGATGATGAGCCTTGAAACATAGTAGGAAAAATAAGTGTTTAGATCAATATGTATAATGGGAACACTTGGATACTAAAGGATGTCAGTCATGTGCCTAAGTTGAGATGAAATTTAGTATCTACAGGATAGTTAGGTAGTGAAGGTTGTATGGTGAATTTACTATAGATTCTTGGAAGGTGACCAAGGGTGATCTTTTAGTAGAAAGAGTTAATAAAGTTAGTACCCTGTAGTTATCAATTAGTATTAACTATTGTAATTTAGTTGATGTAGATGTAGATGCAACTTTGTGACAAAACAAAATTGGTCACATGAGCTAAAAGGGAATACCAATTTTAAAGGATTGGTTACTCAAATTGAAAGGGTCTGATTTAGAATTCTATGAATACTTTGTGCATAGAAAATGGAAAAGGATAAAATTTATCAAGGTTAGACCTATGAGGAAGGAAAATAAGTTAGAGCTAGTTTATTTAGATGTATGGGGGCTAGCTCAGGTATCTTCTATTGGTAGGTTATATTATTATGTCACTTTTATTGATGATAAAAATAGGAAAGTTTGGGTGTATGGCATTAGGATAAAATATGATGTGTTTGATACATTTAAAATATGGAAAGCCTTGGTTGAGAATGAAACAGTTCTCAAGTTAAAATGTCTTAGGTTAGATAATGGTGGGGAATATTGTAGTAATGAATTTTTTGATTACTATTAAAAGAATGGAATTCATAGATAGAGGATGGTTCCAAGACTTCCATAATATAATGGAGTGTTAAAAAGGATGAACAAGGCTATCATGGAGTGTTTTAGGAGCATGAGGTTGCATACAAGAATATATCTTTAGTTTGGGGCAAAACTAGTAAACATGACTGTATATCTGATAAATAGAGGTCCATCTAATTTAGATGGAGGCATACCTAAGGAAGCTTGGTTTAGTAAGAAGGTTGATTATTAATTTCTTAGAATATTTGGCTATGAATCATTCATTCATATTGATAAGAATGATAGGATAAAGTTAGAGGCTAAGTATAAAAAATGCACCTTTATTGGTTATGGTGAGGATGACTTTGGTTTACAGATTTGGAGTCTTAAAGACAAGAAAATTTAGGTCTAGGGATATTGTCTTTAATGAAAAAGTCATGTATAAACAATAGTTTTAGGATTAGAAAGAGGATTATAGAAAAGAGAACATAGTATTGGAGGACAATGCAGATGATAAAGTGTCCAAGCAACTAGTTTAGGCACCTACCCCACAAGAACCCCAAAATCCTATGGTTAGAATGTCTTCTAGGGTAAGAAGGGAACCTTAATATTTTTATCCATCTCTTAATTATTTATTACTAAATAGAGAGCCAAAGTGTTTTGAAGAAGTAATGCATGTAGATGTCAAGAAGAAGTGGGAGTAAGAAATGGATGAGGAGCATTAGTCTCTCATGAAAAATCAAACTTGGCATAGTTTTATGATGGATTAAGGATACTCTAGGTGTCATTCAGACCATTGCATATATATCAAGAAGTTTGATGATGGTGATTACATTATCCTTTGTATATATGTGGATGACATGCTAGTTGTAGGTAAGAACATGCAAGATATAAATGTACTCAAGGAACAACTTAGTAATTCCTTTGCTATGAAGGATTTGGGAGCAAAAAAATAAATCCTTGGTATGAGAATAACTTGAGATAAGAAGGAATGAAATCTAAATTTATCCTAGGAAGAGTACATTAAAAAGGTCTTGGAAAGGTTTAGCATGTAGGATAATAAATTAATTAGGACTCCTTTGGTAGGTCATTTCAAGATATCAAAGGAATAGTGTCCCAAGATGGAGGAGGAGAGAAACCAGACGTCACTTGTACCTTACTCATCATCTTTTGGTAACTTGATGTATGCCATGGTGTGCACTAGGATAGATATTTCGCATGCAGTAAGAGTAGTAAGTAGGTACATGAGTGATTTAGGTAGAAAATAATGGAAGGTAGTGAAGTGGATCCTTTGGAATTTTAAGAGGGACCATGGGGATAGTGTTAAGCTATGGTGGATTAGACACCACTTTTCATGGTTATGTAGATTTAGACATGGTTAAAGATTTAGATAGTAGGGGGAGTACAATAGGATATGTATTTACTATAGGTGACACATTGGTGAGATGGATTTCATGACTACAAAAACTTATGGATTTTTCAACCACAAAGGATGAGTATGTTACTTCCATAGAGGCAAGCAAAGAAATGATTTAGCTACAGTAGTTAATTGAAGAGTTAGGGCATAATTAGGAGGAAGGGAATTTATATAGTGATAATCAAAATGATATACATCTAGAAAAGAATTCTAATTTCCAATTTAGGATGAAGCATATATAGTTGAGGTACCAATTCATCAAGACATCTTTACAGGAAGAGAAGTTAAAGATAGATAAAGTTCATACCAGTCAGAATCCTACAGACATGATGACCAAGGTGGTCACAAGGGAGAAATTGAAGCTATGTTCAATTTTGGTTGGCCTTCACAATTGATAGTGATGGGTTGAGAAGCCTACTTAGAGGAAATCAGTCTCCAAGTGGAAGATTGTTGTGTTGTGGAGCCTATTTATAATCACAATGTATTTCAAATACTATACATTTAAAATGTAATGTACACTCTTTATGTATTCTCACCTCCTTAATGGGGAACCATTTTGGGTTGAATTTGCCCATGGTTTCGGTACCCATTATCTTATAAAACCACTATGTTGATGTATTATGTATAGATGGATATTCAATGGGTAATATATCATGAGAACAAGGGTTTGATAAGGAAGAACAAAGTGTGTGAATTCAAGTGCAAATTTAGGAGGGTTTATTGAGCACAACTCCAAATAATATTTGTGCATTATAATTGTGAGAAGATAGATATGAGAGTGGATTGTAATAAAATATGAGAAAGTGTTTCTTGGTGGATGTATCCCATAATGGGTGAACCATGTTAGATCTGGTATTCTTATTGTGCATGTTTATTTTTGTTTTTTATGCATCTTTATTTATATCTATTATTATTGTGATTTTATGAAATTGTTCTACATCAATTCGTGATTTATTTCTAATAGTATGTGGCTAATCATCATAGGTTATAAATACATTTGGTATTTCTTCAACTTATTATGGGCACTCTTTCTTGAGAGGTAAGGTTCTAATTCTTATAACTTGCATATTTATCACCATATATTCATCATTTTTAGCATTAATATACACCTAGCCATGGGGGTATGAATGTTTATTGTATATTTATAGCACTTTCCCTCTTATTGACATTATATGTGCTTTCACATTTCCTCTAGGACCTCATTGTCTTAGGCCATGGTCATCCAAATTGATGGAAGACTTGTGAGCTATTGTTGTATGTAATGTAGAACATAACTTGAAAATATTCCTACCTAATTTGTATGGAATTAGATGTCATGGATCTTGTTTCTTATCTTTGCATAATCCACAAAATACATTTAGAATTTGATATATAATTTCTTGATTTTCTAGTTTGTCAGGAACAAATATGGAAAACTTGGGAGGAGATACCAAAACTCCCTTAATTTTGATTACAGTGAAATCAAGGTAAAACCAATAGGCTCCCATGATTTTGATTAATTTCCTAATTTATTTATAAATACTTAGCATTGGTACTTAATTAATAGTTTGGTACATTGGTGGATAAAAATATTCACTAATTAACTTGATAATTCTTTTGAACTTGTGTACATATAACCTTGTCTTGGAGGCAAAAATCCATTATGGAATATTGTTGAATAAAAGTATTGAATGTGAATCCAAAAAGGTATGAAATCATATATAAATTACACCCATCCTTGAATTCCATGAATTTTTGTCTTAAATTTAATGAAATAATATCCCATATGGTAGGAACTTGTTTGTCATTGATGATCATGGACAATAGGGGCACCTAGATCTCATTAACATGATATTTATTAGAATCCTCATGAAACATATTAATTTGGGTCATGAAAATCCATAATCCAATCTTTAATAACCCTATGAGAGTATTTTCAACATCTTCACCTAGTTATTAGGTATTTATATTAACCTTTTAGAATTTATCTTAGATTGTTGCTATTGAACCAATCTGACACAACTATTTGGTTATAAATTATTTTGGGTTAGGGAAATTGATAGTATCCTTGTATGGACATGCCAACTATAAATACTATTTTATTTTTCCTATGTATATATATAACCATGTCATATTTATATACGATCCTTGAAAACACATTAAAGAAAAGTTTGCACAAGGAAATACCTTAAGTTTTACAATTGCTTAATAGAGTCCCAATTTTTGTAGAGCCATGAGATCATTTGAATAGTCAAAATTTATAAATAAAGGGATATATTATAATGGGATGGGTCTAATTCTTTTAATATCATCAAATATGACATTGTAATGTTTAAAACCTAGGTCTAATGCATCCCTAACAAACATGATGTCTATGAATACCTATGGTGTACCATAAGAAAAGAGATAGGTAGGCATTGTTGTTCATTGAAGTTTTATTACTACTTAGTCACACTAAAATTTCTCTTAAATGCAATAAAGTAGTCTTCAAATATCTCTATGCTCTCTAGAAGGATTCTAGTATTTGATAATAACTCTTTGAACATGAATTTTGAGTAATGAAATTTCCTTTATTTTAGCTTATTACTTTAAATATTTCAATGATGAACCTAATTTCCCTATTTTTGTATATTAAATGAAAAATATGGTATTTTTAAATTTAATTAAATGTATTTTTACTATTGTGTTTTTATTTTGGAATTAGTTCATAGATTTGTAAAAGAATAATCCAGAACTATCTATGTGTCTTGATCATGTTGCCAATATGAGTTTGACATCACTTATCACCTACCATGTGAGTCTCTTTTATGCTTAGTCAAAGTGCAAGTGCTTTAAAATTATCCAAGTGACATTATTTGATTGGATTAAAATATCATGGTCCTTACATCCACCATGCGTACTACCATTAGGTCCTTGAAACTAGACACATCACATCATATGATTGGTTCACACCCTCATAATTGTCAAAGCATTGGGAAGTTATTTGGAATTCACAATATGTATTGTGAATAATATATAAATACATTCCATTGTGATTGCTTTGTGGTTACGTAGTCTTTAATCCTTATTGGGGATCTTTCAAATGTGTGAATATTTTTTGGTCATGACACTACAATATTTTTATGCATGACATCCTATGATAGCCTCATAATTACATAGTTCTCAAAATGTGGTTAAATATATTGAATTTGAGCAATATATAAGGTGTGAGGTTGCAAGGCCATGAGGAATGGAAAATGTGACACATGGATTCTTGTGAATAACTTAAAATTTAATATTTTTAAGGCTTTTAGTAGGAGGGTTGAGTGTAATAATGTGGATAAATAATAATATTGTGACACCTAGCATCCTACGACTAGCTCATGGTCACAAAATTTTCAAAGTGTGGTTTATGAAAGTACAAATATTACATGGTGTGTGGTAAAAATATACATGTTAATGTAAACATAAGTAGTCAGTGGAACATGAATTTGGACCAACTAATATAATAATTAACTTAAAAAAGGATGCATAATTAATAAATAGATCCATTACAAGGCCTTGTAATTCTCAAATTGCATTCTCATTTTAATAGTGAAATAAATTGTCAAAATATAGTGAGTTGTCGTAAAATCTTGTCAAAATAGGTTCTTGAAAACCCAATCATCCTATATGCATCATTATTAAAATAATTTGTGAGATAATCATTAGATCATGTCAAAATAAAATTTAGAATGTAAAAAAACATGAGATCATATTGACTAAATATTTTGAACACTTATATTCACATGATCATAATTTATTTTCAATATTAAATCTTAGAAAAGTGGGTCCCTATTAAAAAATAATGGGGGTATGATGGTCAAAAAAAATGATGTTGTTTTTAGGGACACTAATAATTGTTATAAACCTAGATTCACTGGTTAAACCTTGAAAAAAAACTAGCATGGTGGTTGATATGTCAGATCCTGATTTATGTGTCTGTTGTGATCTTGTTTGCTATTTGATGATTATGTTGATTTAATTGTGTTATTGAATTTATGTTTATTGATGTTATTTATTTAAAAAATAAGTTAATATATTATGTTTTAACATTACATGCTGCTATCTTGGATTGAATTAAGTATAAGATGATTATGTTTTGTTTTAGACATAGTTCTATTACTTTATTTGATCTGTATGTTAAGCTAATCATTAATGTCATGTCATTATACATTAAAAATGGATATGATGGAATATATTACATGGTTTTATTTGTGTTTTAAGATTTAATTTGGATTTATAATTCCTTATTACTTTACTAGGTAATTTAGTTTCATTATGTACAAAAAGACTATTTGAATTACTAAGTGGCAAGGCATGGATATGATGTAAAAAGGTGTAATCATTGTATTTAATCTTGTCATAATAACTCAAAAAAATAATTTCTATTGTTAAAAAATAATTGCATTTGATTATTGAAAATTCATGATATATAAATCATACTTATAAAAATAGCTATATAGTTCAATATTATTGGTGAAGTCAATGTGTTTAGTCGATATGCTAAAGACTAGTTGTGAAAGTTGATATCTTTGTTTAAATGATAATAATGTTTGATAGACTTGGAATTTTAATATTCTTATGATATATTGAAATTTTAATTATAATTTATAATGTTTAATGACTTTTATAAAAGTCAATTCCATGTTTAATTAAATGAAGTCAATAGACATGCATTATTTTGAAGAGATATTATAATTATTATTTTATTGTTTAATCATAGAATTTTCAATATGATTAGGTTTATAAACTGATATTTGAGTTGAGTTAATAAGAATTTAGCAAAACCATTATTTTGTTGGAGGATTTATACATGAGGAAAATATGGTAGAATGTTAGTTTTGTTAGCTCTTTAATTACATGCATCAA